>ML779694.1:611595-632529 GCA_009831015.1 Picea engelmannii | reverse complement strand
TACTCCATATGTGAGTCTGGTCGGCAAGCTATCGTCAGCCTGCATCAACAATAATCATGTTAGAAATGTCAACAACAAATCATCAAATCGAATGAAACATCATAGTAAACATATCACCCAAAAGCACACTCCCTGACTCAGTCTGAAGTCCAAGGGGGTTCTATCGATGCCTCTGCATCCTCAAGGTCAAAACCCTGCACACTCAATAAAACTGAGTCAATAGCACCTGTCTACATCAAATAGTAACACATCATGTCATCTGTCAATCGCATCATAATCAAGTATAAATGGTCTAACATCATAAAAGTCCAGATCACTTGCGAGCAAGTGTCCTCAAATAATAAGTGTCCTCAGTGCGCCAAGCGGGATGTTACAAGGAACTATGTGGGGAAACAAGGAATCATAATGTTATGAGGGCCATGTGACCTAACACTAGTGATATATCCACTCATAGTAGAAACATTTTCTAATGAAAACCCATATCATATGGGAGTTTTTATGATAGAAATAACATTTTATCTCTACCTTCTAGTTAACAAAACTCTTCATAAGTATTGATATTTCATTGAATTTCGATTTAATAGTATTTTTAATGGTATATCAATGTTCTGTAGAGAGATCTTCTTCTCCATTCCCAAATGATTTAGACAAGAATTGGTATCTTTATGTGAACCCCTATTAAGCCATAGGTGGCTTTGACTAGAGTTTGAAGAAATCATAGGTAGCATATTTTCTTTCATGTTAGTAGTCTCGTGTGCCTGTACATTAGGTACCTAGTTTTAGTCATTCTCTTAATGAGGAAATAACTAATTATATGAGGATAGGATAGGTTGTATGATATTAATTATAAGATTATAAATTATAAGCTCTTTTGAATTTTCTCAGTATTTCTCCATGATTATATAGAAATGCTACAACCCAAATCTTCAAATCCATATATAATATAACAATAATGATGAGTGTCTCAAAAGGGGTTTATTTTTTTTTCCAGATCCAAAATTCATACGATTTACAATTGTTTTCAAGGTCGAAATAGTTTTCTATCCTCCATTAATCCTTTTCTCAATGCTATAATTTCAATTAAACTTGTGATTAAGGTAAATTCCAAGACATTTATATGAAGAAACTTCCTCTAAGTTGTTATTGGCATGTATCCTAAAGGGTTAGCATATGTAGGTGTCAACTTCCATTAATTTTTTATTATATTTTACCTCCCTATGATAATGGTGTTAGTCATATGGGATAGAAAGGGATAACTACCCTTTTTCCAAGGATGCTTATGAAGTAGAAAGGAGGAATATTTGAAAAAGGTGGTAGGGAAGGTGATAAAAGTGGAAGAAAATCAAGAGTGGGTTGGCTAATTGGGAGGAGAAAGAATTCATGAAAATTGAAGAGGAGTTAAAACTACTTTATTTGTTATTCACATATTACTTTGTTGTGTCCTGTCGTTGTTGTTTTTGAAACTTTGGACATGGAGGGATATGATGTTAGGTTTAATAATCAACAAAAACTAAACTCAAAACTATATCAAGCAAGGGAGTTAGGGAGTTTATAGTTAAGAAATACCTTAGTAGAAATATGGTTCATTTATGTAACAATTAGGTATAAATCCCTTAGTTTATAGTAAAATTAGGTCCCTTTATGTAACTTTAGGTGACCATAAAATATTTCACAGTTATGTATTTAGTTCAACTATATCCACAATTATTCAACAATTTATCCTTAAATATCTCAAGTGATCCAAATATATAATATAGCATTTGCACAGTTCATATGTTATATAATATAACATTATCACAAATATTACATTTGTTCCACCTCATCTTAATTTATATTAGGAATGCGAACAACCTTCAAACCCATCCCATGTAACATGACAATAAAGGAATTAGTATAAAAATTCAATGACATTTAAACAATGCTAATGGGAAGTTTAAAGCAATGGCATATATTCCATGTTCATGCAAGACCTTCACCTCGTTGTGATTAAAACATGTTGACTTTATTAGTGGGTGTGTGAGGTTATGAATATTAAACTCTTTGTTTTGGGGATTCTAATGCATTACATTAAATGTGTTCTTTGTGGATCCAACCATAGGGAACTTTTAAGGAATCTTAAAGAAATGTTATAATACGTTTTTTTTTGTGCAGAGGGTGAAGGTGGATTTAGGAAGCCACGTTATCAAGAAACAGAAGATTACACGCCTACGTCCACATATCCTTCGGATGTTAGTGATGAATTTCCTTGTGAATGGATTACTGAAGCAATCACACTTGAGAGATGCTAAGGTGTTAAAAGGAGGTTGGAAAATGATTTGGTGGTCTTGGAACTCCCTCAGGAGAGTAAACAAAACTTGCAAATTGTTTTGCATTCATTTGAAACCTTTATAGACGCATATCATAAGATGGGGCCAACCACTGACATTTTTATCGATCTAATGAGGCGGCGAAAGTCAGAGGTGATGGGCCCTGATAAATGGGAGGCAGTAAAAAATAGAATTTCAAAAGAAGACGTCATTTTGATGTTCAATTTCAAAGAGGGCCCAAAGAGGAAGATGTTGAAGGTGCAATATTTTAAGCACCATAACATTACAAGACATATTTATAATAGATTTTTGGCGGAATATGGGAAATTGTCGTGGAACAATGAAGTTCCACACTATTTTGAAAGACACTTTTTTGCAGATTTTTTCTTGCACATGCACCCTGATTATACTAGTCTATCGTCCAAATATTATGGGGCTGATAAAGGACGTACATATGATCGCAAAGGGGCATATCGAAGTGCAACATTGTCAAAGCCTCCACAACCTTTAGTACCTCGCACAATAGGGGAATTTTCTTAACATTTAGAGTTGCAGGCTACATCAGAGGTTGGAAAAGAGGCCAGGACTGCAATCGGAGAAAATTTGGAAGTGATTTTTTATGGTGTTGATGTTGGCATGAACCGTCAGCGAACGGAAGCCAATTCTCGGACCATATTTGATTATAAAAAAGATGCAGAGTTAGATCCCATGTCGGCAGAATATGTTTTGGAGTATGAAAAATTTTGTCGGGATGGTTGGAAGAAGGTTATTCAGAATGATGACCCGAACCGCAGATTGGTATGTGTTCTAATTAAGAAATTTTTGACCCATTTTATAATAGTTTAATTCTAATTATAGATTTAGATATTATTGTATCTATAGAAATAATCTAGGTTGTTATTGTCATTAATTGCAGTTTGGAGATATGTTAAATGAATCTCCAGTGAGTAGGGGACTTGATTCGACAAGTTTAAATTTGGATGGGTTGAATCAGGTATGTGTTTTCTAATAGTTGTTCAATCTCCACTCTTTTGAATAAGAGATCAACAACATTTATAATTTTGTATAATTGTGAACACATTGAGTCATAGATTTAGTTCTTAGTTGTGTTGTTCACAGATCCTTATTCCATCTCCTACTATTTGGGCAGGCTTGTCTCAATTCTCATTGGGAGAGCTTGAAGAGGGTGGGAGTTCACAAGTATCATTTAATGTCTTAAAATCATTTAAATATAATGTGTTATAATCATTTAAATTTAATTTTTCAAATTTTCAAATTTGAAATGTGTTATATAGGCGAATGTGGAGAAGAGAGTACCTGAGAGTGTGCTTGGGAGGGAGACTGAGATTGCGGAGGAAGCACCAGATTTGGGAAGGATGTGTTCATTCAGGATGATTCATAAATGTATGTTTGAAGAATGACTTAATATACATGTGTATATTTTTGTTTTCTTCATGTACAGGTAAGATTATATGAGAACATCTATTCCACCGCAGAAAAAGGAGATAATTATTTTCTGGAAGAATGGTTTTCAAAATAGATATTCGTGAACTTTTTTATATAATAAGTAGTTTTTTGGAAGAATGGCTTAATATGGAGATTTATGAGTCCTTTAGTTTGAAATGGCATCGTGGAATTTTATTATATGACCACTGCAAAAGAAGAGAGAAATATTTAACTGTTGAGGAGATTAGTATTTTATTGTTGTGTAAATATGATCAAATAACATCACCCGGGATGAGAATTTCTGAAGAATTTGGGACCTTATCCACAAGGAGAATTTCACCTAAAGGATTTGGTACTTTATCCACAAGGAGATAAGTATTTCATTGAAAGAATGACTTAATATGGAGATTTGTGAATTTTCTTCATACACAGTTCTATATTTATTTTTAGATTATTATCTAAATTTAACTCACAATTTGTTTTACCAATAACACAATAACATCACCTAGGATGAGAATTTCACTTGAAGGATTTGGGACCTTATCCATAAGGAGAATTTCACCTAAGGATTTGGGACTTTATCCACAAGGAGATAAGTATTTCATTGGAAGAATGACTTAATATGGAGATTTGTGAACTTTCTTCACACATAGTTCTATATGTATTTTCATATTATTATCTAACTCTAACTCGCAATTTTTTTTACCAAGAACATAATTTGTCTCTTTAAATTGTTTTAAGATTTTAGATAAGATTTACAAATTGTTTAAATCATGTACTCTTAATTGGAGAGTAACTAGATCTTAAATCTGTTTAATTGTGGTTGGGTATGTTATTATTTATTATTGTTTATTTAATATTTAGTTACAGTGTATATGTTAATATGTGTTATTTGTTTTTTTATTATGTTTTTTATTGTTACAGATGTCTAAATTATATTTGGAGGAAAATATGTTTACAATATATTTTGTGGGAAAGAGTATGTTGGAAGATAACACTTAACTCTTTTGGTATGTATGTCAATTTTATTTTAATCACAATTTTTGAATTTTGTATTATTTCACATGCTTGAATTGTAAATTTTTAATTTTTGAAATTTTTTTTTTGTTGGTTTGAATTGCGGGTATGAAATGATCTATCTTAAAGCGATGGCTTAGAGTCCAAAATTTTGGAGTTAAATGTCTTAGTTTTTGTTATCATCCTAAAATGGATGTGAAACTTATATATTTTACAGTGTAACTATTCAGACTTTGATTATATATATATATATATATATATATATATATATATATATATATATATATATATATATATATATATATATATATTAGAATTCAAAATAGCAATTTATTGTCTCATATTTGATTTCTCAAAGTTGATGGAAAAAAAGTGTTAAAGTTAACTACTAATGAACTAATGTTTTGTATATTCTTTTTTTTACAATGCATTAAATTAATCATCAAACTCTTAAATACTTTTTTGTTATGTATTAATTTAAATGTTTCATTTTTTGTTTACTGTGGACTGTCAAAAATATGATTACATTGTCAAAAAGTGGCAAAAAGTTAACTAGTAATGAACTAATGTTTTGTACATTCTCCTTTTTATAATGCATTAAATTAAGCATCAAACTCTTAAATATTTTCCTGCTATGTATTAATTTAAATGTTTCATTTTATGTTCACTGTGGACTGTCAAAAATATGATTCTATTGACATATCATCAAATAATTTTGACAAAATAATTTTAACAGATTAATTTTATATGAAAAGATTTATTATTTTTCTAATTACTAATGACCCTATTGGTTACATAGATGCACTTAACCAATAAATAAAAAATTAAGGAAAAACTAAAGGAAATATAGGCATATGAGATCTGCTAAATAAATTGGTTTACATAGATGCACTTAACTAATAAAAAAAACTAAAGGAAAGATAGGTATATGAGATCATAGATGCACTTAACTAATAAAAAAATTAAAAGAAAAATTAAAGGAAAGATATGCATATGAGTTCTCTTAAATAAATTGGTTACATAGATGCACTTAACTAATAAAAAAAACTAAAGGAAAGATAGACATCTGAGATCTGTTAAATAAATTGGTTAAATGGATACACTTAACTGATAAAAAAAAATGAAGGAAAAACTAAAGGAAATATAGGCATATGAGATGTTAAATAAATTGGTTACATAGATGCACTTAACTAATAAAAAATACTAAAGGAGAAACTAAAGGAAAGATAAGCATATGAGATCTGCTAAATAAATGAAAAGAAAAAATTAAAGTGAAATAATACAAGAATGTATTGTTATTTATCTATTTAAGAATATGCAAAGTCAATAATACAAAATTGTGTTGTTGTTTATATATTTAAGAATATGCAAACTCAATATATGGACAAGAAAAAAGTGAACTGTCAAACATACAAGATTGTATCATTGCATATCTATTTAAGAATATATGCTAGTAGACAACATGTTAAACCATGCAAAATTTATTTGAGAATATATGGTAGTAGAAAACACTTTAAACCATGCAAGGCCTATGCTGGTATGAACTGCACTAAAAGGAAAAAAATTCCATGATCTACCAATTTCCTTTCAGAAAACTTGTGTTTGATTTTGGAAGAAGGTATCCAATGTGGAATTAAAGGGAGGAGGTATGCATTCAAGCATTGTGTTTTAGACATGCCAAGGAACAACGCATACCCCTTGTACAACTCAGATAACATGTATGAAAGGGAATTGCATTACCAAAACGATTTGCAGGCTATGGTTTAGTATTGTTTATCATTTCATCTCTGATACATTTCTGTTATATTATTGGATATCTGAGATATCTCTGTACATTTCTTTATTATATCTTCACTCTCATTTCGTGCCGAAAATAATCTGAATCAAAAGATGTCAAAAGTTACGGACTTCTTCAACCTCATTGTAATGAAATTATTATTAGAAGAGATGTTAAATTTGATGAAAATATCTTGGCCTGCAAGCCTAATTCTACAGTTGTGTCATCTACAACCTGTGATCCATCTTTGACATTTGTGCCTTCTTCTGTTCCTATTATGGTTTCTTATTCTTCATATGATGACAGTGAAGATGAAAATCATCCTCCACCTACTCACATTTTTCCAAATGATTCCATTGAACTTGAACCTACACCAACACCACCGCTTCCTATATGGGTATGTTCAACACAAGAAGAATTTGGTTATCTTGTTGGTGATCCTTTGTATCAACATTGCACTCATTCATAGTTCCAGTGAGCCTCTTCTCTTTTGGATCAAGTTTCAAATATTCATGATCTAGAGACATTTGCAGAAGCTTCAGGTCATCCAGATTGGCATACAACAATGAATGAAGAGTATCATTCTTTAATGGTAAATGATATTTGGGATCTTGTGCCTCTTTCGAAAGGAAGAAAACTTGTCATATGTAAATGGGTCTATAGAACTAAGTATGCATCAAATAGTAATGTTGAAAGACACAAGGCTCGGTTAGTTGCCAAAGGTTTTTCTCAAGTTGAAGGAATTGACCATAATGAAACCTTTTCCCCTGTAGCCAAAATGAATTCCATCCACCCTTTTCTATCCTTTGCAGCCTCACATAAATGGGAGGTCCATCAAATGGATGGAAAATATTTCTTCTCGCATGGGGATTTGCAATAAGAAATATACATGGAACAACCTCCTCCCTATGTCCATAATTACTCTAGCCTTGTTTTTTACCTTAAGAAATCTCTTTATGGTCTTAAGCAAGCTCCCCAAGCTTGGTATGCCAAAGTGGACAACTTTCTTCTTGACATCGGATTTTCTAGATGCCATTATGATCCTAATGTCTGTACCAAGAAATTAATAATCCATCTCATAATCCTTGTTCTTTATGTTGATGACCTTGTCCTCATTGGTAGTGACCCAAAACTTTTAAACCATGTGAAAACCATCCTTAAGAAGAAATTTGAAATGACATACTTGGGATTTTTGTAATATTTCCTTGGCCTCCAAGTTTTTCAAACCAAGGAAGAAATTTTTCTTTCCCAGTCTAAGTATGTTTGTGACCTTCTTTGTCGCTTTCACATGGAAGATTCAAAACCAGCCCCTTCTCCCTTCCATTCTGGAGTCAAACTTGTTGCCACCTGTACTTCTCTTGAATTTGATGCCACTTTGTACCATCATTTAGTCGGTAGCCTCTTGTACTTGAATCATACCCATCTTGACCTTTAATTTGTTGTTGGTATTGCTTCCTGAAATATGAAAACACCCCATGAAAGGCATTGGAAAGCAGCTCAAAGAATAATTCGGCATGTCTAGGGTACAATTCAGTTCAGGATACATTACATTTCAGGGGGGACTTCTTTATTGGTTGGTTTCACTGATTTAGATTGGGTCGGTGACCCTGATGATCAAAATTATAATGCAAGTTATGTTTTCAATCTTGGTTGAGGACCTGTCACTTGGGCTTGTAAAAAAAAACAAGCTATTTCTCTTTCTTGAGCAGAAGTAGAGAATTGATCAAAAATTAATGCAATTCAGGAAGCCTTGTGTCTTCGCCAAATCCTTTCAGAGTTTGGATTCCAGCAGCAACATCCGGCCAGCCTTTGGTGTGACAATCAGAGTGCTAACGAGATCACCAAAGAACCAGTTCAACATCAGCGTAAAAAACACATTGAGCTACACATGGACTTCATCAGAAAGCTCATTCACGATAGAGTTATTGAAGTGTTATTTTTCCCTATAGAAGATCAAGTTCTAGATATTTTCACAAAGTCTCTTACAGAAGCGAAGTTTTCCAAACTTCGATCTATGTTAGGAGTCTAGGAAGTTGTCATTAAGGGGGGATAGGCTCTAATGCTTTCTTCCTTCTCCTATTGTGTCACATTTTTAAATCCTTCAATCCTATCTAAATTTATTCTTAAGGGGGGATGTTAGTATATTTAAACACTTAGGAGTTAGTTAAAATCAACTTGGTCTAATGTGTCGTTAGGTAAAAGTGTGTTTCTTAGTGTGTTTCTTTAGTATGCATTAGTATGCATTTATAGTTAGGATATCCAACGGTCACGATATGTTCCTGACATAGAGTGATATGATGATTCATATTCTTCTCAATCTTAACGGATACATTGATCCATATCTTAACACACTATTGGTCCATCATCTCTATTTAAAGAGCACAAAGGGTCATTTTCCGATGATTGATTGTTAGAAACTCTCTTGTAAATCTCTCTATAAATTTTTCTTTTGCATTAGTGAATTGCTCCAAGTGGCCACATTGGTTGTGGTCATGAATGTTTCTCCGTAGGGTTTTTACCACGTGAAAACATCAGTGCGTTGATCTTTGATCTGGTTGTGTGAGTGGTTACTGAAGGTGTTCATCCTCTATTGGAATACCTATGTTGTTGAACAAATTTTCTAGAATCCATGTCACCTACCATATCAACATCTCTAAATATGTCCAAAAAGGTATCGATACCTCGAAAGCACAAACAATAATCAATTGAGTCTCTAATATATCTTAAAATCCATTTAATTGCATTCTAATGTTCATTTCCTAGGTTTGCAAGAAACCTACTTACAACTCCCACTGAATGTGCAATGCCAGGGCAGGTGCATACCATTGCATACATTAGGCTTCCTACTGCTGAATCATATTAAATTTTGGATATTTTTTATCTTCATTCAATGCGATTGGGGCCTTGATTAGATGATAATTTAATATGAAAATCAAGTGGTGTACTTGCAGGTTGATTAAATGCTTAAATTACCATTGGGATATGGAGTCTGACTCTTAAAATAGGGATCTGATTCAATTTTTATAAAGTTTCTTCACATGGAAAGGTATTTAAACTAATTGGATCTTGTAAATTTGGGTGAAGTGAATAGGAAGAAGTGAAAGAAATTCCATTAAGTAAAAGAGCAATTAAGAATTCATTTATTTAATTTCAGTTGAAAACATAGAAATTATTCAAAGCCAGAAGCATAGTATATTAATATAAATTTTATTCTTCAACCTTCTCTTGAATAATTCAGATTAGAAACACATAAGAATGATAAACAAAGAATGTAAAACACAAACATAGATAGATGCATGTCACCAACAGTTTGACACAAGAATCTTGTGAAATAGCCTTCTTTATTACTTATCAATCCACTTGAATCATACAATAGCCTTCTTGGATGCAAAAATCAACCCCTCATACTTAGAAATGAGAAGTATTTATAAATTTATTTACAAAAGATCATGTCATAACTGATCAGGATATATTTTAGGAATATATAAACTAACTCTATCTCTAATCACAAAAATATAGGACTATTTAGATCTTCTCATACCACAACCTAAATTATTTTTCACTTTAACCTTAGAAAAGGTGCTCAATAAAGTCAATTGAAGAATATAACACATCAACATTTTAATTAATCACTTGACTAATGTTTCATTGTCCCCCACCATGCTAGGACGTTGAAATGTGTGGAAGACCTTCCTTGTTACATTCTCAACACTCCCTCCTAGCTAGGAAGGCATTTTCTCTCAACCCCTTATCATCCATGAACTTCATGAACTTTTGTATGTTCAATGCCTTGGTAAAAATATTTGTTATCTTCTCATAAGTCTGTATGTAGTCAAGCCTTATGAATCCTCTATGTACACAATACAGGATGAAGTGACACATGATGTCAACGTGCTTGCTACAATCATGAAACATTGGATTCGTAGACAGCCTGTTGCAACTCTAATTATCACAGTGAATCACTATAGCCTCTAGCTCATGCTCGAACAGTCCTAAGAGTAACTTCCTCAACCACAGTGCCTCATTGATCTGGATTTATGAGCGGAAAGAAATGAATAACAGACTTAATATAATAACATAGATATACGGATAACACCAACAGATATCCAGTGAACAATAACTTCTATTGAATATAATAAAATAGGTTGAAACTGTAAAATTGCAGAACTAAAAACAACTTGCTCGAATGGTGGAAGTTATCTCTAAGAAGAGATGTGGTTGCTACATGCATCCGTCTGAGAAGAATGATTACAATGAGGCTCCAAAAGCCCTTTTAACATTACTCATGAATTCCAAAACCCTAGACATCCAAAAACCTAACCCTAGGAGATGAAACACCAAAATTTATGTGGGCCTCGATGGGTAAGTTGGTACCTCAACTTCCCGAGGTCGTAAATTTTGAATATGACCTCTGTTTTAGGCATGTGATAGCTCATTGGAAAGGTATTCTCGAGAAATACACATTATGTTGTCAAACTCTGACTCCATCTACATTTTGACTGTGGCAAGCCAAAAAAAACATTGTTTAGGGCCCCAAAATGTCCCTGGAAGTACAGAATGATGTGTTGACATGAAAACTTCCAAAATAAGCCGGTTGGATTAGGTGGGTAGCAACCATTCTCCACAGGGAAGATGTGTATGGATTTAGATAGCCCCGGAAGTGTAGAACCCATAATTACAAATAACTACAGAAGAACGTTTTGAACTAGAAAACGGTCAAGAGGAGTCAGTTGGAATAGGTGGGTGGCCACCAATATCCACTTGGATCAGTCCTCCCCCCTTAGGAAGAAATGGTCTCCATTGCGTTGAGTTCCCCCATCAGGTGAGGAAACTTCTATTGAATTTGGCCCTGGCTGAGCCACTTGCCTTGGTGTAGGATTTTCCCTTCCTTGACAACCCGATAAATATGGATCCTCTGTTGGCGAGTGCCCTTGACCTGTGTGTCCACTATCTGATTAGTGGATTCCTATTCCATGTAGTCATGGTTGAGCTCTGTTGGTGTCATTTGTTTTGCGATCTCTGAGGTTTCCAATAATGGTGGAAAATATGGTCAAAGGAGATCCACATTGAACATTGGGTGCAAGCCAAGGAAGGGTGGAGTGTTGAGCTCAAAAGCATTGGTACCCATAGCCTTGGTGATAGTGTAAGGCACATAGTGAAGTGGGAGGAGCTTCTGATGGGGACCTGTCAGGTTCTCTTTTGGTAAATTCAACTAGACCTTGTCTCCCACCTGAAACGAGTGCAGTACCATGTGTTGATCATGGCGATGCTTGTACTTAGCATTGGCTTTCTGCAAAATCTCATGGACCTGTTGGTGGATGTGTTGAATCCTCTCAATGAATTGGGTGGATTTGTCAACCTCGGACTGAACATGGGAATAATATGTCTGTGTTGTTGCAAGAAGTTGTGCAACATCAATGGGACCCAAGGGTTGGAATCCTAGCCCCACCTGAAAGGGGCTATGGTCGGTGGAGCTATGGAGAACCATGTTTTAGTTGTGTTGAACATAGGGAAGACTCGCATCCCATGTATGCAGATTCTTAGAGTTATACATGCACAGGATGTGCACAATCATCCGATTGACGACCTTTGTTTGGCCATCGGTTTGAGTGTGGAAGGCAGTGGATTTAATGAGCTTGGTGTCCAGTAGTGACCAGAGACTTGACCAAAATGTGTTAAGGAACCTGTTGTCCTGATCAGAGATGATGGTATGTGGTATCTCAAAATGGACCCACACTCATTCGAAGAAGAGCTTATCCATATATGTCGTTGTGATGCTCTTCTTACAGGATGTGAGAATGGCCATCTTCGAAAATCGATCAACCACCACAAATACGCAATCATTTCCTTTATTGGTGGATGGAAGGTCAGACATGTAATCCATCTTTCCCAAGGCCTCTCGAGAGTATGAATAGGGGTGTATAAGCCTTTCTTCTTAATGGTTGGCTTGGAAATGGCATAGGTAGTGCAAGATCTGATATACTTGTTGACGTCCTGTCAAATTTTTGGCCAATTAAAATGTTTCTGCAGAATGACCACAGTGTTCTCCACGTCAAAATGTCCTTCCATCCGACTATAGTGAGCCTCCCAAATCATCTTTGCACGCTCTCTTGTAGGAACACAGAGATGGCCCAGATGGCATAACATTCCATGACATTTGCGCCTGCACCCAAGAGTTGATAGGTGGTGGCGAAGTATGGATCTTGTTGATAAATTTGGGGCCACTCATATGCCTCATTCCCATAGGAATGGAGCACGTTGGTGAGTGAAACCATGGGAGGTCGACTGAGGCAGTCAACGACACAATTTGTGCTCCTTGTCTTATACTTGATGTTGATATGGCACTGTAGTAGGTAGGTGGACCACTTCTGATGGCAGTTGTTCTACAACTTCCCCTATGTCTCTATGAACTGCAGAGGCTTGTGATAAGTGTGGATGATTGTTTCCTTTCACAAAATGTAATGTTTCCATTGACGACAGGCTTGTACAATGGAATACCTTTATGTGTCATAGGTGGGGTATTTCCGGACAGTATCTAAGAGTGTCTCACTATGGTATGCTACTAGATGATTGTGTTGAGTGAGAATTGTGCCTACAGCATAGTCGGATGCATCAGTCTCAATCTTGAATGGTTGTTGCAGATTAGGTAAGGAGAGTACTGGAGTTGAGCACAATCGTTGCTTTAGATCATCAAATTCTTGTTTTTGTGCCTTCCCCAACATTAACTTTTCCCTACCACCGCCCTTGGTCACTTGGCTTAGGGCCCATGAAATATGGGAGAATCCCAACATGAACCGTCGGTAGAAGTTGGAAAGTCCCAAGAAGCTTCGAAGCTCGGTTAGTGTGATCGGGGTTGGCCAGCCACAAATGACTTGGATATTAGCTTGATCCACATGTACCCCATGCTCATCAACAATGTAGCCCAAGTATTGAACCATGTTTGTGCCAAAGGAGAATTTTTCCAAGTTGGCATATAGCTTATGCTTCCATAGAGTGCTCAAAACCTGTTGAATATGTTGCATGTACTCCTCCCAAGTTTTGTTGAAGATGAGGATGTAATCCAAATATACCACCACAAAATAGTTGGTGAAGGGTATCAATACATCATCCATCAACCTCATGAAAGTAGTTGTTGCATTTGTTAAGCTAGTTGGCATGAAAATCCATTCGAAGAGACCTTCTTTAGATTTTAAAGTTGTCTTCCATACATCAGTTGGTTCAATGGGAACCTGGTGGTAGCCAGACTTTAGGTCAATCTTGTTGAAGGAATTTTCCCCCTTGAGTTGGTCAAGAAGGTCATTAATTCATGGAATTGGGTACAGATTCATGACTGTGACTTTGTTTAATTCTCTGTAATCAATGTAGAGTTGTCAGGTCTCGTCTTTCTTTTGCACTAGTACAATTGGGCTTCTGCAAGGGGAGGATTTGGGTCTGATGTGCCCCTTTTGAAGTAGCTCTTGGATCTGACGATTGATTTTGTCATTTTCCATCATTGAGCGATGATAGACTTGTCCATTAGTTATAGGTGCATCGGGGGTTAGATCAATTGGATGCTTCACTTGGGAGTGTGTCAGTACCCCGGTGGGTGAGGAGAAGATGCCTTTGTACTCTTCCACAATCCCATACACTTGCTTCTGCTGCAAAGAGAGGCTCTGTGTAGACGTCATGGATGTGGCGGAAACCTTCTACTTACTATGAGCACGGATCACAAAGAAGACGAACTTCCCGGTCTGTGAAATGACCTTGTTGTATTTCTTAGTAGAGATTAAAGAAATAGTGGTAGGCAGCGCTACCTTTGGTATCATGTACAATTGTCTACCCAAAGTAATAATAACACTGCAGGGTATAGACTCATACACAGCATGTCGCTTCCACAAATATGGTTATCCTAAAAGAACATCAAAAACGTCAAGGGGAGAAATATCACACAATACCTCGTCTTTAAAGGGCTTGATGTCATAGGTAAAATGACATTGTTGGCTGACACGGAGATCTCTTCCTTGGTGAAGCCACCCGATGGTGTAGGGATGTGGATGTGGTGTCGTCGGCAAGTCCAGCCACTTGAAGACCTCCGCTGAGATCAGGTTCTTCTGACTACCGCTATCGACAATAAAATGAAGCGGAGCCCCCTTTACCCACATTTGTGAGTGAAAGAAGCATTCCCCTTCCTCTGATTCTTTTGGTTCGCTTGGATGGACTTTTGGTGGTAGCGATAGCGGCACTGGGTTCGACAACAATAATTCTATTCCCTCCTTCTGGATTTGATTCGGAGTCAGAATCTACCTCTGACTTGAAATATTTCATCTCAATCACCAGTGACTGCTTGGAGCGGCATTCTTCAATGTTGTGCCAAGGGATTTTATAATATTCACACCATTTTCGTGTGTCCTTCTTCGACTTCTCATTACCCTTCTTGTGTTGTGGCTTAGACTAGTTGCCCTAAGAGTGGACATCTTTGCTTTGTCCCTTGTTTTGTGGGTTGGGGCCACCTTTTCCCTGCTTCGGCTATCAGGTGTTTGCAGATCCAAACTCTCACCTATTCTGCTTAAATTTTTGCTCGATCTTGACAGCGTATCTACAAGTCATACCCAATCATGTGATGTCCATAAACTCCATTTTTTGCTTGAATGTATCTATGCAAACAACCACGGTATTTGAGCACCAAATGTCGTTCAGAGTCTTTGATACCTAATTTGTTGTGCAGGGTATGGAAAATATTGGTGAAATCTGGTACTATATGGTCCCTTTCCTGACGCAGGGTGGTCCATCTTGTGTATTGGGCCTCATAGCATCCAACAGGATAGTATTGTTCTTTAATGGCATCCCTAAAGGAATCTCGTGTGGGGGTGACTACAAATATTGCAGATTCCTCTATGGCCCTTTGCTCAAAGTAAGTATCCCACCAGTCCTTAACATGGGGGATGGCCTTAAGGAGTGCAAAAGTAATATTTTCCCTATCGGAAAAATTATGGACTGCAAAATAACCTTCAAGCAGATTCATCCATTTATCTACAATATTTGCATCTATCAGTCCTTCAAATAATGAAATGTCAAAATTTACTTGTACCTTGAAGGGGGTTGCATGGCCGCTTGATGATGATGTGTCTCTTGTGGGAAGTCGTTGAAGGATCTGTGCAAATTTGTCCATCATTTCATTCCTTTGTTGTGAAAGGGATTCCTCGAGAAACATTTTAAAAGGGTATTATGCTCCATCATCTTTATTTTCATCCCCCTATGGGTTGTTTTCGAGATCTAAGTGGTTGATATTACAAAGGCTCGATTGGTTCGAGTCCCAAATTATTGTACCCATATCTTGTTAGGGACATGCACGAAGAAAAATAAATGAAGAACAGACCGTTATGATAACACTGATCCAGATTTATGAGTAGAACGAAATGGATAACATACTGAATACAATAACACAAAGATATGGAGAACAACAATAGATATCCAATGAACAATAACTTATATTGAATAAATAAAGTAGGTTGAAACTATAAAACTGCAGAACTAAAAACAACTTGCTCGAATGGTGGTATTTATCTCTGAGAAGAGATGTGGCTGCTACGCGCATCAGTCTAAGAAAAATGATTACAATGAAGCTCCAAAGGCCCTTTTACCATTACTCTTGAATGCCAAAACCCTATACATCCAAAAACCTAACCCTAGGAGATGAAACACCAAAATTTATGTGGTCCCCTATGGGTAAGTTGGTACCTCAACTTCTTGGGGTCATAACTTTTGCATACGACCTTCGTTTTAGGCACAAGATAGCCTGTTGGAAAGGTCTTCTCGACAACTACACGTTATGCCGTCGAACTCTAGCTTTGTTTATAGTTTGACTTTGGCAAGCCAAAAAAACACTGTTTAGGGCCCCAAAATGGCCCTAGAAGTATAGAAAGATGTGCTAACCTAAAAACTTTTAAAATAATATAGTTGGATTAGGTGGGTGGCCACCAGTCTCCACCTGGAAGATGTGTAGGGCTTCAGACAACCCCGAAAGTGTAAAACCCACAATTACAAATAATTACAGAAGAACATGTTGAACTAAAAACTCTCAAGAGGAACCAGTTGGGATAAGTGGGTGGCCACCAATATCCACCTGGATCACTAACATGTTGCCAATATAGCATCCATTTAATCTACCTCGGAAGAGCTCAATGCCACTAAACGGTTCTTCCTGTAAAAACAGGAAATAATTCTCGATCCAATGTTGAAACAACCTGAAGTACTCTTTATGTCCTCTACACATCTTGCCCAATTAGCATTTGTAAAGCCTTCCCATCTCACTCCACCAGTACGCTCATATAACAACTCGTACACCACTGTACCTCTGAGGTAGCGCATTACATGTTTCACAACAATCCAATGTACTCTCTCAGGGTCCAACATGAACTAACTCAAAGATTTTACTACAAGGCTAATATCTGGTCGAGTGTTTTCCAAATACATGAGTAATCCAATCAACTGATGATAGACAATGGGATCTATTATATTTGAATCATATGCATCTATATTCCTCCAGTTCGTGACTAGAGGCATGGGCATGGGCCTACAATCTGTCACCCTGAACCCATGCAAGATCTCCACTGTATACTTCCCCTGTCCCAAGAAGAAGCGCCCATCCAGTTGCAAGACCTCCAGACCAAGGAAGTAAATCATCAACCAAAGGTCTTTCATCTAAAACTCAATTGCAATATTAGTCTTGCAATCTACTATCAGTTGTGTGTCCCCTTTTAGAAATAGGTCATCTACATATAACACAAGTATGAGAGGTGCCTCCCCTGCAAGAAAATACATGTTTAGTTCTGCCTCACTCCGCTATAAACCCATCTCTCTCAAGTAATTTTCAATCCTTGAGTACCAAGCCTAAGGTTCCTTCTTGATCCCATACAAGGCTCGCCTCAATCTACAAACATGTGTCTCTTTGTCACCGACCTCAAACCCCTATGGTTGCTCAACATATACCTCCTCCTCAACAAATCCATTGAGGAAGGCAGTCTTCACATCCATCTGGTGAATGCACCAGGCCATCTCTACTGCTAAATAGATAATATTCATGATCGATGTATATATGTCCATTGGGGTGAAAGTCTCCTCATAGTTGTCTCCCTCTCTCTTTGAAAACCCCTTGGCCATGAATCGTTCTTTGTACTTGTCCACGCTTTTTTCTACTGCATGCTTGACTTTGTAGATCCACTTGGATCCTACCACCTTCTTACCCTCAGGCCTGGGCACCACCTCCCTTACATAATTCTTCATCATGAAGGCATATCCCTCCATCATGGCCTCCTGCCACACTCCATGTTGTGTAGCCTGCTCATAGGTGGAAGGCTTTGCATCAATAAGTTGTGTCATTAATTCCATGTACCCAAGTCTCTCTAGTGGCTTACTTCATTTGAAGTCTCTCTATGGAAGCCCTATCGGTCTAGAATCATTGATTGTGAACTTATACCACTTACGTCATGGCCTAATGTCATGCTCCTGTGGAACTGCATCATGCTCCTCCTCATCATCATCATCTAGTTTCTAATGATCTTATCCAACAGTCTCTCTCTAAACACATGTACATGATCCTATACCATGTGTTTGTTGTTGTGATCATGTGCTCTAACCCTAAGCCTCCTCTATCTTGACCCTTGAGTCTTGTCCCCAATAGTCCTCTAAATGTGTTTGAAAATATCTCGACCTCCTCAATGCACACTCCTCCTCAAACTGTACATCCCTACACACAAGGATATTTCTTTGTTATGGCACAAAGATCTTTTAGACCTTGGAAGCCTCGCTATAACCAACCAAAATCCCCTTGTCTATTGTGGGGTCCAGCTTCGTCCTCTTCTCCGAAGGGACGTGACAATAACATACGTTTCCCTAGATGAAAAAATTACTCACATCTATCATGGTACCTGTAAATACCTCCTCAGGTGTCAAATTCCCAAAAACTATGTGGGGACTCATGTTCTGAATCTAAATGGTAGTGCGACTAGCCTTTGCCCACAAAAATAGTGGAAAACCTTGATCATGTATCATCACCCATGTTACTCTGAGTATGGTTTGGTTCTTCCTCTCAGACACTCCATTATGTTGAGGATTGTAAGTAAATGTGAGTTCCTTCTTGATCCCCACTGATGTGTAATAATCCACAAACTGAATGGAGGTGTGCTCACCTTCGTTTTCATATCTCAAAACCTGAATCTTCCTACCATTCTGGCTCTTAACCAGATATTTGAAATCCTAAAATTTGTCGAATAGTTCATCCTCGGTCTTCAAGAAGTATATCCAAGTCTTCTTGGAGTATTCATCAATGAACAGAACAAAGTATTTGAAACAGACTCCACACTCATCGAACCACATACATCTAAATAAATCATTTCCAATACTCCCTCGGTCCTATGCTCGCTCAGTGGAAATGGTCTCTGAGCATACTTTCCCATTTCACAACCCTTGCAAGGGTATTTTCTCATTGTTGTGAACTTAGGCAATCTAGTGACTACCTATCTCAAGTGCCCCTGCCCACCAAAGTGTATGTGTGCCATCCTCTTGTTCCACAACTCACCCATATCTGTGGTTGTACTGACCAATGTTCTCACTGGTTGAAATTGTAACTTTTACACCTTCTCTTCTCAAACCCCAATCATTATTTCCATCTTCTTGCTTGACCCTGTTGGCCTGACAAACACCCTTCCCTTATAGAAGGTGACTTCATACCATTTATCCACCAGAGTAGATATTGAGATGAGGTTCTTTGTCAACCTAGGAACATATAGTACGTCAACAAATCGGATTGTTTTACCCGACTCCCTATGAAATGAGATTGTGCCAACCCCTTTCACCTTGTAGTGTCTGTCATCTCCGAGCTCTATAACCAAATTCACACCTCCCTCCTGTATCCTAGTGAAAAAATCCTTGCGCCCTATCATATGAAAAGATGATCTATTGGCAACAAACCACATATATGAGACTGATGCGCTAGATATTAGACATACAGGCTATGAAACAAAAATCATCCTCGAAGCTTTTGGCAAACTCATCGACTCCTGCAAAAGTTGTCATCTGCGGTTGGTTCTTCTTCTTCTTCTCTAGACATTGTGAGGAAAAATGTCCCATCTTGTGACACTGGAAACATTTGACTTTAGAAAAGTCAGTTTTCTTCTTCTTCCCACCTGTTGTAGCTTAAAATGTCCACCTAAAAAATTTTGAACCTTTGCTATCCTCATCACTTATCCATGTTTGGTTATTTTGAAGGAAACCTTATTTCGATGAAATTTTGTCACTATCACCAACCTCGACCATTTATCCTTGCTCATAATCATGATAAGTTTTAACTTATGCATTATTTATTTATGTCATGTTAAACTATTTGTGGAGATTCATTGTTTTGACCATAATCCTAAAACCCTAGGTTAAACACCTACTTAACCTTACCTAGTCATGACTAATCTAGTATTAAGTCAAATATTTAAATTAAAACTAATACCATTGGTCCCTTTAGTTAGCAATCGGATGTTCTCTTAAATTAATCAATATTAGTAACATGGATATGCACAATAAGAGATATAATTTTTATAATAATAAATATAGCTTTTTACTATGTGTTTAATGCATACACATAAATATCATTAATACAAAATTTGTATAGATTACATTATAAACGAGCTTATATATAATAATTTATTAAAAAAATAATAAATAATATAACACATAATAAAAATAATAAATAATCTTGACAATCTCTTATTCTATTTGTGAGCTGAAGAAACATTTGCAGTGGAACGATGTGTTCCTTGATTTCAAAAAAATATATATGCTAAAAATAATGCTTCACTGATATATATAGAGTCCAATGGCGTGATAAATTGTGTACTGACTGGAGGAACTGAATGCGGTTGGATTAAAAAATCTTGTCCGAGGTCAAGTAAATTAGATCCAAGAGCAATGGCTTTATACGATCTCTATCAATGATTTACGCCCCTTCACACCACAGAGAAGACAGTCTTGAGAAATCCATGGCACTTGAACTAATATCAAATGTAACTCTATACACCCAGTGATGGCTCTCAAACTCTATTGGATAACTATTTCTGGCTCGTTCCCAGCTGCAACTCCGTTAGCAAATAGTAGAGTTGAACCTCGATAATTTGGTAGGACCATTGTTTATATTTTTCTTTTGATCATAACATTTAATAAGGGACGGTCCAATTGGCCGAACCCTAATCCATGATCATTTAGTTTTGGTTTAAAGGTGTCTAGGTCTCGAGAATAGCATCTGAAAAGAGCCAGCGCTTTCCATTTGACGTGAAATCACGCAGTGATTTCAGTTTGGGGCGATATAAAGAAATCGTTTCTGATTTCCATTGAAAACGAGGTAGCTTATGTTTAGGGTTTCAT
>ML779694.1:554389-596949 GCA_009831015.1 Picea engelmannii | reverse complement strand
TTTAAGCGGAGACGTTCATATTGTTTCCATGGAATGGTACTGGAAATTGTGTTGGTTTTCCAACATTAATGTTTATATAAAGTCTTATTAGACTATCATAATAGTCTTTTAATAAACTTTAGACTTCTCTGGCATTGTAACTAAAATAAACCAGAAAATATTTAACCAACTCACTTCTGGAAAGCAGTTACGGAAGAAACCCTAACTGATATTGAAGGGATAAAAAGGGAAGCATTGGGCATTTTTGGGATCGGGTCCGTGGGGAAGGAAAGAAAGCGTAGCTTTCATCCGGGCCGAATCTGTAAAAGTATGAAGACATGTAATAGCTTTATTTGCATGTTTTTATATGACGAGAGGATTCTTTTTTTTTTTCTTCAGTTTATATTTTTCTTGTGTTTATCTAAATCATTGTCTCAGTTGTCTAAATTATTCATAGATTTGGTTAGGAAGTAAATTTTGATAGATGTTTGACATGTTCAGCATTTATTCTATTTTTCTTTCTAGTCTTCATTAAAGTTCTGATAATGTATGCTTAAATTCATGGTTGATATTTGTTATAGCATGACATTGCATTTATCTTTATTTTGGTGATAATAATAATTTTTATATCTGAAGTGATACATAACTCATTTGACATGCCTTTAGGTATTGATTATTTAGATTTTTTGTATTATGTATATCATTTGATAGCCCATTTTCTTCAATGTTATTATATTAAGGGATGTACACATTCTATTGGTATACTAACTTTTTTGTGTTTTACTTCAAATGTTACACGATAATATTTGAAGTATATTATTTCTTTCTTTCATCGTTTGTAATTTAAGAAAAAGGTATATCCTAACTTCATTGTTTGTAACTTAAGAAAATGGTATATCTTAACTTCTTTGTGTTTTACTTTGAATGTTACACGATAATATTTGAAGTATTTATTTATTTCTTTCATAGTTTGATCTCCTCCTGCACAAAATCATTCCAAAAGCGTTTCTATTCAGGGAGTTTCTCCTGAGCTACAATTCCATGGACAAATACGACCCGTGACTTTGAAAATCCATTCAGTGCCACATGCACTAGCTCAACATCCTCTGTCTTCTCGCTTACTGCAACAAGCTCATCCCTTATCTGTGTCAATCTGGTAAGATATGGAACCACACCCTCGCCCTTGGCCATCTTGGAGTTGTGTAGTCTCTCATGCAACACCATCACCCTATTCTAATTCTTTGGCTTGTAGAGGTCACTCAAGCATTTCCACATATCTTTTGATGTATTACTTCCTGATATATGTGGGATCACATGATCTTTAATCCTGTCAAGACTTAGGCTCTTTGCCTTAGCCTCACCCTTCTTCCAAATGGCTAATTGTGATGCATCCATAGGATTAGTTGCACTATCCGGTGTATGCTCAAGGAAATCATTAACATCCAACATCGTAGTCATTCTCTTTTCCCAGGTGGGGTAGTTCTAAGCCCCTTCTAGACGATCCTCAACCCTCAAACTCAAGGCCATTGTTGAAAAATGTTGTTGTTCATGTTCAAATCCTCACGGCTCAAACCTTTACACTGAAACATTTCGGTTGTCTTGATTTTGTGCCTTGGATCCTCACGATCCACTTAGATCTCCAATTATCGACATGTGATATTGCTTCTTCAATAGTCATGCTCTAATACCATGTGAAATCTCTCTAAAAACAATTCACTAAACCAATTAATTTTACTTTTAACTAATTATGCCATCTTTTCTTTCACAAATAAATAATACACAACAGAAAATAATAACCAGAAAATGAACAGTAAATTATAACAACAATGACATCACATGTACACAAGTATTTTTGGACAAATAGTCCCTAGAAAAAACCTAGAGGGAAAACCAGTGCAGCAAATTTGGAGATTTGTATTATTCAGCAGGAAAATATAGAGATCTCTTACAATAAAATCGGCCCAGCCAAAATACCAAGGAAAACCTCAGCATATCACCTCCTCAACAGATGTACAGCCCTTCTGCAAATCCCCCTAAACCAAATTGTGCCAGAAGACACCCATGTGTGAGCCTCTACGTAATCATACGATTTCCTGCGTGGGTACTACATCACCTAGTACAGCGACTCTCAGATTTGTAGGATATAACCTCTGCAGTGTTGAATATGTGTGCCAATATTAGTGAAGAGTCCTCCTCTATCTCCCTGCAAACCCTCTCTCACAAACCCTTAATCGATCTCTCTAAAAATCAATCTCCTCAATGCTCAAGTGCACCCCTTTAGCCAAGTCGATCTTCCCTTATACTTCATTAAACAAGTGAAACCCTAACCTCAAAATGATTGATGGTTGATATTAACTCTCTCCCTCATGATGATATCAATGGTCAAGATTAAAAGACCACAACTTAAATTATTTTTCACTTTAACCTTAGAAAAGGTGCTCAATAAAGTCAACTGAAGAATATAACACATCAATAGTTTAATTAATCACTTGAATAATGTTTCATTGTCCCCCACCATTCTACGGCATTGCAATGTGTGGAAGACCTTCCTTGCTACATTCTCAACAATCAAACCTTAAGAAACGTGAATTTTCCTAGCAATGCTTGGTGTACATGGGTATGTGATTGAAGGAGGGGAACTCAAGATTGATCCTATGAAGTTGGAGGACATCATCAAGTGGCCAAGTCCTACTAATGTCACTGAAGTTAGGATTTTTGTGGGAGCAACATGATATGTTTGAAATTTTAAATGGTCACTGAACCACTCCATTCCATGAAAACCATCGTAAAGAGTTTCCAGTGGGGAAAGAATTAGTAGAAGGCTTTCGAAAAACTAAAACAAAAAATTAGTCAAGCACCATTTCTCGCATTTCCCAATTTGCATAATCCCTTTGAAGTGGAGAAAATTGCAACTAGATATGTTATCAAAACGTTTCATGGTGGAGCCCTGAACTACCCCACATATGACAAGGGGATCTATGCTCTGGTACAACCTATTAAGAAATGGAACCACTATCTAATTGGTACGAAAACCATCATCCACACCGATCACCAACGGTTGCAATATTCACATGCCCAAGGTTAGCTTCAACAAACAAGACATTATAAGCGGATGGGATATTTACAGCAATTTCATCTTATCATCAAATATAAGAAGGGAAGTGCTAATAAGGTGGCAAGCATGCTTTTTAGGCCATCCACACCCAACATCACAACTTTGGGTACTCTTACACAAGTGGAACCTTTCACCTATGATGCATACCAACATGAAAACATAGTACAAGATGAATATTTCAAGGAGGTATTTCAATGGCTACAAGGCCAAGTTTGTGAAGAAGAAGGTGTTGGAAACATCTCCAAGGATGGGTTTCTATACAAGTTGGATAAGCTCTGTGTTCTTGAAGGAGAAAGATTGCAACTTATCAGAGAGGCTTACACCTCCAAAGTTGTAAGGCATTTTGGTGTTGGAAAAATAGTGGCCAACTTACAGGCCTAGAATGCAAGAAGATATAGCTCAATTTATTAGAGGATGCATACTTTGGTGTACTAGAAAACCTAGTAATATGAAGCAAGTTTCATACCATCCCTTCGATGTACCTACTAGACCATGAGAGAGCATCTCCATGGGTTATGTGGGTGGTTTTACAAGAACCAAGTGAGGAAATGACTTTATATTTATGGTAATGAACAAATTTAATAATATGTTATTTCTCATGCATTGTAAAAACACCATCAATAGACAATATGAAACAATCATGTTCTTTGAAAAGGTCTAGCTGCACTTTGGAATACAAGAAACATCATCTCAGACAGACATACTAGATTTCTTAATGCCTTTTGGACTACACTTTGGGAGAAGATGGACACCAAATTTAAGAAATCTAAAGCTTTCCATCCATAGATGGATGGGCAGAAAAAGTAGTGAACAAGACATTGGTTCAGCGTTTGAGGGGTTACAATCAAAATCATCGAAGGATTTGAGACAAAAATTTGATTTATATTTAGCACTCTTATAACAAAGCAATCCACACCTCCACTAAAAAGTCCCCTTTTGAAACTTGCTTTGGATATTTTCCACCTTCGACTTTAGATATTGTATATGGATAGCAAGGAGTGAGGAAAGACACAACAGAAGAAGCATTTAAGGCTAGGAGATTCATTGATAATATCATAGAGAGATCCATTTGCAAGTATAGGAGACCTTGAAGAAGTCACGAGAACAATATAATGCCCCACATGACTGGAAAAAAATTGAGAAGACATTCGAGGCAAGAGATAAGTGTGGTTACCTCAAAGAAAGGCTACAAAGTCCTCATAAGAAGACTAAAGCACTACGATATGATCCTTTTCAAGAGTTAGAGTAGGTAGGTGATAATGCCTACAAACTCGATCTACCTCCATAACTAATGTTGAAAATTTGAAACTTTATGAACCTTCCATATTATACTAGAAAAATGGCAAGTAAGTCTTACCTACCATATAGTTAGCACCAACCACTCAACGATAGTTAGCACATGATACAATTTTGTAGAAGTCTAGAACAACTAGACAAGGGCAACAAGAACTTTTGTAGGGTGGATTTAAAAGAGAACTTACAAGGAAGGTCAAATGGTAATCTAGGGAGAAAATAGAGGAAAATTTGTATCACCTCGTTCAGTAAAAGCTTTTGGGGATTGTTATCACACAATTTGTACTTGCCCAAAACCCAAAGGCAAGTGAACAATAAATTGGTGTGACAGGAAGTTATCCTATCACTGTCACCTAAATAAGATACCTCTTTATCTTTAGGGGTAGTAGCCCAAGGGAGACGTCCCCAGTGATGTGGGGGTTTAAGAAGGCAAAGGTGATAGTATCAAAAATGTTTTTCCCTCTCACAAGTCAAACTGATCAGAAAGTCCCAAAGCTTTTAATAAGATGAAGAAAAGATTTTCTTAAGTGTACCTGCCCAGAATAAGACAACAAGAAAACACTATTTGCAAGTAACAATTGATATTAGTGCTTCATAAAACCTTGGACTTTCAATAAAAGCAATAAGTTGATATAAAATATGAAGCAACAGAAATTTATAACAACAATGTATGTATAATGATAGCTTCACAATTATGCCTTAAACAAGCTTCAATAATGACCCAAAATGATAACCTAAAATTGGCAATGTGCTAGCATTTGCCAAAAGCAAAGAAGGCAATGTAAAATCAACTTTAACTCTTGCTTTTGGGAGTTTTTACTGTTGTCATATATGGTTGTAGATTTATTTTGTAACAGCAGCAAGAATGTTAGTAAGTTAGTCTAATATAAGGTTAGGAATGGTTAGCAAAGAGCTTGAAGTAGATGGTTTAAATGTTGTTTTCATCAATCAATCAAACGTAAGGTATAAACTAGTGCCTTTAGCGTTAATGGAGTCACTTTTGCAATAGCAATCTTGAGGGGAAAAAATGATAATAAGTGAACTAAAGACAAGAGGGAGGATGGTTGAGGTGTTGGTAACCCAAGGCCTCAATCATGCAAACCCTAGAAGGAAAACAGACACTCGGAAGTAGGTAACCCTAGGCCCTAACAGTTTTCCTTCTTCTTTAGGTCAAGGTTGGAACAAATAAAAGATTAATGAAGCAAAGGTACTAGAATGCTACTAAGGTAGGGCTCTAGCATATGCTTCAATGAAGGTGTCTTCTAGCAAAATCAAGTAGGTGGATGGCTATTGAGAGAAGGGCAATAACATGTGCTTTTATACTAGGGTTTCACACTAGCAATTTCATAATCTCAATAAATGCAAAGTAAAAGATACCATAACCATTCAAAGAAAGAAGAATTGTAGATTTTCACTTACATTCACCAAGAATAATCTAGTCACGGGCCCTAGTTGAAGACTTTCCACCATGAAAATGCCAAAAATCACCAATAAAAGCTCTCTCCAAGAGTTGTGCACCACTTAGTTCAGCCAATAAGCCTTAAAAGTGGTTGAATTTCAGACCTCACACTTGTGTGAGTGAAAGATGATGAAAAATACAAGGGATTTTTCCCTTATTTATACAATTCAAATGACATTTAATTACAAATTAGGTCAAAAAAGGCTCACATGGCCACTTACATCAAAAATCCAGTTTTTTACATAAAATTGACAGATTAAAACCTAAAATGTTCAGAAGCAGTGACATCATGCCCTCCTAGGATGACATTGGGCCTTATAAGTGAGATGTTTGCCTACATGAGAAAAACGTTAGGCCTTCCAAGGCTTCTGAATCATGCCACACATGCCACCTGGCACACAATTGTCTCCATCATGTCCATCTAATGATGGGTGACATCAAGGGTCACAAGGGTGACGTCATGGGTCTCCCAAGGCCAACGTTTAGGGGGAAAGGCAAGACCCCCCTAGGTCCAGGCCTACCAAGGTGCCTCTGGTGGAACATCCTTCCTTTTCTCTGGTGCAAGCCTCTGGTATATGTCTGCCACTGGTTGGGGTCTCAGCATCCATCTGGTGGGCTTTTATCCCTATGGAGGTCTGAGCTAATCATCTCCCCATATGTACATGTCCGTCAAGAATGGTCCTACAACAACATCAAGTACGCCCTCCATGGGCTCATAAGTCACAAAGATCATAGCAATGTCAATCACATATAATAATCAAGTTACCCAAACATGTGCATAAAACCCCCCTTTTCCCGGACAAATGCTCAAAAACGTTATGTTATTCTAGAAGCCAGGTTTGGAGAGAGTTCCAAGACGTCTTATTGGGCTAATTATCATTAAGTGTGGGGTGTTTCTAGGTGAAGACCTATCTAGGTCATGTAAGTGCATGAGATGGTGTGGGGGGTGTTTGGGAAAGGGGTGCAGTGATGACAGGGAAATGTAGGTCTTACTTGTGGGTTCCTCTAAAGAGGGTGAGTTGCATCTTGTCATGGATGCAATTATTTCCTAGCCCATTCAATGCCTTTTTACTCTTTATCTTATTTCTTTTTATTTCAAAAGAATAGCTGGGGGACACTGCCCTGGCGTGGTGACCAGTGGTGAAAATGTTTCCCACAAGCATTTCACGGAGATGAGAAGGTTGGCTCGTGATGAGACCCCCTTTCTCTTGGCTATGCCACCAAGAGCCACTACCCTTGTGTGGTGTCCAGATGAATAGTAGTGCCATACCGCTACATGCCCATGGACCTAATAGGTTGGCTTGTTATGAGACCCCCTATCCACCAACTAGGTCTTGAGTTTTATCTTTATTTTATGGGTCCCCTCTTTTCTTTCTGAGAAGCCTTTTATTGCTTTCCCGACGATCCTTGGGCGAAGCATCTCAAGGTTTGATATTTGGCTTTTAATGTTTTCCAGCTACTTTTACCCTCTCAGCCTTTAGCCCCTTCTTCCCACGAGGCAAGGTACAACCCTTACTAACTTGGCAAACTCAATGCCCGAACCAATGTAGGGAATAGATGAGAGGGAAGATGATGAAAAGTGATAAGTATGGAAGGAATGGACGATGACCTTTCATAAACCCACCCAGTGGAAACTCACTCCTAAGGGAACCAACTTTCTAGGGCATAATGTCATCCCCCCCAAGTATGGACAAGTTAAAAGGCATATTGTCCAAGCAAACGTCATGACGCAAAAGAGAATTAAATGGACATATTCAAATCCTTTGAGAATCAGAGTGACACATACCATGATACCCGGACTCATTACCTCATGGAGCAAGACCCACTTCTACTTCAGAACTAGGTCGATGGGATGGGTGTTGTTGTTGGTGACAGAATGGAGGTGTTGAAGAAGAAAGGATGGGCCCTCCAGGGCTAAGATCAAGTCAATATGGCTCTCGGTACTCCATGTCTAGGACCTGTGGGCCTCGAGACATAATCTCCTTAGTTATCCCTAGGATAGGTGATAACATTTGGCTACAACTCGGGGACATGTGCTCACCATAGATCGCATGAGAACCTTAGCATCTCTGGGATGACCTGTGACCTATTGGATCTCAATAGAAATGATCAGTAATCATTTGGGGTGGTGATATCACCCCTAGCTCATATATGATAAAATGAAATACAAGCAATCATATGTACAAATGGAAATACAACTACTCTAGCATGAAATGCAAATGGTATATAAAATGAATGAAAAATTCCTACCTACTTACCTGCACTTACCTGTGAAGTCAAGTCTCTACCCCCTGATGGGGTTTAAGGAGGTGTCCACCAACCGGTAATGGACATCTTCTTCCTTCCAACGTGGATAAATAGTAGGCATCATTGACTGACTTCCTTTCGACTCTGAAGGGCCCAAGCCAAAATTGTGCAATCCCTTTGACATTAGTGGGCTCTCCCTTCTTTGTATCCCACATCCAGACCATATCTCCCTCTTGCTAATCCTTGGTCTTAAATTTGGTTGTCTCTTGCACAACTCTAGTATATTGTCTTGAGGGAGGAGGGTGAGATTCTCTTGTGAAGACTTATTGTTGGGATGGTCGGATCGGTATGTCATCTTCTCCTTTCTTTAATAATTTGACAACCCCAACTTCTTTTTCCTTATATTTGTTTAAAATTTGTTGATACTCCTCCTTCTTCGGCCATTGTATTTGATCAAAGTCTTCCTCTAAAGAGAAAGGCAAATCATCATGGGAAAATATAGGAAGACTCTCTTTGATTAGTTCATGTGTCTCGTTATTTCCAATATCATCACCAATTTTGTGCACATGGACCTTGGTCATTAGCACATTCGGGAGGTGGATTATTGTTCCATCATTCATAGGGACGTTAATATAAGTGAGATCCATCTCTAAGGTGCATCCCAGCATTGCAGCAAACTTCCTGGATAATAGCATTCCCCACACATCCGGTACATCCACCACCACAATATCCATGTGGATCACTCTCTCGAGGTATCTTCTAAGGAATATTTCAACATTCTCAACTACCCCATGAGTGGGTATGGCCTTGGACTCAAAACTGCACACATTCCTGTAAGGTCGTGTGACCTTTAGGCCTAAATTTTCCATAACCTTAAAGACATCATGTTAGCACCTGCCCCTGAATCAAGCATACAATTGTTAAGGCATTTGTTGTTAATCAACAAGGTCATTTAGAAAGGTGGATGTCCATCATACTAAACCCTAAGTGATCTGCTTGTAACATGATAGGAGGGTCCATTGGTCCATCTGAACTTTTGAAAAAAAAATCAAATCTTTCCTTTACAGATGGAACTTTGATGACTTCTCTTAATGGAATGGTCACGTGCATATTTGCTAGTGCCCCTTCAAAGTCAAAGTTCAAATCCACTTCGTCGGTCTTGGGAGGATTCTTAGGAAGAAGTATGTTCATATGTGGAGGTCTTGTATGTGAAATCCCAACACCAGTAGAGAGAGGTCGGTTCATTATTTTTTGCCTAGTATATACCTTGAATTCTTTATTCGTCAAATTTTCTCTTGATTCTTGGTCAAGGTTATTTATCACCTGCATCCTAGCCTTACTGGTTTCTTCCTTTATTCTTTCTTGATGTTCTTCAAGTGTGACATTAAGGCAATATTGAGGATTTTCAATGGCATGGTTAACAATGTTTACTTGGTCATGATAACTATTGTTGAAAGGAAACACATGCTCCCAATGTGACTCTCTGCATTATAAGCACCAAGGGTTTTCATCTACTACATTTGAAGGGGATAAATTATTGTGAACCTATTGATCATTCTTTGGTCTAAAAACTTGGTTCCCTTTCTGAAATTGCCCTGTGTAAGGAACCCTAGGAGCTTGTGTTAGTTCTTGGGCTTTTACCATGCCATCTATAGTCATTTGTATCTTTTCCAAGCTAGTGCTAATGTCTGAGGTAGGTTCAACATTGTGGACTATCTTAGGTTTAGCATCCATTCTGACTCTTGGGGCTGAGAAAGGCTCGACTCTAGATGATGAAAGGTTGTCTTCAATCCTTGTAGCTACCTCTTAGGCTTCTTGGATTGTTTTAGGGGCTTTATCTCTGATGAGATATCTCATATGTCATGTAAAGTCTTTGGTATAAAGAAAGAGAAGGAAACTATCAGAAGGATGATGGCTCACTGGGATCTTCTGTATCAAATTTTCAAATTTTTCATGCAGTTCTCTAACGATTTCATTCTCTTGTTTTACGAGTTTATACAGCCTTATCAATAGAATGTTGGGGTCTTCCTTGACACTCCATCATTTGAGGAATATTTCCTCCAATCTATCCATGGTTTTAATACTATCATGAGTGAGACCATTGTACCAACGTCTAGCGCCATCATGGAGGGTAGCAGAGAATAATTTCATAGCTAGATCCTAAGCATCATCACTAATGGGATGAAGCTGAAAGAAGGCCCAGAAATTACTCATATGATCCTCAGCACTGACTACATAATTACTAGTGAATTTAAGCAACCACTTCTCATACTTAGGGGGAATTTGCCTAGGGTATCCTGGTATACTTGTCATGTTTAACGATTTGAAAATATTGGATGACCATTCCTTCTAGTTATTAGCTTGGTTTGGATTAACAGTCTGAGTTCCTACACTAGACATCGTGTTCAAAGGAAAATCGCCTCCAAATAATTATTTTACTATAGGAGAATTTCGAGGAGGTTTTCTTCTAAAGGACTTGGGAGGATTGGTATACCTCCCTGAAGTTTGTGGAGTCGCCAGATAATTTTCTTGAAACTATCAAATGGATGAGGGGATCACCCTCACTGGAGTCATCAGGTAAGCTTTGCAAAGTAAAGGCTTTTGAGGAAAGGCTTACCGAAAAGTGTCCTCTTTGAGGAGAATTGACTCAATGTTCCCCGTCAATGATGCCAATATGTTATCGTACAATTTGTACTTTCCCAAAATCCAAAGGTAAGTGAACAATAAATTTGCGTAATAGGAGGTTATTCTATCACTATCATCTAAATAGGATACCTCTTTCTCTTTAGGGGTAGTAACCCAAGAGAGACGTCCCCGGTGACTTGGGGGTTTGAGAAGGAAAAGGTGATAGTATCAAGAAAGTTTTTCCCTCTAACAAGTCGCACTAATCATAAAGTCCCAAAGGTTTTAGTAAGATGAAGAAAATATTTTCTTAAGTGAACCTGCCCAGAACAAGACAACACGAAAACACTATTTGCAAGTAACAATTGATATTAGTGCTTCATAAAACCTTGGACTTTTAATAAAAGCAATAAGTTGATATAAAAGATGAAGCAACAGAAATTTATAACAACAATGTATATATAATGATAGCTTCACAATTATGCCTTAAACAAGCCTCAATAATGACACAAAATGATAACCTAAAATTGGCAATATGCTAGCATTTGTCAGAAGCAAAGAAGGCAATGTAAAATCAACTTTAACACTTGCTTTTGGGAGCTTTTATTGTTTTCATATATGGTTGTAGCTTTCTTTTGTAACAGCAGCAAGAATTTTAGTAAGTTAGTCGAATCTAAGGTTAGGAATGGTTAGCAAAGAGCTTGAAGTAGATGGTTTAAATGGTGTTTTCATCAATCAATCAAATGTAAGGTATAAACTAGTGCCTTTAGGGTTAATGGACTCACTTTTGCAGCAACAATATTGAGAGAAAAAAATGATAATAAGTGAACTAAAAACAAGATGGAGGATGGTTGAGGTGTTGGTAACCCAAGGCCTCAATCATCCAAACCCTAGAAGGAAAACGGCCACTAGGAAGTAGGTAACCCTAGGCCCTAGCAGTTTTCCTTCTTTAGGTCAAGCTTTGAAGAAATAAAAGATTAATGAAGCAAAGGTACTAGAGTGCTACTAATATAGGGCTCTAGCATATGCTTCAATGAAGGTGTCTTATAGCAAAATCAAGTAGGTGGATAGCTATTGAGAGAAGGACAATAACATGTGCTTTTCTCCTAGGGTTTCACACTAGCAATTTCATAATCTTAATAAATGCAAGGTAAACGATACCATAACCATTCAAAGAAAGAAGAATTGCATATTTTCACTTACATTCACCAAGAATAATCAAGTCACAAGCCCTAGTTGAAGACTTTTCACCATGAAAATGCCAAAAATCACCAATAAAAGCTCCTTCCAAGAGTTGCACACCACTTAGTTCAGCCAATAAGCCTTAAAAGAAGACAAGTTTCAGCCCTCACACTTGTGTGAGTGAAAGATGATGAAAAATACAAGGGATTTTTCCCTTATTTATACAATTCAAATGACCTTTAATTACAAATTAGGTCAAAAAAGGTCGACATGGCCAGTTACATCAAAAATTCATTTTTTTACATAAAATTGACAAATTAAACCCTAAAATGTGCAGAAGAGGTGACATCATGCCCTTCTAGGGTGACGTTGGGCCTCATAAGTGAGACGTTGGCCTCCATGAGCAAAACCTTAGGCCTTCCAAGGACTCTAAATCATGCCACATGTGCCACCTGGCACACAACTGCCTCCATCATGTCCATCTAACGATGGGTGACATCAAGGGTCACAAGGGTGACGTCATGGGCCTCCCAAGGCCAATGTTCAGGGGGGAATGAAAGCCCTCCCTAGGTCCAGGCCTGCCAAGGTGCCTCTGGTGGAACGTCCTTCCTTTTCTTCGATGCAAGCCTCTAGTATATGTCTACCCCTGGCTGGTGTCTTAGTATCCATCTAGTGGGATTTTATCCCTATGGAGGTCCGAGCTATTCATCTCCCTATGTACATGTCTGTCGAGCATGGTCCTACAGCAAAAAAAATTACTCCCTCCATGGGCTCATAAGTCACAGGGATCATAGCAATGTCAATCACATCTAATAATCAAGTTACTAAAACATGTGCATAAAACCCCCCTTTTCCTAGACAAGTGCTCAAAGACGTTATGTTATTCTACAAGCCAGGTTTGGAGAGGGTTCCGGGACGTCTTATTGGGATAATTTTCCTTAGGTGTGGGGTGTTTCCAGGTGAATACCTATCTAGGTCATGTAAGTGCATGAGATGGTGTGGGGGATGTTTGGGCAAGGGGTGCAGTGATGACAGGAAAATGTAGGTCTTACATGTGGGTGCCTCTAAAGAGGGTGATATGCAACTTGTCATGGATGCAATTTTTTCCTAGCCCATTCAATGCCTTTTGAATTTTTGTCTTATTGTTTTTTTATTTCAAGAGAATAGTTGGGGGACACTGCCCTGGCGTGGTGACCAGTGGTGATAGTGTTACCCACAAACATTTCACGAAGATGAGAAGGTTGGCTCATGATGAGACTAACTTTCTCTTGGATATGCTACCAAGAGCCACTACCTTGGTGTGGTGACCAGATGAATAGTATTTTCATACCGCTACATGCCCATGGGCCTAATAGGATGGGTCGTGATGAGACCCCCTATCCACCAACTAGGTCTTGAGTTTTATCTTTATTTTATGGGTCCCCTCTTTTCTTGTTGAGAAACCTTTTATTGCTTTCTCAGGGATCCCTGGGTGAAGCATATCAAGGTTTGATCTTTGGCATTTAACTTTTGCCAACTACTTTTACTCTCTCGACCTTTAGCCCCTTCTTCCCACAAGGCAAGGTACAACCCTTACCAGCTTGGCAAACCCAATGCGCGAACCAATGTAGGGGATAGATGAGAGGGAAGATGATGAAAAGTGGTAAGTACGGAAGGAATGGACGATGACCTTTCATAAACCCACCCAATGGAAACTCACTCCTAAGGGAACCAACTTGCTAGGGCATCCTGTCATCCCCCCTATGTATGGACAAGTTAAAAGGAATAATGTCAAAGCAAACGTCATGAAGCAAAAGAGAATTAAATGCACATATTCAAATTCTTTGAGAATCAGAGTGACACATACTATGATACCCAGACTCATTACCTCATGGATCAAGACCCATTACTACTTCAGAACCAGGTCGATGGGATGGATGTTGTTGTTGCTGACAGAATGGAGGTGTTGAAGAAGAAAGGATGGGCCCTCTAGTGCCAAGATCAAGTCTCAAGTCAATATGTCTCTCGGTACTCCATGTCTAGGACCTGTGGGCCTCGAGACATAATCTCCTTACTTATCCCTAGGATAGGAGATAACATTTGGCTCCAACTCAGAGACATGTGCTTATCGTAGAGCGCATGAGAACCTCAGCATCTCTGGTATGACCTGTGACCAGTTGGATCTCAACAGAAACGATCAGTAATCATTTGGGGTGGTGATATAACCCATGTCTCATATATGATAAAATGAAATACAAGTAAGCAATCATATGTACAAATGGAAATACAAATACTCTAGCATGAAATGCATATGGTATATACAATGAATGAAAAAATCCCACCTACTTACCTACTCTTACCTGTGAAGTCAAATCTCTACCCCCTGATGGGGTTTAAGGAGGTGTCTACCAACTGGTAATGGACGTCTTCTTCCTTCCAACGTGGATAAATAGTAGGCATCATTGACTGACTGACTTCTGACTCTGAAGGGACCAAGCCAAAATTGTGCACTCCCTTTGACATTAGTGGGCTCTCCCTTCTTTGTATCCCTCATCCAGACCATATCTTCCTCTTGGTAATCCTTGGTCTTAAATTTGGTTGTCTCTTGCACAACTCTAGTATATTGTCTTGAGGGAGGAGGGTGGGATTTTGCTGTGAAGACTTCTTGCTGGGATGGTCAGATCAGTATGTCATTTTCTCTTTTCTTTAATAATTTGACAACGCCAACTTCTTTGTCCTTATATTTGTTTAATATTTGTTGATACTCCTCCTTCTTCAACCATTGTATTTGATCAAAGTCTTCCCCTAAAGCGAAAGGCAAATCATCAGGGGAAAATACAGGAAGACTATCTTTGATTGGTTCATGTGTCTCGTCAGCTCCAATAGCATCACCATTTCTTTCACATGGACCTTGGTCATTGGCACATTCGGGAAGCGGCTTATTGTTCCATCATTCATAGGCACGTTAATATAAGTGAGATCCATCTCTAAGGTTCCTCCCAACATTGCAGCAAAATTCCTGGATAATAGCATTCCTCACACATCTGGGACATCCACCACCACAATATCCATGTGGATCACTCTCTTGGGGTATCTTCCAAGGCATATTTCAACATTCTCAACTACTCATGAGTGGGTATAGCCCTGGACTCAAAACCGCACACATTCATGTAAGGTCGTGTGACCTTTAGGCCTAATTTTTCCATGACCTTCAAAGACATCATGTTAGCACCTGCCCCTAAATCAAGCATACAGCTGTTAAGGAATTTTTTATTAATCAAAAAGGTCATGAAGAAATGTGGATTTCCATCATATTGAACCCTAAAGCGATCTACTTGTAACATGATAGAAGGGTCCATTGGTCCATCTGAACTTTTGAAAAAAAAATTGAACCTTTCCTTTACATATGGGACTTTGATGACTTCTCTTAATGGAATGGTCACCTGCATTTTTGTTAGTGCACCATCAAAGTCAAAGTTCAAATCCACTTTGTTAGTCTTGGGAGGATTCTTAGGAAGAAGTATGTTCATAGGTGGAGGTCTTGTCTGTGAAATCATAGGACCAGTAGAGAAAGGTTGGTTCATTCTTTTTTGCCTAGTGTATACTTGGAATTCTTGCTTCTTCAAATTTTCTCTTGATTCTTGGTCAAGGTTATTCATCACCTCCATCCTAGCCTTCCTGGATGCTTCCTTTATTCCTTCTTGATGTTCTTCAAGTGCCACATTAAGGAAATATTGAGGATTTTCAATTGTATGGTTAACAATGTTTACGTGGTCATGATCACTATTTTTGAAAGGACACTCATGCTCCCAATGTGACTCTCTACATTGTAAGAACCAAGGGTTTTCATCTACTACATTTGCAAGGGATAAATTATTGGGAACCTCTTGATTATTCTTTTATCTAAAAACTTGGTTCCCTTTCTGAAATTTCCCTTTGTAAGGAACACTAGGAGCTTGTTGTTGAGTTCTTTCTAGGTTGAAAATCCTATTCATCATTAGTTCTTGGGTTTTTACCATGCCATCTACAGTCAGTTATAGATTTTCCAAGCTAGCGCTAATGTCTAAGGTAGGTTCAACATTGTGGACTATCTTAGGTTTAGCATCCATTCTGACTCTTGGGGATGAGAAAGGCTCGACTATAGATGATGAAAGGTTGTCTTTAATCCTTGTAGCTACATCTTGGGCTACTTGGATTATTTTAGAGGATTTATCTCTGAGGAGATATCCCAGTTGTCTTGTAAAGGCTTTGGTATAAATAAAGAGAGTGAAACTATCAGAAGGATGATGGCTTACTGCAACCTTTTGCATCAAATTTTCAAATTTGTCATGGAATTATCTAACGGTTTCATTCTCTTGTTTTATGAGGTTATTCAGCCTTATCAACAACATGTTGAGGTCTTCCTTGGCACTCCACCATTTGAGAAATATTTCCTCTAATCTATCCATGGTTTTAATACTAGCATCAGGGAGACCATTGTACCAACGTCTAGCGCCATCATGGAGGGTAGAAGAGAATAATTTCATATATAGATCCTCAGCATCATCACTGATGGGATGAAGCTCAAAGAAGGCCCAGAAATTACTCATATGATCCTCAGCACTAACTACATCATTACCAGTGAATTTACGCAACCACTTCTCATACTTAGGGGGCATTTTCCTAGGATATCCTGGTATACTTGTCATGTCTAACGGTTTGAAAATCTTGGATGACCATTGCTTCTGGTTATTAGCTTGGTTTGGATTAACAGTCCAAGTTCCTGCACTAGACATTGTGTTCAAAGGAATATTGCCTCCAAATAATGATTTTACTATAGGAGAATTTCGAGGAGGTTTTCTTCTAAAGGACTTGGGAGGGTTGGTATACCTCCCTGAAGTTTGTGGAGTCGCCAGATAATTTTCTTGAAACTATCAAAGGGATGAGGAGATCACCCTCAGTGGAGTCACTAGGTAAGCTTTTCAAAGTAAAGGCTTTTGAGAAAAGGCTTACCGAAAATTGTCGTCTTTGAGGAGAATTGACTCAGTATTCCCTAACAACAGCGACAATATGTTATCACACAATTTGTACTTTCCCAAAAGCCAAAGGCAAGTGAACAATAAATTGGTGTAACAAGAAGTTATCCTATCACTGTCACTTAAATAAGATACCTCTTTCTCTTTAGGGGTAGTATCCCAGGGGAGACGTCCCGGTGACCTGGGGGTTTGAGAAGGCAAAGGTGATAGTATCAAGAAAGTTTTTTCGTCTCACAAGTCACACTGATCAGAAAGTCCCAAATATTTTAATAAGATGAAGCAAATATTTGTGTAAGTGTACCTACCCATAAAAACACAACAAGAAAACATTATTTGCAAGTAACAATTGATATTAGTGCTTCATAAAACCTTGGACTTTCAATAAAAGCAATAAGTTGATATAAAAGATGAAGCAACAGAAATTTATAACAGCAATGTATATATAATGATAGCTTCACAATTATGCCTTAAACAAGCTTCAATAATGATCCAAAATGATAACCTAAAATTGGCAATATGCTAGCATTTGTCAGAAGCAAAGAAGGCAATGTAAAATCAACTTTAACTCTTGCTTTTGGGAGCTTTTACTATTGTCATATACGGTTGTAGCTTTATTTTGTAATAGCAGCAAGAATGTTAGTAAGTTAGTCTAATATAAGGTTAGGAATGGTTAGCAAAGAGCTTGAAGTAGATGGTTTAAATGTTGTTTTCATCAATCAATCAAATGTAAGGTATAAACTAGTGTCTTTAGTGTTAATGGAGTCACTTTTGCAGCAGCAATCTTGAGGGAAACAAATGATAATAAGTGAACTAAAGACGAGGGAGGATGGTTGAGGTGTTGGTAACCCAAGGCCTCAATCATCCAAACCCTAGAAGGAAAACGACCACTAGGAAGTAGGTAACCCTAGGACCTAGCGGTTTTCCCTCTTCTTTAGGTCAAGCTTGGAACAAATAAAATCTTAATGAAGCAAAGGTACTAGAGTGATACTAAGGTAGGGATCTAGCATATGCTTCAATGAAGGTGTCTTCTAGAAAAATCAAGTAGGTGGATAGCTATTGAGAGAAGGACAATAACATGTGTTTTTCTCCTGGGGTTTCACACTAGCAATTTCATAATATTAATAAATGCAAAGTAAAAGATACCATAACCATTAAAAGAAAGAAGAATTGCAGATTTTCACTTACATTCACCAAGAATAATCTAGTCTCAAGCCCTAGTTGAAGGCTTTCCACCATGAAAATGCCAAAAATCACCAATAAAAGCTCCCTCCAAGAGTTGTGCACCACTTAGTTTAGCCAATAAGCCTTAAAAGAGGTCGAATTTCAGACCTCACACTTGTGTGAGTGAAAGATGATGAAAAATACAAGGGATTTTCCCTTTACACAATTCAAATGACCTTTAATTACAAATTAGGTCAAAAAAGGTTGACATGGCCAGTTACATCAAAAATCCAGTTTTTTACATAAAATTGACAAATTAAACCCTAAAATGTGCAGAAGAGGTGACGTCATTCCCTCCTAGGGTGACGTTGGACCTCATAAATGAGACGTTGGCCTCCATGAACAAAACGTTAGGCCTTCCAAGGCCTCTGGATCATGCCATGCATGCCACCTGTCACACGACTGCCTCCATCATGTCCATCTGGCGATGGGGACGTCAAGGGTCACAAGGGTGACATCATGGGCCTCCCAAGTCCAACGTTCAGGGGGAAAGGCAAGAACCCCCTAGGTCCAGGCCTGCCAAGGTGCCTCTGGTGGAACATCCTTCCTTTTCTTTGGTGTAAGCCTCTGGTATATGTCTGCCCCTAGCTCAGGTCTCATCATCCATCTAGTCGGATTTTAGCCCTATGGAGGTCCGAGCTAATCATCTCCCCATATGTACATGTCCGTCGAGCATGGTCCTACAGCAACAACAAGTACGCCCTCCATGGGCTCATAAGTCACAAGGATCATAGCAATGTCAATCAGATCTAATAATCAAGTTACCCAAACATGTGCATAAAACCCCCATTTTCCCAAACAAGTGCTCAAAGACGTTATGCTATTCTACAAGCCAAGTTTGGAGAGGATTCTGGGACCTCCTATCAGGCTAATTCTCCTTAGGTGTGGGGTGTTTCCAGGTGAAGACCTATCGAGGTCATGTAAGTGCATGATATGGTGTGGGGGATGTTTGGGCAAGGGGTGCAGTGATGACAGGAAAATGTGGGTCTTACCTGTGGGTTCCTCTAAAGAGGGTGAGTTGCACCTTGTCATGGATGCAATTGTTTCCTAGCCCATTCAATGCCTTTTTACTCTTTATCTTATTGTTTCTTCTTTCAAGAGAATATCTGGGGGGCACTGCCCTGGCGTGGTGACCAGTGGTGACAGCGTTACCCACAAGCATTTCACGGAGATGAGAAGGTTGGCTCGTGATGAGACCCCCTTTCTCTTGGCTATGCCACCAAGAGCCACTACCCTGGTGTGGTGACCAAATGAATAGTAATGTCATACCGTTATATGCCCGTGGACCTAATAGGTTGGTTGGCTCGTGATGAGACCCCCTATCCACCAACCAGGTCTTGAGTTTTATCTTTATTTTATGGGTCCCCTCTTTTCTTGCTGAGAAGTTTTTTATTGCTTTCTCGGGGATCCCTGGGCGAAGCATCTCAAGGTTTGATATTTGTCTTTTAACTTATTCCAGCTACTTTCACCCTCTGGGCCTTTAGTCCCTTCTTCCCACAAGGCAAGGTACAACCCTTACTAGCTTGGCAAACCCAATTCTCGAATGCACGAACCAATGTAGGGGATAAATGAGAGGGAAGATGATGAAAAGTGATAAGTATGGAAGGAATGGACGATGACCTTTCATAAACCCACCCAGTGGAAACTCACTCCTAAGGGAACCAACTTGCTAGGGAATCTTGTCATCCCCCCCCATGTAAGGACAAGTTAAAAGGCATAATGTCCAAGAAAACGTCATGAAGCAAAAGAGAATTAAATGCACATATTCAAATGCTTTGAGAATCAGAGTGACACATACCATGATACCCGGACTCATTACCTCATGGAGCAAGACCCACTACTACTTCAGAACCAGGTCGATGGGATGAATGTTGTTGTTTCTAACAGAATGGAGATGTTGAAGAAGAAAGGATGGGCCCTCCAGAGCCATGCTCAAGTCAATATGGCTCTCGGTACTCCATGTTTAGGACCTGTGGGCCTTGAGACATAATATCCTTAGTTATCCCTAGGATAGGGGATAATAGGGACCAAAAGCAAAAGCCTCCTAAATGTTGGAGATGTGTTATATTTTTTGCATGTAGACTATGCATTCATCCATGATGCATTAGTTGCAACATGTATATTTTGCATGAATCCATGAAGCAGTAATTGCAACACGTAGAATGTGCATGAATCCACAAGGAATTGGATACACCTAATGCAAATTCAATATCCACACTAGTTGGGGCGGGCATGAAGGGGCATAAGCCCCCGCCCCCACCCCTCGTCAAGGGTTTGAAGGGGAAATAGCCCCCGCCTCTCATTAGCCAACAGGATTCGAGGAAACACCCCAAATTATTTTCAAGGTTCATTTTTGGTCTTCTTTTATGATTTTTATGCTAATGGTTTTCAACCCATTGTAACCTAATGTCAGTTAAGGGATAAGAATGGGAATAAAATCTAGTTTATCATATTAGGATTTTGGATGTTGCAAAATGCCTTAATATTATATTATGAATGGTTAAGAGGATACAATGAAGAATATAGAGATGTGTGTTATGAACCAAGCACCTTGAAGATGATAAAAAAACAATGAATACAGTCCACTTTGAGGGGGAAGCCTCCTTTTACAATGAAACCAATGCCAAGACAAGATATGATGATCATAAAACTATATCTCCTTGGTATGTATATAGGAGACAAAGGATACAATTATAATGAAATGGTACAATGAAAGGTTCTAGCCAACCTACCAATATAACAAATAAACTAATAATGAATGCTTATTAGGGCCTTAACAATGTGGCTAAGTTTTGTTGGGTTTTTTTTTGTTAAGGGTTTCTAGGGTATATCTCTATAACTATGTACCATTGTTTACACTCAGATTTGCTTAAAAATTTGTATGAAATGCTTTACTTAAAAGGTTTAAAACTTAAACAAAAATTGTGATGTATGATTCAAAATGGATCACCATATAATTTATTATCTACTTTGGTACTTTCTGAGTGGAAAAAGTGGAGGTATAAACTTTTGGGGCCCATTTTAGGGGCAGGTCTTATTTGGCGATTTGGGGCCTTGAAACTTCCAAAGCCACTTTGGGGTGTTAAAAGATCGTTTTTGGGATCAAAACTTTGCAATCAAAGTCCCCAACTCTTCAATGTTATTCTACACATCGAGAGCTTTCCAAGGACACAAAGATCACCTCAAATAGATTTCATATGAAGAAGTTATGGCTCTCACAAGTTGACCTATGCTTTGACCACCATAGCAATGAGTTGATGCCACATCAACTCCTATTATTCACATATGTGGAGCCAATCACATGTGGACTTTCAAGAATATTCTAGAGGGTCCAAAACCATAACCCTAATTGAGAGTTGAGTCATGCAAAAACCATAACCCTAACCATAAACGCCCCTGAGGACGTGTTAAATATTTGACCACTAGGAAAGGAAGGAGTTCCATTCTTGTTGTATTGATTTAATGTTCCATAGTTAAGCAAAGCAAAGCATTGGGATATCCTAAACACAACGAAGGAAAATTAAGACCCTGTAGCAATGATACTGGCCACAATGTTTATTGCAACTCCACAATAAGTTCATCTTTCTTTGCATTTTCATTTCATATCAAAGAATAAAAGAGCAAGGCATAGTCCTCACCTTTTGATTGAGTTTTTCCATATTGTGTTCCATAGGGTATATCTTGTGTTCATTGTGTGGATGGTGTGGTATTTATTATTTTAGCTCCTTTTATTGCATTCTCAATTTATTTCAATAATTTGAGTGCTACACTAAGATATTTTGTAAAAACTTGTTAAATATGTCATAATGCATTATTCCAGAGGAATATCCATGGCAGTTTACATATCCACGTCACTAAGCTACTCATTTATTAGAGTGTTGGAAGGAATATCATGTATAGGAGAAGAGACTTTCATGGGATTGGAGCCATGCGAGTCATCAATAAGGTCTTAGTGAACCACTTATGTATGCCCAATTACCATAGGATTAGTGCTTGAAGAAGTACTCCTAGAGATAAAAAGAGGAGCAACATCATAATGTGAAGGAGAAAGATCCACTAAAACGTGTTGGGAAACATATGTAGAAGAATTGGTTGTACAAAGTAGTGGGAGATATGTTGGCAAATCATGAGTAGGAACTTCATTAAATATAGAATCTCTACATTCAATCCCCTAGAGAGTGGAAGGATCATAAAGACGATGTCTCCAAAACACTTTGTTGTATCCTACCAAAGTGTAGTGGTGTTTTTTTGGATCTAATATGTTTTCCTTTTCACTAGGAGTATGGGCCCATGTGCTTGATCAAATAATTATGAAATGCAAAAGGGAAGGTTTGTGCCCATGTCATTTTTCATATGGAGTCATACCTTCAATAGCATAAGTAGGTGTCCAATTGATGTTGAGGATTGCACATAGAACTACTTCACCCCAAAATTTAAGTCTCGTTTGCTTGGGGTGAAGCATGCCTTGAACCATCTCCATAATATCTCTATTTCTCCATTCTGTGACTCCATTTTGTTATGGAGTGTAGGGAACAGTGTGATTCCAAGAGATACCATGAGAAATGAAAAATGATTGGAAAATATTGTTGGTATATTCTCCTCCACCATCTATGATGATACACTCAATCTTTTTCTTGCTTGGATTTTCCACTAAAGATTTAATTTCTTTGAATTTCCTAAACAATTCATCTTTGGATTGAATGTTGTACATCCAAATGAAGTGGGAAAAATCATCAATGAAGGTGAAAAGGTACTTAGCTCCCTCAAGAGAATGAGTGGCCATAGGGCCACAAATATCACTATCAGTCAACTCAACATGTTGAGAAGCTCGCCTCACTTTGTACTTCGGGAAGGACTCTTGATGGTGTTTCCCCAACACACACCCTTCACAAACACCATTAGGCAATTCAATCTATGAAAAGTCATCAATGACATGTGATTGGCTCATATGTCGCAAAGACCCAAAGTTGGTATGACCCAAACATTGATACCATAGCATGTCGGTGTCATTGACATTTGCAACAAACCCTTTCCATTTTTTAGGAAGGAGTCTTCCCCAGCTTTTACATATGATCGGATTCATTACAATACCTTGAGGCCACTTTAAAACCATCACTCGTGTCCTTTACAACCCATCACTCTAGTCATATTCCACCTTTTTATTGAATTGTGTGAAGTTGTATATAGAAAGAATATTTGGTCTAACACGTGGAACATTGAGGAAATCTCCAAACTTAGTAGTGTCAATTGATGACATCACCAAGTTGAAATATTGTAGCGAGGACAGGTGTCTTGGCTTAGGCAAGGTGTCATGCAAGCCAAAGACACATGGATTAATGTTTCTCCAAGTCATTTAAATTTTTCCTAAGTCTAACTTAGGAAAATGAGATTAATTAATTTGATTAATGATCATTTAAATTTTTCCCAAGGCTAAACTTAGGAAAAGACAATTATTAATCACTATTAGTTAACTCTTTGTGAGAAGCTTCTTTGATCTTATCCAAAAGTCAAAGTTAGTTTCAGATTAGATCGTAACCATTGATTTGACAAGTGGGAGATTTAATCTCCACCATCAAATCACTTAGCTGGAGATTTATAAGCAGACTCGGAGATGACTTGAGAAAACACATCGACTCATTGAGTGAGTGTGGCATTGAGGGATCAGTCGCATATCAAAAGTGATCTAGAGAGGATTCCTGGAAGGGTTAAAAGGGCAAGAGAGAGATTGGAAGGTAGGCATCCTTCATCTCTAGCCTAGCAATGAGCAAATTCGTGAGGAAAGGGCCAAGTCTCTTTGTGGTGGGCCATGTAGGTTGAATCTGGTGCAGAGGTCGCATGAGGGGTGCAAAAGGGTCGAGTTTGAGGCAGTCGTTGAAGTCATGAGGAGAGGAGGAAGGGTTGAGTCCCTCCAACCCAGACTGAGCTACATTGTGGGGATCGTGAGCCTTTCCAACTGCACCTACAACCATTGTAAACAGAGTCGTATAGCAGGGAGGCCAAATTCAGCAAGAGAGGTCGAGACTTAGGGTAGATCTGCTCAGATCCAAGAAGAATTTTTTTTCTATGGATGAGACTACCAGGTTTAGCACAGTTTGTAATCATTTTCTGAATATTGTTGAAGTTGAATAAAACCCTCGCTTTTTGGTTTTCCCTGGAGTTGGCATTTCCAAGGTATCTATGGTGTCTCTAAATTATGTGTTTAGTTTATGTTATTTTCGTTGTTCATTGCAAGGTTATTTAACTCAGTGTATTTATGTTTCATAGTTCATAATCAGATCTGTGTATTGTTGTTTTGTTTCTAAGTATAAAAAATTATTGGATGCAGAAATTAGTTTGTTGAGTTTAAAGAAAAATAACATGGTATCAGAGCTTTGCCTCTAAGAAGGAAATCAAGGGTTTACACAGGTATTTTCAGCCAGCGGTAATCTTCATATCCAAGAGGTTGTAGCAGCAGGGTTTTCAGAATGATTTCTATTTCAGGTATCAGATTCGAGGACATGTTAGATGGAGCATCTACTTTGGCATTTGGAAGGAGCGTATACTATAGTCATTAGAGAAGTATGAGCTCAAGGAATTTGCAGAGAAAACTATTCAATTCCAACTAATGCACAACAAGTTGAAGCTCACAAGAAGAATGGTGCCAAGGCAAGGAGTACCATTATGGATGGGGTCAAGGACCATATAGTCCCTCACCTTTCAAGATTGGATACAACTAGGAAGATGCAGGAAGCCATCATTAAACTGTACCAAAATTTGAATCTCAACAAAAAAATGGTTTTGAAGGAGAAATTTTGAAATACCAAGATGTGAAAGGGGGAAAGTGTATCCTCCTACCTCACTAGACTTAGATAAGTAAAAGATGAATCGGAAGTTGTGGGAGAAACTGTGGATGGCACTGAACTTGTGAGGATAGTCTTGAATGGCTTCTCCAAGTCATGGGATGTCTTTATGAGAGGCATTGTTGCTAAGGAACACACTCCAAGAGTTGAGAGGTTAGCATCTCTCGGTGGTAGCAATAGTGATCATAAGGGTGAGGAAGAAGAAAACATTGCTCTTGCAAGAAAGGGCAAAGCCAAAACCAAGAAAGGCTCAAGTAGTGGGCAGATCTCCAAGGGAGAGAAGAAACGTGACATGAACAAAGTTAAATGCTTTGCTTGTCACAAACCAAGTCATTATGCTAGTCAATGTCCTAACAAAAAGAAGGATAAGAAGAAGTCTCAGATAGCAACTTCAGCGGACATTGATGAGTTTTCTTCCAGATTTGATGAGGATTTCTCACTCATCACTTGTCTCTCTAGCTCATGCACACAGGCCATAGGGGTTTGGTATATTGATAGTGGTGTGTCATATCATATGACAGGAGTTTGAAAACACTTCTCCAGTTTCAAAGAAGAAGAGATGACTTTTGATATAGAAATGGGGAAGAAGTCCAAATGTACTCCAGTGGGACAAGGGACAATCATCTTTCAAAGTCAGGAAAGACATTTAGTTTTATAGATGTGTTGTACATACCAAGGATGACCAAGAACCTGATATCAATTTTGACACTTCAAGACAAGGGGTATGATGTGTCATTCAAAGGACCGAATTGTACCTTCATGCCAGGGGGTCGAAGCAGGCCAAGATGATAGGGATCAGGTCACACAAGTTATACAAGTTGCAATTTGATTCACCTCAGGCGTTGATCAGTAGCAGTAAGGATATGGGAGAATTGTGGCATAGGAGGATGGCTCACTTACACCATGGGGCACTTAATGTGCTCAAGGAGATAGTGACTAGCCTTCTAGAGTTGAGCACCAAGCACAATGACGTGTGTAAAGGGTGTGCCTTGGGAAAGTATGCAAAGATAGATTTTCCAAGTAGTGACAGTAGATCAAATAGCATATTGGATTTAGTGCATTCAAATGTATGCGGGCCTATGTCTTCAGCATCCTTGACAGGATGTGAGTATTTTTTCACATTCATTGATGATTTCTTCAGGAAAATCTGGATCTACTTCATGAGGACCAAAGATGAGGTCTTCAATCGCTTCCAAGAGTTTAAGGCTTTTGTGGAGAATGTGACAGAAGGAAGATAAAGGTTCTCGGGTCATGCAATGGAGGTGAGTACACAGGGAAATCCTTCAAGTTGTTTTGTACACAGACAGGGATCAAGAAGGAATTGATAGTTCCCTACAACCCTCAGCAGAATGGGGTAGCAGAACAAAAGAACAAGGCCATTGTTGGTGCTGCTAGAACTATGTTGTATGACCAGGATCTACCCAAGTTTCTATGGGCAGAGGCATGCAGTATTGCAGTATACATACAAAACGGGAGTCCTCACAAAGTGTTGGGAAGATTGACTCCTGAAGAAGCATTTACAAGGAAGAAACCGGAAGTTGGCCACTTCAGGATCTTTGGTTGCCTTGTCTATTTTCATGTTCCCTTTGATAAGAGGACGAAGCTCGATTCCATGGATGAGAAGGGGGTCTTCATTGGTTACAATGAAACTTCGAAGGCTTATCGAATTTATGTTCCAACATTAAAGAAGACAATGGTCAAAAGGGACATGATATTCGAGGAGGAGAAGGCTTTCAGGAAGTCTTATGATGTGCCAGTAGCAACAGGGGATCAAGAGTTGGTAGTTCCAAAAGAGGAACAAGAGTCACAGGTATAGGTCATAGGGACAGGTACAGGGAATAGTACTCAAACAGGGGAGCAGGATGAGGAGCAGAAAGCTCCACCCACCGAGATTGGACCTCCTAGTGCAAGGAGGAAGAGGAGTCAAGAGGTTTCTCAGACATTACTAGATGCTCAAGAGTTTGTGGGTGCTCCTAGGACGAGTGTCAAATAGAGCAAGCCACCATAGCGATATTCAGGGTATATGACGTTGATGAGTGATCTCATTGACAGGGAACCTTTCCGTTTTCAGGAAGCATCAAAGCATCAGGTTTGACAGGATGCCATGGTGGAGGAGCATGCCTCCATCATGAAGAATGTTTGTGTTGATTTTCCATAAGCTAGGTTAAGCATGTAGTTCATTTCAATTTCATCATGTCTTAACCATAAACAAAAATGTTGCAGCAACCAAGATCACAAGAAGAAACACCATGCACAAGAACACAAGATATATCCTAGGAAACCCTTCTCAACAAGGGAGAAAAAACCCAGCCAAATCCTTTGCTATATTCTTCAAGAGAAAGACCTTTCACCACCAAGAATGACTTAGCACACAAGAGGGTGCTTAAGCCCTAAAAGACTAGCGCCCAAGAGAGGTGCGTGCCTTTTTCCAAAGAGAAGTACTTGCTGAAATTTCCAAAACACGCAAGAAGGATATGATTCTACAATGGAGAATCATCTCCTACTTATATTAGACTTTGACCAATTAACAAGGGCGTCTATTGGCACAACAAGGCCCACCTCTCTAAGTCAAATATACTTTTTATTATATTTATTATTTATTATAATTAATTTTAATATTAATATTAATTATCTTTTACATTAATTATTAATCACATTAAGGTGGAGCTGACCTATAGCCTTTACATAACAATTAGGGTTACAGGTAGGTCTGACTCTTGAACAATATATATACAAAAGGATCTGATACACCCACTAGTGCTCATCCACTAGGGGCACATCCATAGGGATGTCATAGATCTAATTCACTGCATTACTCAGATGAACCAGATCTTCACACGTTCACCTATGCTCGTCCACAGGCACATCCACTCTATAGATCTGTTTTCCCACTGCCACCGACTGGAGAATCATCTGGAGTTTTCTCGTCAACTCTGCTGCTTAGAGGAGGCCATCACAACATCTTCATTTATGTTCACATGACGATGTGCCCAGCACTTTTGGGATTTCCCACGTTCACCTTGTGCTCAGCCACGGGCACGTCCTAACTCAACAGATCGCTTTTCCACCAGATAATCATCTGGAGTTCTTCTCACTCAGGTCATGGAGGAGTTCATCTCTACGTTCCTAGCTCTGTCCCAGGCTGGAACCACAAACCCTTCTTAGGGGCTTTCTCTCAGGTTTGTAAGCTGAGAGAAAGGCTTCACATAGATGATATGTTCCACATCTCACAGGTTTGTAAGCTGGAGGATGTCTCCCATAGTTGCATTCATCAACAGTTTGGGACGTGGTGCCAAGACCTAAGGGCAAGTCGGTTGGGTCTCACTAGATCTATAAGATAAGCATGCTACATATGGCAGCATTAAGAAATTCAAAGCCAGGTTTGTGGCTAAGGGGTTCTCTCAGAAAGAGGAAGTTGACTATGACGAGACATTTTCCCCGGTAGCCAGATATACTTCCATTAGGGACATGATCTTATTAGCAGCAGAGATGGGTTGGCAGATTCATTAGATGGACGTCAAGACGGCATTCCTCAATGGAGTTATTGAGGAGGAAGTGTATATAGAACAGCTAGAGAGTTTTGAGGTATATAGGAGAGAGTCCCATGTATGTAGACTGAAGAGAGCATTGTATGGGCTCACGCAGACACCCAAAGCGTGGTATGAGTGCATTGATAGTTAATTGCATGGCATGGGCTTCGTGAAGAATAAGGCTGACTCAAATCTTTATTACATCATGATAAGGGGAGAGAGAACCACTCATTCTCGCGTTATATGTGGACGGTCTATTTCCGACAGGTTCACAAAGGCTTATTGCATATTGCAAGAGGGATCTTGCTTCAAAGTTTGATATGAAGGATTTGGGGTTGATGCACTATGGATTGGAGGTGTCGTGGCAAGATGGCGTGATTTTCCTAGGACAAGGGAAATACACAATGGAGATCTTGAAGAGATTCAGGATGTAGCACTGTTGGTCGATGTCTACACCCATGGTTACTAATTGGAAGAAGATAGATTCTTCCAAACAGGAGGCAATGGACCCTACCTTATACAGGAAATTGATAGGCTCTCTCATGTATCTAGTCAATACTAGGCCCGACATTTGTTTTATTGTGAATACTCTCAATCAGTCCATGGTTGAACCAAGGAGAGCACATTGAATAGCAATGAAACATATATTGAGGTACCTGTGTGGCACAGTTGAGTATGGTTGGTATGCTCAAGGAGATGGAGTGAAGTTGTGGGCTATACATACGCAGACTGGGCAGGCAATGCAGTGGACAGGAAAAGCACTTAAGGGTGTTGTTTCAGCTTGGGATCGAGGGTTGTCTCTAGGTTCAGTGGGAAGCATAAGTTTGTTGCATTGAGTTCTACTGAAGTAGAATACATGGCAGCATGTGAAGCCGTATGGCTTCAAAAACTGCTAGTGGCAGTGTTCGATCAAGAGCTAGAGTTGACCATCTTCCATTGTGCTAATCAGAGTTGCATAAAACTCTTTGAGAATCTGGTGTTTCATGATAGGTCGAAGCACATCAACATCAAGTATCACTTCATCCAAGATTGCGTACATAGGGGTGCAATTCAACTACAGTATGTGCCTACAGATGAGCTGGTGGCGGATATTCTCACCAAGGCCTTGATGAAAGGCAAGTTTATCTACTTCATGGATAAGATGGGAATAGTGGAAAACACCTTTCTTGCTAAGAGGGAGTGTTGAAATATTGTAGAGAGGACAAGTGTCTTGGCTTAGGCAAGGTGTCATGCAAGCCAAAAACACATGGATTAATGTTTCTCCAAGTCATTTAAATTTTTCCTTAAGTCTAACTTAGGAAAAATGAGATTAATTAATTTGATTAATGATCATTTAAATTTTTCCTAAGAAAAATGAGATTAATTAATTTGATTAATGATCATTTAAATTTTTCCTAAGTCTAAACTTAGGAAAAGGCAATTATTAATCATTATTAGTTAATTCTTTGTGAGACGCTTCTTTGATCTTATCCAAAAGTCAAAGTTAGTTTCAGATTAGATCGTTGTCATTGATTTAACACATTGGGGATTTAATCTCCACCATCAAATCACTTAGTTGGAGATTTATAAGTAGAGGAGATGGCTTGAGGAAACACATCGACTCATTGAATGAGTGTGGCACTGAGGGTTCAGCTGCATATTGAAAGTGATCTGGGGAGGATTCTTGGAAGGGTTAAGAGGTCGAGGGAGATTGGAAGGCAACCAACCTTCATCTCTAGCCTAGCAGTGAGCAGATCTATGAGGAAAGGGTTGAGTCCCTTTGTGGTAGGGCTGTGAAGGTCGAATCAGGTGCAGAGGTCGCGTGAGGGGTGCAAAAGGGTTGAGTTTGAGGCAGTCGTTGAAGTCGTGGGAAGAGGAGGCAGGGTCGAGTCTCTCCATCCCAGACTGAGCTACAATGTGGGGGTTGTGATCCTTCCCAGCCGCACCTACAGTCACTGTAAACAGAGTCGTATAGCAAGGAGGCCAAACTCAACAAGGGAGGCTAAGACTTAGGGTCAAATCTTCTCAGATCCAAGCAGGATTTTTTGTGTGTATAAGATTGCCAAGTTTGGCACAGTTTGTAATTGTTTTCTTAATATTGTTGAAGCTGAATAAAACTCTCATTTGCTAGTTTTTCCTGAAGTTGGGTTTCCAGGGTATCTTTGGTGTCTCTAAATTATGTGTTTGGTTTATGTTATTTTCATTGTGCATTGCAAGGTTATTTAACTCAATGTATTTCTATTTCATAGTTCATAATCAAATCTGTGTATTGTTGTTTTGTTTCTGGGTATAAAAAATTATTGGATGCAGAAATTAGTTTGTTGAGTTTAAAGAAAAATAACACACCACATACTGAAATTGTTAAGGTTGAGTTATCAATAATGACCATTTTCTCTCCACTGTGATACTATTGTAATAGAAGAGAATGTGTTGGTGTTTTGTCAGATGCCTAGTAGTAACTTCTAAAATCAACTCCATTCTTGTGGAGAAGAGGACCAATATGCAAAGTACACATTGCAATGTGAGAAGATCCAGCAATATCGTCAAAAATATCCTCACTGCCGACTATTTGTCTTGCAAGTTCTTCAATTTTTTTAGATGAACGATGCAAGATTTGAAGGCATGTCCCTGATGACAGTAGTTGCATATGAGTTTCTTCTTCTTGGAGGATTTTGAGTTTCCCCCCTAACTTGCTCGGGCTCATGCTTAGGAGGAGTCGAGGTAGCCTCTAGATGGGGTTGATCTCAAGGTGGAGAACTCTCTCATATTCTACTATGTGACTTGATGCTAGATAAGATTAGAGAAAACCTCCTCAAGAGGAGTTGTGTAACCCTTCACAAATAATGGGATACTATAAAATATAAAAGCAACAGATTTGAATGCTAGAGAGAGATTATTCAAAATAGTACTCAAGTAATGATGTCAACCTTCAAGTTCTTAAACCTCACAATATACTCCTCAACATTTTGAAAGTCACCCATCTTGAGAATGGAAAGTTCGATTATGACTTTGTTTCCCCGAGTAGTATTCGTTGATCCAAAGAGTGTCTTTAAGGTATTCCATATCCCTATTGTACTTTTATTTTCCTTTGTGTGTTGAATTAGATCGGGCTCAATGTATAGTGTGATTAGCCCAAGAACTTCATCCTTCTTCATACATATGATGTCATAGTTGTCATCATCAATGGGAGAAAGGAGTTTTGCTAGATACATCCATAAGCCCTTACTCCAAAGAAGTGCAATCATTTGATCTACCCAAACATGATAACTTGCCCCATTCAATCAATCAAACCATTTTGAATCCATTAGGTTTAATAGAAGCAAAAAAAAGATCCTTTATCTGAAAGAATGAAGTCTTCAGAGGTTCACCTTGATAGCCCTAGAGGTACCAACACTTACATAGAAATTTGCAATATGCTACCTACTACAAAGTGAATGAAGAAAGATTGTTGGCTTTGAAGGAGAGTTAAAACCCTTGAAAAGAGATCATCCAAGAAACCCTAGTTCCACGGTTGCAAAGAAGCTTTGAGCAATGCCACTAACCAAAAGTCTTTGGATCAACTCCAGAATTGAGTGAGTCGGGTCCACACCTACTATGATACCATGTTGAAATTCACAAGTGATGGCAAGAGAATCAAACAAAACCAAAAACAAACCCAAATTCTGCAATAACAAATTTACAAGTGTGCTAAAGAGAGAGAAGCATAACCAAGCACAAGAGTGAGTTATAGAGAAAGAACATGAGTGCACTAGAAAGTGAAACAAAGCAAAGCACAAGAGAGCACAATTACTCCTGGGAAAAAAACTCTTTTATAAAAGAATGAATGATTCACTTGATTGAGAAATACAAAAGAGTTTGTGTATATACACACAACTCAAGGGATAGGGTGCTTTCCTCAAGAGGGGTTATGAGCCTAAGTTGACTAGGTCAGCCTTAACCAAAAATTAAAGATATAATTAATGTTACAATATAAGGTCGATCATTGTGAGAGTGAAGATTAGACCCTTAATTTCAACTATGTGGCTCTAGTTATATTGTGGGATATGGAGTCATGTTGAACTACTTGTTTTAAGGGGTGGTGATCGATACATGATGTGAACCTCTGAATAGGATCTCTGGTTGGAGGTCAGGAGCTAGCCATGTTTCCTTGACGATGTACAATTGTCCATCACATGCCTTCATGGTCAAACTCCTAGCTGATTGTGTAGGTATGAATCATGCACTATTCGTAGAATGATTGTTCTATCATGAACTGTGATCCAGGTCAAGGGAGAACTGACCTCTTACAATGTTATAAATATGAAGATTGTCAAAACACTGGAGATATTTTAATCCAAAATAGGCTTACATCCAAAAGTTCACTTCTCACATGATCTTGCCAAGAAATTTTAAATCCTTCTAATGTTTTCAAGTTTAAGCCACAATATACAAACGCATATGATACAAGGCTATAAAATAGCTTCAGATAACAATGGGTCCCAATATGAAATTGACATTGAGTGTCAAAGTGGCAATAACTAGCACTGCTCTTCAATACTTATTAATACAATAAAAAACCCAATTGAACCTTTAGAGAATGGTACAGACATGGTCAGATGTGAAAACATCTCAATTGGTCCTTGAAAGAAATGACTGCCCAAGCGATATGAAGCGATCCTTCTGTTTTCTGTATTCATTGTAGCGCAAAAAAAAGTACTCCAAGTAATCAAAGTTTATTGGAGAATACTTTGCCTGCATATGAAAGAAATATGGCACTCTGAAAAGATGCTAAAAGTAGAGCTTTAAACAAAGGCACCTCTAAGGGACTCTCACTGTCATTGAATATAAAAGCTGTATATTGAAAATTTTACCTGAACAATAGCCCAAAAGGCCCAGTATAAATGTGAAGCAAGAGCATAACAGTTCGTCTCAACATAAATCACTTCTAGCTCAGATTCAGATGCCTGGAAAAGGAGCAAAGACAGAGAATATGACAGAATCAATGGATAATAATTTGCAGTTAAACACTGATCATGATTCCCTTGATAAAACAGGGCAATCTTTCCTGAACTATTCTCATAAATATTTCCAGATAGTGTATTGATTTATATCTATAAATATTTTCAAAATATTGTAAAGCCCGTGTCCCTGTCTTGCATCACTTTTTAATAGCCTGAGCAAACCAACAAAAATGAAGGAATATAAGATACCAACCCCATCACTGGCATGATAAAAGAAAGGAAATAAAGGGAGTACAAATAGAAAAGGTCATCTCAAATGTGTACAAAGCACGAACCACACATATATTGGAGATATCCCTGTGAACTAATGATTACAGAGGTGATCATAAGTGGTAGACACCTGTGATACAGAACAAAGCATTTACAATAACTCGGGAGACAATAGCGCTGACTCTGTGCATAAGCCCAGTTGAATTTAAAATCACAGATTTTACAAGTTTTGACTATAAGGAGGAATTTCAATGGCATTAAAGGGAGGAAAAAATGACCTGGAAGAGGGACAAATTGTCAAATTGATCTTTTCCCTAGAAAAATACTAAGAATAGAATTTATAACTCAGAAATAAAAGCTTTCCATTCTTGAAATGCAAAGTATCCAGCCAAATACACAAAAATACAAATACATATGAAAAATCCAAAGAAGCATCTTACACGCTTGCCATTTTCCTTAAAAGGAAAATTTATGGGAGTATCTCGTTGATAAAGGGCTATGGATTTCTATCTATGGTTAAGGCCAACAATTTGGATATTTGCTTAGTTGCCTTTCAGGTGTTAAAGTGTGATCCATGATTAACGTTTGGCCATTGTCAGTTAAGGATCTAAAAAAACTGGTAGTATTTTGGCTTTGATTTTCGAGAAGATTGGTGTTGATGCTTTCACTCACTTCTTCAATATATAGACACCTGAATCATTTTGAAGTCTGAATGCCTTCTAATTAGAATGAAATAGAAGTCAAGCAAAGAGTAAGTATGCATGATACCAATTTGGTTGTGAATTCTAACTATTGTGCCTGGAATGCAGGTCCGAGAACTCTAGGTGCATAGTGCCTTTATTAAAAATAATCAGTGAAATCAATTGTAAAACTCAAAGCATGTAGCACAAAGAAGGATGGGTATAGTACCAAAGCACCTTGACACAGGAGATCCACTTGTTGATGACTTCTCAAACCAAAGTAAAAGCAAGTCTAAAGCAGCCAGAAATGCTACTTACACAATTCCTTTGAGAGAAGCAGGGACACAACAGGGACAAGCCATTGATTTCCTGGGAAATATGTAGTTTTCCCATGAAGGATGGAGGACTTGGCCTAGCAAATATTCATGCACAGGGGGCTGCATTAATTGCTAAATAGGTTGTCAGGGCAGTGAGTGGTAATGTAGCCTGGCAACTTCTTCTGTAGCACCGAATCCAGCATGCTACACATGTAGCTGGTATTTCTGGCCCTTTCAGTCTCTATGATATAGTCAACGTAGCTGATGCTTTTAAAATTTCTAGTTCATGTGTTTCTAGAAGGATATGGCAAGTGTGGCAATTGATCTTGAAACAATTACATTTGGGACTGTTTGGGCTATTGCCAAGGTTGGGATTTGGCTGCACACACAAGTTGGACATTTTTGACAGATGGAGGACAGCCAGGATTACTTACTCCATTGTAGAAAAGTGGTTGGCCAAGAAAGATTTCATAGGTGGAGCGATTTGTGGGAAAATTTAAAAGGTGTTCATAGGTGGTTATCTTGGCAGGATCTTTATTGCTCTCAAAAAATTTAGGCTGTTGATCGTCTTGCTTTTTGTCTGAGAAATAATCTCACATGGAAACCCAATGGATGTTTCCCCACATTCGTGGATGGCATCCTAGTAAACCTGTCAATGTAGACTAGAACAAATAACCCAGGGGGGATTCAAACCAGGCACCTGCCAGCACAGAACTAGGCAAATGCCCAACAACATTGGCAACAACCAGTTGAACTAACCTCTTGTGCTATTTATCAGCCTGTTTTTATGGCACTATGTCAGATGACTCCAGAAAATTATTTGTTTAAATTGAATTTGGATTCTGGTGGGCCTATTTGGAAGGATTGGAAACGGTCTTATGGGAAGCCATTTACAGAATGCCAAATAAAGGAACTCTATGATAAGATCATGCCAACATAGCCCGGAGGGTTAGCTCAAGCAGTCACAAGCCAGACATGAGATCTCTTCACCAAAGTTGGGGAGGTCATGAGTTCAACTCTCTTGAACCCCCCCGGACGAGTTGCTTGGAACTTACGCACCGGCAGTTTACCCTAATTACCACCCATCAATGGTGGTGAAGCCTCCAGGGGTTTGCTGTGCTTGGTTATAAGGAAAAGAAGATCAGGCCAACACAATCAATAGCAGATCACCTCAACAAGAAACGAATGTCCGTGATCATAAGCTACCGTGGATTAGGAGGTGCCAAGATATCTTACAGTGACATTCTTCTTTTAAGACTCGAGTCCTTGGATAGCCAGTTCTACAGACTACAGTTTAGAAGTCAAGAACCAACTTCATCGTTCCTGGTTACAGAAGGTTGTTGTGTAGTTTGTCATGGACCATAAACAATTAAGCGCATAAAATGGAACTACAAATTTGCTAGCATATTTTGGGGTTGGGTTACTGCAAAATACAATCTTCTCTTTGTTGCTCTGCTACATCGGAAAGGGGATGTGTTTGGGGACAAGTGGATGATTGGCAGGAATATATAGGATGTGATCAGATCAACCGACATTTCCTTCTTATGGAATCACTGCTTTCATTTAACTTTTCACTATGAGAGTACACCTTTTGACCTGGCCGAAGTTTCTACCTTCTGATCAAATTTGGTATGCAGATCTCTGCCAGAATGGCCTTTTTGAAAAAGATATGTATTCTCTTTCAGTTGGAACCAAGGCAGAAATGCTTGCTCTCTATGCTTATGTAGGAAAAGGGATTTTGTGTGGTGCCTTGACATGTTTCTCTTGATGTGCATGCAAAGTGATGTTTGATCTAACATATGATGCAATTTCACAGGGATAACGACCTCAAAAAAAAACTACAATTAAGTTGATGACGAATAATGAGAAACTAACCAAGAATAAGAAAGAAGTGTCATTGCAAATTGTGGTTCTCAATAACAAAAGAATTATCGACAAGTTTACCTCAACTAACAAACAAGATATGAGGTAATAAAATAAAAGCAAATAGAGGCAAATTAATCAAATGACAAAGGGGCAAATTGTGGTGACACTTCAAAACACAGTGAAAAATGCTTTGTTATGACTCAATCAAACTATAATAGCTTTCTTAAAGACTTAGAAAATGGGTAAGAATCACCTACTGAATCATAAAGTGAGGAAACAGTAAGATTCAACAATCAAGAAGAGTCAATCATCAAAGGGTCGGTGATCAAACAATGTTTCATTAAAGAAGCTTCAGCTTAGGAACGAGGGGAGAAGACATCAAACTATGGTTGAGTCCAACTTGCCATCAAAGAAGCATTTGTCTAAACTTAAAACCTGGTGTATCTCAATCAAATGCAACTTTTATGGGCCATCGTTTGACAACTGAGTATTCTTTCAGAAATATCCCCCAAAAAATTCAGAAATCAGAAATTACCAGTGTTACACAAGGACACGTTTCCAAGGGGAAAAAGGTGTACTCTCCATGCTCCCGGCACATGGGCACTCTCATGGGAATGTTTCCCTGCGTACCCTTTCTGGGGTTGCACCAGAAAATGCACATGGGGACGTCGCCATGGAAAATGGGGATGCCCACTAGTACCATTCAAAAAGGTACTTCCGGGTGCTCCCTTCCCAAAAACATGCGTCATGATAGAAATAATAGACAAATAATAATAAACAAAAAAACAAATCCCCAACTGTAAAGCGCCTCCCCTCTAAACCCTAATTACACTTTAGATAAACTCCTCTACATCCATCCAACCATTCATCATATTTATATTTTTCATATATTTAAATTTTGAAGTTTTAGTATTTTGGGCAGGGTACTTGGCATGACATCCCTTATGACATTCCCTAAAATTTGGGGGATGTCTCCAGACATTCCCCCACATGCTTCCACATCCCCATGTCTTGGAAACTTGGTGGAACACTAGAAATTAGTCATCTAAAATATGCTCCAAATTTATCAAAATATAACATCTATACCATATTCATGACGTTTCAAGTAAATCAATAAGGAAATTTAGTGTACATATACTTTTTAAATTAAATATTTTCAAAAAACAAGCAAATACATACATACATAAATACAGAAAGTCAATTGTTTGCCTGACACAAACTATATACTAAAAGAAGAATAAGAGGGAGAAAATAAAAATTATTAAAACTTTAAATCCTTTAATGTCCCGGGTCCTTTTGGCAGCAAATATAGTAACACAAGCCCTCAACTAACAGCTTATAGAATTATGCCAGACCATCCTAGTTTGACAGAAGTGTTCGAGCTCCAAATCATGCACTACAAAAACATGAAAGGATGTCAAGTTTGTGACTGTTTGTTAAATTGCCTCAGCCTAATAAACACAAGACAGCTATTTTCACTACCAAGAAGGAAGTCAGGAAAAGAACTGGAAGATGAGTGTCTTCCTTCAATAGGAAGGATTCATTGATGCAAAGGCATACCATGTGCACTTTGCATTGGAGCACAAAGTCGTCTTTTGGGGGGGAGAATTATTTCAATGATTTGCAAGAGCCACTTTTGATAAATAATAATTATAAATGTGAATGTGTAACGAACCTTACCGTTGTTACTTGTAAATATTACAAATCAAGTAACCATACTAGAAAATAATTGAATAATTGATAAAATATAAAAGATAAAAAGGTGACTACTACTAGACAAGATATTACCTATATTTATACAAGTGTAACGAAAGGACATAATTTTGGCCTTGACCCACTGAGGCCTACCACTGCTACCACAGTCAAGAATCTGATGCAGCCACTTGTTAACCCCTAGATTTTCTCACTTACAAATCTTGAAGGTTAAGAGCTAGCATGTCTTATTTGGCTAGCATTCAGATATTTTACCCAAAGATAGCTTGGCGTGAGCCAGGGTTGGTTCTTGTATGAGTTCAGGTATAGGATTGGTTTAGTAGTGTTTCTTGCTTCAGAGACAGGAATTTGCACAAGTTTTCATGGATTAGAGAGAGATGCTTATTTTTATTATATTTCCTACTTTTTAGGAGACAGAGTTCAGAGGTCCGCATGGCAATTTCAACCATATATTCAGAGTCCTTGTGAGCTCACTATTCCAGTGAGTCTTTTTCCATACGACATGCGAACACTTACTATTTTTAGCAGTTGGACTTCCAGGGTTCAGATGATGATTACGAGCACATATCTGGGTTCCTTGCAGAAAATAGAGTCTAATGAGCCCCCTTTCGAGCAACATGCGAGATATTGCTATTTTGGCAGTAGCTTGCATGTCGATTCTGATCACATATTCAGATTCCCACTGGAAATCAAATCCGATGAGTATGGTTTCATGGGCATGTGAGGATTTTCTATTTTTAGCAGTGCCTATTTTTAGGCGTACTACATTTGGCAGGTTTCTCCTAGCAGTCCTCGACATTTTTGGTCTTTTCACATTTTTCAGTCGGACTGCTATTTTTAGCATGTCTATTTTTAACAGTTCTATTATTAGCCAGTATGGTCGCCATGCAAGATGACATGTGGCAGGGGCAGGTTATGACATGTGGCAGTTTCAACGAAGGATATATGGTCAAATTAGGGTGCATGCATGGGTGAGTCACCAAGGCACATGCATCCTTATTTTAAGCCATGCGCATCCACTTTCCTTCTCTCACACGTGTGCATGCTTTTTCCCTCCCACTCATACGCATGACTATTCTCCATGCGCATTCCATCTTTGGTGCTTGCATGTCTTCCTTTCACTCACACTCCCTCCTCTCAAGAGCACTCTTCTTTCTCCTCCACACATTCACATGTCTCTCTTTATGTTAAGTACTCCCCCTCATCTCACACATGTGCTAACCCATGCACATGCTTTTTTCCTCACTCATTTTCTTCTTCCACTTAACTCGCCACCTCATCACTTAAACGTCCCCATCTTGTGTGCATGTATCCTCTCATGCTCCCTCTCTAGCGCATCACTCCATAATTAATGCACACCCTCCTTCCCATGCACATCCTCACACGTGTGCATGCTTTTTCCTCTCTCATGTGTGCCTTTTTCTCATGCACAATTTCTCATTCTCTCTCTCTTCTCTTCTCTAGCTTCTATTTCTTTGTGCAAGAGTCATCACTATACCAGTTTTTGTACTTGTCTCCATGGTGCAATCATCCTTTTGGAAAACACAGGAATAAAGCTTTCTTATGCTCGTATCAAGCTCTCAAGGATTGTTGGTATTGTGTTGGATTTTGTGTTTTGATTAGAAGCTCTTAGCCTTTTATCCTGGTGTTATTCAACCATTTAATTGTGCTTTCTTTCTCTTTTTCCATACTTCTTAAAGCTAACATTGCAGGGATTCTACCACTTCAATTTATAAATTATACAAATTACCCCTTTGGTAACTTAATCGCTAGCCAAAATTCATCTTGTGTGTGTATTTTCGGGTTTATTTTGCAGATTTACAGGGAAGATAGCACATACAAAACATAGGGACACCCCCCTGAGGTTGGCACACACCAACCCAAACAGAGAGGAGTTTTTTCCAATGGCACTTAGGGTATCTTCTCCTATAGTTGCATGGATTTCTAGCTTGATGTTTCATAAGTTATTCACCTTCTTGCAAGTGCAGAAATTTGTGCTAACACCACTGCTGTCAGCATTTTATATTTTGAGTTTTTTAGGGGGATGTCCCTTGTAACATGGGACATCCCCACTTTTGTGTTTTTCAGTCTGAGGACATCCCTCGGCAAGGCAGGGGATGTCCCTGGCTGCTGGGGAAATTTCAGTGCTTGTCCTGCGTGCAGGAGACAAGTACCCTGGGCCAGGTGACACATCCCCAGAAACACAACATTATAAAAAATTAAAGGGTTGTTATCCTTCATTTAAGTTCCTGTTTGTAGAAGACCTCCTTAAAGACCAATTTTCTCAGGTATTTTTGTTTTAGCACAAAGTGAAGTATGAGATGATCTACTTTGATTATTTAAGAGACTATTTGAGTTCCATGAATATTTGCATTATAGACTGCGAAACAGACTGATCTACATGCAAAGTAAAGACTACATACCAATTCAGGATTATCAGGTGATAAATAATGCCTAAAGAAATGATACTGGGAATCCTTGTCAGGATATCTACACAAAAACAAGCAATAGTAATTTGTTAGAAACAATTGGTCCAAAATATTAACATTTAATATCAAATCCAATCTTCCTCGAGAAAAACGTTCTCCTGGTCTAGAAAAAATGCTAACAATGAATGGATTTTCTAAGGGTAAATAATCAAACAGATTATAGTATTCATAAAGCAAAATATAATTACTTACAAGCTATAATCACATTCAAATCCTGCATATTCATTGAAATGATTTGCAATGTCATATCCTCGAAAATTATAGGACCCATACTCGAAGTCAATCAAGTAAAGTTTCTCTGGAAAAAAGATAATTCAAGAGATTAAGTTTAGCAACATTGCAGTGAGATAACTTTTGATGCAGAAAAAAGCATATTTTTGTCTGTCTACAGATGCATATCTCTATGTCAAATATCTTAAGCTATATACACCAGATTCTGTTCCATAAATATTAAAAACATTCTAGTCGTCATATATTCTCTGGTATGCTCAACAGAACATAGATTCATTTCTTACTGGAAAAGGGATAAGATGCCTTCTAAATCCCATCTCTTTATGCTAGAAACATAAAATGAGGGTGATCTGGCAAACAGCAATATAGCACATAATACTCTAAGTATTATTGTGGTAGTTAGATGAACAATAAGTGCATTAATGCAGGCTAAGAGGAAAGCATAGGAGAGAATCATCACATCATAACAGACAAAAACACAATATCGCGATATTTTCATACCCCTCAAAATATCACGAATTTTTCAGCCACTAGTAACAGGGAGGTAAAAACTCGCGACACATCAAAATAATCACTGATATTTGCGACGCTGATTGGAATTTCCTATACCTTCAATGGAATTAGTTTACCCTCTTGCATTCTAATCCTTAAACAGGGACACTCATGCTGCTAAAGGTTTTTCTATATTAGACCTTAACTCTCATCAGTATGTTGAAATTTTAAGTCATTTTTCTAATGCTATACTAATGTATGGTGCTTCTCCATCTATGAATTGAGTTATTCTCGATATGAAAATTCAATGGCAATGTTGCACTGCTCAAAACTGTAGCTTACCTTCTTTTTCACTTAGCATCAAATTCCCTGAGAGCAAATCATTGTGCGCAAACACTATAGGAGCATTTAAACAATCAGTGACCACCTGGATATTACAACCAATGAAAACATATCTCAGTGCACTGCATATCCAATATGTCACACAAACCATATCTAAACAAAATGGGATGAAAATTACTTGGGAGTAAACAATGAATTTACTGGGTGAGAATAAACGGTACTCAGAAATATTAAACGGTACTCAGAAATATGTCACACTTTTTTCAGAATATGTAGACTAACAAAACATCAAAAACGGAAAAGAGCATTACACAAAAATTACAATGCAGATCGTGTAGCAGGCATTTTGATGGTAAACATAGCCTAGACTCGACACTTTTGCCACATAATTTGTTGGCTCTGTTACCACTAGAACATGCATGGCATTGGAGATAAGGGAGCATTATCACACAAGTTGATGTGTAATCTTTCATTGGAGATACTTTTGATGCAATTTCACATTTCCCAAGGCATATTTACGTATTTGGAGGCATGATCATCTTCATGGGCACTTTTCACATCTCACAATGTATGTCCTACATATTTGGAAGCATGGTATGATGTGTTGGCATTCCCTACATGGCACTATAGTGGAACGCCCTTCATAGGAGGACACATGGCTTGCCAAACCCCTCTACAAGGCTGATTACACAATTATTCATGAGCCGTCCATCATCTAAGTGAAGTTTGGATGCATTCATGGCATTAAATTATAATTTAT
>ML779694.1:534241-548169 GCA_009831015.1 Picea engelmannii | reverse complement strand
ATGGTAGGTAAGACTTACTTGCCATTTTTCTAGTATAATATGGAAGGTTCATAAAGTTTCAAATTTTCCACATTAGATATGGAGGTAGATCGAGTTTGTAGGCATTATCACCTACCTACTCTAACTCTTGAAAAGGATCATACCATAGTGCTTTAGTCTTCTTACGAGGACTTTTTAGCCTTTCTTTGAGGTAACCACACTTATCTCTTGCCTCGAATGTCTTCTCAATTTTTTCCCAGTCATGTGGGGCATTATATTGTTCCCGTGACTTCTTCAAGGTCTCCTATACTTCCAAATGGATCTCTCTATGATATTATCAATGAATCTTCTAGCCTTAAATGCTTCTTCTGTTGTGTCTTTCCTCACTCCTTGCTATCCATATACAATATCTAAAGTCGAAGGTGGAAAATATCCAAAGCAAGTTTCAAAAGGGGACTTTTTAGTGGAGGTGTGGATTGCTTTGTTATAAGAGTGCGAAATATAAATCAAATTTTTGTCTCAAATCCTTTGATGATTTTGATTGTAACCCCTCAAATGCTGAACCAATGTCTTGTTCACTACTTTTTCCGCCCATCCATCTATGGATGGAAAGCTTTAAATTTCTTAAATTTGGTGTCCATCTTCTCCCAAAGTGTAGTCCAAAAGGCATTAAGAAATCTAGTATGTCTATCTGAGATGATGTTTCTTGTATTCCAAAGTGCACCTAGACCTTTTCAAAGAACATGATTGTTGCATATTGTCTGTTGATGGTGTTTTTACAATGCATGAGAAATAACATATTATTAAATTTGTTCATTACCATAAATATAAAGTCATTTCTTCACTTGGTTCTTGTAAAACCACCCACAAAACCCATGGAGATGCTCTCTCATGGTCTAGTAGGTACATCGAAGGGATGGTATGAAACTTGCTTCCTATTACTAGGTTTTCTAGTACACCAAAGTATGCATCCTCTAATAAATTGAGCTATATCTTCTTGCATTCTAGGCATGTAAATTGGCCACTATTTTTCCAACACCAAAATGCCTTACAACTTTGGAGGTGTAAGCCTCTCTGATAAGTTGCAATCTTTCTCCTTCAAAAACACAGAGCTTATCCAACTTGTATAGAAACCCATCCTTGGAGATGTTTCCAACACCTTCTTCTTCACAAACTTGGCCTTGTAGCCATTGAAATACCTCCTTGAACTATTCATCTTGTACTATGTTTTCATGTTGGTATGCATCACAGGTGAAAGGTTCCACTTGTGTAAGAGTACCCAAAGTTGTGATGTTGGGTGTGGATGGCCTAAAAAGCATGCTTGCCACCTTATTAGCACTTCCCTTCTTACATTTGATGATAAGATGAAATTGCTGTAAATATCCCATCCACTTATAATGTCTTGTTTGTTGAAGCTAACCTTGGGCATGTGAATATTGCAACCGTTGGTGATCGGTGTGGATGATGGTTTTCGTACCGATTAGATAGTGGTTCCATTTCTTAATAGGTTGTACCAGAGCATAGAGCTCCTTGTCATATGTGGGGTAGTTCAGGGCTCCACCATGAAACATTTTGATAACATATCTAGTTGCAATTTTCTCCACTTCAAAGGGATTATGCAAATTGGGAAATGCGAGAAATGGTTCTTGACTAATTTTCTGTTTTAGTTTTTCAAAAGCCTTCTACTAATTCTTTCCCCACTGGAAACTCTTTACGATGGTTGTCATGGAATTGAGTGGTTCAATGACCATTTAAAATTTCAAACATATCATGTTGCTCCCACAAAACTCCTAACTTCAGTGACATTAGTAGGACTTGGCCACTTGATGATGTCCTCCAACTTCATAGGATCAATCTTGAGTTCCCCTCCTTCAATCACATACCCATGTACACCAAGCATTGCTAGGAAAATTCACGTTTCTTAAGGTTTGCTTGTTGAGAATGTAGCAAGGAAGGTCTTCCACACATTGCAATGCCATAGCATGGTGGGGAACAATGAAACATTATTCAAGTGATTAATTAAACTATTGATGTGTTATATTCTTCAGTTGACTTTATTGAGCACCTTTTCTAAGGTTAAAGTGAAAAATAATTTAAGTTGTGATCTTTTAATCTTGACCATTGATCTCATCATGAGGGAGAGAGTTAATATCAACCATCAATCATTTTGAGGTTAGGGTTTCACTTGTTTAATGAAGTATAAGGGAAGATCGACTTGGCTAAGGGGGTGCACTTGAGCATTGAGGAGATTGATTTTTAGAGAGATCGATTAAGGGTTTGTGAGAGAGGGTTTGCAGGGAGATAGAGGAGGACTCTTCACTAATATTGGCACACATCTTCAACACTGCAGAGGTTATATCCTACAGATCTGAGAGTCGCTGTACTAGGTGATGTAGTACCCACGCAGGAAATCGTATGATTACGTAGAGGCTCACACATGGGTGTCTTCTGGCACGATTTGGTTCAGGGGGATTTGCAGAAGGGATGTACATCTGTTGAGGAGGTGATATGCTGAGGTTTTCCTTGGTATTTTGGCTGGGCCGATTTTATTGTAAGAGATCTCTATATTTTCCTGCTGAATAATACAAATCTCCAAATTTGTTGCACTGGTTTTCCCTCTAGGGATTTTCTAGGGACTATTTGTCCAAAAATACTTGTGTACATGTGATGTCATTGTTGTTATAATTTACTATTAATTTCCTGGTTATTATTTTCTGTTGTGTATTATTTATTTGTGAAAGAAAAGATGGCATAATTAGTTAAAAGTAAAATTAATTGGTTTAGTGAATTGTTTTTAGAGAAATTTCACATGGTATCAGAGCATGACTATTGAAGAAGAAATATCACATGTAGATAATTGGAGATCTAAGTGGATCATGAGGATCCAAGGCACAAAATCAAGACAACCGAAATGTTTCAGTGTAAGGGTTTGAGCCGTGAGGTGAACATGAACAACAACATTTTTCAACAATGGCCTTGAGTTTGAGGGTTGATGATCGTCTAGAAGGGGCTTAGAACTACCCCACATGGGAAAAGAGAATGACTACGATGTTGGATGTTAATGATTTCCTTGAGCATACACCGGATAGTGCAACTAATCCTATGGATGCATCACAATTAACCATTTGGAAGAAGGGTGAGGCTAAGGCAAAGAGCCTAATTCTTGACAGGATTAAAGACCCACATCTATCAGGAAATAATACATCAAAAGATATGTGGAAATACTTGAGCGACCTCTATAAGCCAAATAATTAGAATAGGGTGATGGTGTTGCGTGAGAGACTACACAACTCCAAGATGGCCAAGGGCGAGGGTGTGGTTCCATATCTTACCAGATTGACACAGATAAGGGATGAGCATGTTGCAGTAGGCGAGAAGACAAAGGATGTTGAGCTAGTGCATGTAGCACTGAATGGATTTTCGAAGTCATGGGTAGTATTTGTCCATGGAGTTGTAGCTCAGGAGAAACTCCCTGAATGGAAACGCATTTGGGCTGATTTTATGCAGAAGGAGATCAAACTATGAAATAAATAAATAATATACTTCAAATATTATCGTGTAACATTCAAAGTAAAACACAAAGAAGTTAAGATATACCATTTTCTTAAGTTATAAACAATGAAATTAGGATATACCATTTTCTTAAGTTACAAACGATGAAAAAAAAATAAAGGATACCAATGGAGGGTGTACATCCGTTAATATAATAACATTGAAGAAAATGGGCTATCAAATGATATACATAATGCAAGAAATCTAAATAATCAATACCTAAAGGCATGTCCAATGAGTTATGTATCAGCCCACTGTTTCAACATTGACATTAACTTCAGATATAAAAATTATTATTATCACCAAAATAAAGATAAATGCAACTTCATGCTATAACAAATATCAGCCATGCATTTAAGCATACATTATCAGAACTTTAATGAAGACTAGAAAGCAAAATAGAATAAATGTTGAACATGTAAAACATCTATCAAAATTTACTTCCTAACCAAATCTATGAATAATTTAGACAACTGAGACAATGATTTAGATAAACACAAGAAAAATATAAACTGAAGAAAACAAAAAAAAATCCTCTCGTCATATAAAAACATGCAAATAAAGCTATTACATGTCTTCATACTTTTACAGATTCGGCCCGGATGAAAGCTACGCTTTCTTTCCTTCCCCACGAACCCGATCCCAAAAATGCCCAACGCTTCCCTTTTTATCCCTTCAATATCAGTTAGGGTTTCTTCCGTAACTGCTTTCCAGAAGTGAGTTGGTTAAATATTTTCTGGTTTATTCTAGTTACAATGCCAGAGAAGTCTAAAGTTTATTAAAAGACTATTATGATAGTCTAATAAGACTTTATATAAACATTAATGTTGGAAAACCAACACAATTTCCAGTACCATTCCATGGAAACAATATGAACGTCTCCGCTTAAAAATCGTTGAGGTTAGGTGTCTGACAACTCCAATCCACTGTATGATCATTAACTAACATAATGAATGAAACCCTAATCATAAGCTACTTGCTCGTTTTCAATGGAAATCAGAAGCGATTTCTTTATATCAATTAAGTGTGGTCATTATCGCCCCAAACTGAAATCACTGTGTGATTTCACGTCAAATGGAAAGCGCTGGCTCTTTTCAGATGTAAGGCACGAAACACACTATTCTCGAGACCTAGACCCCTTTAAACCAAAACTAAATGATCATCGATTAGGGTTTGGGCAATTGGACTGTCCCTTATTAAATGTTATGATCAAAAGAAAAATATAAACAATGTTCCTTCCAAATTTTCAAGGTTCAACTGTAATATTTGCTAATGGAGCTGCAGCTGGGAATGAGCCAGAAATACTTATCCAATAGAGTTTGAGAGAAATCACTGGGTGTATAGAGGTACATTTGATATTAGTTCAAGTGCCATGGATTGCTCAAGACTGTCTTCTCTGTGGTGTGAAGGGGCGTAAATCATTGATAGAGATCGTATAAAGCCATTGCTCTTGGATCTAATTTACTTGACCAGGTTGAGAACACATACAAATCTGTCTTGATCTCGGACAAGATTTTTGAATCCATCCGCATTCGGTTCCTCCAGTTAGTACACAAGTTTCTTTGCTATGATGCCATTGGACTCTATATATCAGTGAAGCATTATTTTTAGCATAATTTTTTTAAAAATCAAGGAACACATCGTTCCACTACAAATGTTTCTTTTTCTCACAACTAGAATAAGAGCTTCTCAAGAACCTCATCTATCTCATCCATTCATTGCCAACGACGAATGCAACATTTGATAACAAGTAAGAATAATGGAATAGATTATAAATCGGTCATGAGTTCAGTGCCAAAGACGTAGCAGTCAAATGATTTCACAAAACTATGTTTCCTAGAGAAATAAGCCAAGATAAGTAAAATGTAAGGATCATAACAGGTGGTGCTGGCCTTCATAAACACTAGTAGAAGGATTTATGATTCTCAGTCGCAAGTGTTCTCACTATAAGGGTTTCTAAAACCTTAAAATACCATCAACATGGTCACCACGAGGAACCATACGATCTTGAAGTTTTTGAATGTCATCGGTATTGCACCATGTGAATGGAAGTTTTCAATATCCACATGAGATTTAAATCTGGTTGCATTTAGACACAATATCCTCAATTTCAAGCTAAAACTTCTTCATAATAATTCCATGAACTTATCGCTCATCTGGGGCGCCTTTTCTCTCTTATAAACCTTTCAATTGTTGTCGTTGGACATTTGAAAGACAATAAACAGGAACTTTGTAACAAGGAGAAGTGATGGAAATCATTTCACAAATTTTTCTACCGGATGCTCACCAATTTTTTGTTAGAGAGCATGTGAGTGAAAATGTCGATTTCCTGCACAAGATAGACCCAAAAATTGCGTCCAGATAAGCGGTGGGGTTTGAATCATACAATGAAATGAGCCATATGCCAACCATGTTCTCTCTGCAAGATTGAGACGATCTGGAAATTCTTTGAGCCCAGTAAGGGATGTGCACTACTATTCTTCTCTTGTATATCAAAATGTTATGTTTCTCTTCTTGATTGGATTAAGCAGATAATTCTTTATTGGATTAAGCAGACAAAATGTAAAACATTGTGTGTTGAACTCTAGGCAAGAAATTCTTTCATCAATAAATAATTCAATCACCTTTTTATTTGCTGCACAATTCTGAGATGAAACCCTAGGGTTGAGAGAAGTGCATGCGATTTGGGAGAATACTTCTTTTCCAATTCAAGCCATGATCTTGCACGGATCCAATCGTTGGTTGATGCATCCCATTTTAATTCCCTCTCTTATTTGATGCATCCCATTTTAATTCACAATTTTAATTCCCTCTCTTATTTTATCCTCTGAATAAGACTCGTATTGTTCCAATGAACTGGATTTCAAAATGAATCAAATTTCTTTCTCCAAAAACAAAGGCTCTAATTTCTGACTTCCTTCATTAACATAAAATTGTCAATGAAACCCTAAAATACAAAGAGAATGTTCTCCAAGAGGAAGCTCACTCTCCTCCCTCATCGTGACTGTAGATCCGGTGCTCCTGAATTTCTTATAATGATGGTCAACATCGAGGTGGAATAATGATCAAGTTGATCGATGGTTATTATGCATTTCGGGCTTAAAGCTGCTCGAGTTTTAATCCTTGTTTATACGTCCAAGGGATCCAATGGATCTAGAAAGACTTAGATGGACGGTTGATAGTATTTTTGGACTTAAAAGTGCTCGGGCTTTATTATTCTCCTCCACTTTCGACGGATCAGAAGAACCCAAATTCAGGCCAAGATGTGCGCATATTTTAAAAGTGACTTCAAGTCCGAAGGGCCCCACCTTGTACCTACCAAACTGCAATAGTTTATTAAATGATAATGTGGTTATAGTAACATGGTTCAAATAAAGACATGAGCTATAAAAAATATATATATATTATAATTATATTCCTAATATATTATATTTAGATATAGGAGTGTGTTATATTATTTATCATTTTTTTGAATAAAGCATTATATATAAGCTCGTTTATAATGTAATCTGTACAAATTTTGTATTAATGATATTTATGTGTATGCATTAAACACATAGTAATAAGCTATATTTATTATTATAAAAATGATATCTCCTCTTGTGCATATCCGTGTTACTAACATTTTGATTAATTTAAGAGAACATCCCTCATTGCTCAATAAAGGGACCAATGGTATTAGTTTTAATTTAAATCTTTGACTTAATACTAGATTAGTCCTCACTAGGTAAGGTTAAGTAGGTGTTTAACCTAGGGTTTTAGGATTAGTCCTCATTAGGTAAGGTTAAGTAGGTGTTTAACCTAGGGTTTTAGGTTTATGGTCAAAACAATTGATCTCGACAAATAGTTTAACATGACATAAATAAAGAATGCATAAGTTAAAACTTATCATGATTATGAGCAAGCATAAATGGTCGAGGTTCGCGATAGTGACAAAGTTTCATCGAAATAAGGTTTTCTTCAAAATAACAAAACATGGATAAGTGATGAGGATAGAAAAGATTCAAAAAAATTTAGGGGGACATTTTAAGCTACAACATTCTGGCTCCAACTAGCGATGGGGTCTCTCACTGAGGCACCAAGAACAGTATACCTGTGGCTTCTGTCATTGGGCATAGAGTCATATGTCATCGTGAAATCGATTCTCTTCTTTTTCATCACATTTTTTGCTAATAGATCCACCTTCTTGTACCTGCAAATCTTTATATTTTTGCCCAAGAAAAGTCCTCCGCAGATAACAAAATTAGTCAAACATGTGAATCATTGAAAGAAAAGACTAATAATATAATAGATATTACAAGGACATTTTTTTTAACTTTATGAATCATATTTGTTTCAAACGGATAAGTCATGATAGCAAAGACCTTTAGCATATGCAGACTTACACATAGTAAGCATCTTAATCAAACTATGAATCATATTTCTCTTATGTAGACTCTAATGAAAGGATTTTCCCTTTATTTTAAAACTTCCTAAACTATATACAAAGAAAGAAGAAAAATCCTAATACAAAGATAAAATCCTAATGTAAGAATTAAAAACATAATACAGGAAAATAAAGCATAATGCAGGAACATAAAGCCCTCCTCTCTCAATATAATTGAATCTATAGTAAGAATGATAAAATTGACGATGAATGAAGCCTAAGCATACTGTGATGATAAGTATGGTTATGAAAGATAAAGATCAACTTAACTTCGGTTTTTCTAAGAGTAATTAGACACAATAGGTTAGGATAGAAAGTTAAATCCTTAGTTGTTCTCTGCCCTACTCAAAGCAGTGATTGATGGGACTTCATTTACCGTAACATGATCAAATGTGTTGAAATAGGACCAAGTCTAATGAGACTTATTAATGATGGAGTATAAGAGGGAAGATACATATGAGCATCCTCTCTTGTCTTTTGGTGTTGCTTTGCTCCCAACGAGTGTCCATAGCCCCGACAGAGACACCTCGTCATCACATGCCTTTCTTTGCTGCCAATGAGCATCCATAGCCCCAACGAACATACCTACATTTTAAAATCTGATTTTCCTTTCACCATCTCGCTTATTTTGTTTTGTTTACTTGGAATATTTTTATTTATGTAGAGATGGGGGCAATCAACATGTTTTAAAACACAAGGGATGATACCTGTTGGTGAAGATGAGTTGGTATTCTCACGTAATAAAATATACTCATTTAAATAAGTCCATCCCTACATCCTTAACACCATCTCTCTGCATAGACTAGTCATTATTTAATGTTATAAGTGGATGTGGAAGTTTGAGTAGTTACGATGAACAATTTCGAAAATTTGATAAGGTGCAAAGTTTCATCGAAATAAGGTTTTCTTCAAAATAACCAAACATGGATAAGTGATGAGGATATCAAAGATTCATAAAATTTTAGGGGGATATTTTAAGCTAAAAAGTTATGGCTCCAACTAGGGATGGTGTCTCCTAGCGAGGCACCAAGAATGATAGACCTGTGCCTTCTATCATTGGGCACAAAGTCATATGTCATCGTGAAATGGATTCTCTTCTTTGTCATCACATTCTTTGCTAATAGATCCACCTTCTTGTTCCTGCAAATTGGTACCTGCAAATCTTTATATTTTTTCTTGAGAAAGTCCTCCGGAGATAATAAAATTAGTCAAACATGTGAATCATTGAAAGAACAGACTAATGATATAATAGATATTACAAGGACATTTTTGTAACTTTATGAATCATATTTGTTTCAAAAGGATAACTCATGATAGCAAATACCTTTAACATATGTAGACTTACACATAACAAGCATCTTAATTAAATTATGAATCATATTTCTCTTATGCAGACTTTAATGAAAGGTTTTTCCCTTTATTTCAAAACTTCCTAAACTATATACGAAGAAAAAAGAAAAACCCTAATACAAAGATAAAATCCTAATGTAAGAATTAAAACCCTAATACATGAAAATAAAGCACCAGGAAAATAAATCTCTCCTCTCTCAATATAATTGAATCTGTAGTAATAATGATAAAATTGATGATGACTGAAGCCTAAGCATTCTGCAATGATAAGTATGGTTATGAAAAAATAAAGATCACCTTAACTTCAATTTTAGTCTACTTAGATTTTTCTAAGAGTAATTAAACACAATAGGTTAGGATAGCAAGTCAAATCCTTAGTTGTTCTCTACCCTACTCAAAGCAGTGATTGATGGGAGTTCATTTACCGATAACATGATCAAATGTGTTGAAACATGGCCAAGTCTAAGGGGACTTCTTAATGATGGAGTATAAGAGTGAAGATACATATGAGCACCCTATCTTGTTTTTCGGTGTTTCTCTGCTCTCAACGAGTGTCCATAGCTCCGCCGCAGACGCCCTGTCATCATAGGCCTTGCTCTGCTGCCAATGAACATCCATAGCCCCAACGAAGATACTTGCATTTTCAAATCTAAATTTCCTTTCACCATCTCGCCTTATTTTGTTTTGTTTACTTCGAATATTTTGATTTATGTAGAGATGAGGGAAATCAATGTGTTTTGAAACACAAGGGATGATACCTCTTAGTGAAGATGAGTTGGTATTCTCATGTAATAAAATATACTCATTTAAATAAGTCCATCCCTACATCCTTAACACCATATATCCACATAGACTAGTCATTATTTAGTGTTATAAGTGGATGTGGAACTTTAGTGTTATATGAACAATTTCGAAAATTTGACACAACGCAAAGTTTCATCCAAATAAGGTTTTCTTCAAAATAGCCAAACATGGATAAGTGATGAGGATAACAAAAAATCAAAAATTTTTAGGGGGGACATTTTAAGCTACAACATTCTGGCTCCAACTAGGGATGGTGTCTCCTAGCAAGGCACCAAGAACAATAGACCCGTTCCTTCTATCATTGGGCACAAAGTCGTATGTCATCACATTCTTTGCTAACAAATCCACCTTCTTGTTCCTACAAATTGGTACCTTCAAATATTTATATTTTTGCCTCAGAAAGTCCTCCGCAGATAAGAAAATTAGTCAAACATGTGAATCATTGAAAGAACACACTAATAATATAATAGATATTACAAGGAAATTTTTGTAACTTTATGAATCATATTTGTTTCAAAAGGATAACTCATGATAGCAAAGACCTTTAACATATGCAAACTTACACATAACAAGCATCTTAATCAAACTATGAATCATATTTCTCTTATGCAGACTTTAATGAAAGGATTTTCAATTTATTTCAAAACTTCCTAAACTATATACAAATAAAGAAGCAAAACCCTAATACAAAGATAAAATCCTAATGTAAGAATTAAAACCCTAATACAGGAAAATAAAGCATAATGCAGGAAAATAAATCCCTCCTCTCTCAATAGAATTGAATCTATAGTAAGAAATATAAAATTGATGATGACTGAAGCCTAAGCATACTGCGATGATAAGTATGGCTATGAAAGATAAAGATCAACTTAACTTTGATTTTAGTCTAATATTTTTCTAAGAGTAATCAGACACAATAGGTTAGGATAGAAAGTCAAATCCTTAGTTATTCTCTGCCCTACTCAAAGCAGTGATTGATGGGAGTTTATTTACTGATAACATGATCAAATATGTTGAAATAGGGCCAAGTCTAAGGGGACTTCTTAATGATGGAGTATAAGAGTGAAGACATATGAGCACCCTCTCTTGTCTTCCAGTGTTTCTATGCTCACAACGAGTGTCCAAAACCTCGATAGAGACACCCTGTCATCACAAGCCTTGCTCTGCTGCCAACGAGCATCCATAACCCCAAAGAAGATACCTGTATTTTCAAATCTGAATTTCCTTTCACCATCTCTCTTATTTTTCTTTGTTTACTTGGAATATTTTTATTTATGTAGAGATGGGGGCAATCAACATGTTTTAAAACACAAGGGATGATACCTGTTAGTGAATATAAGTTGGTATTCTCATGGGTGAAATCAAGGAGGTGGGTAACACTTTTGTGACAATCTGATTTGTAAAAATCCGAAAAACATTGTTTCGGCTGAACTGATATACTTTTTCGGCCAAAAGGTATTTTTTTCGGCCGAACTATTGTTCGACCGAACAATGGAACGTCAAATTGAACGATACAGTGACGGCACCCTCATTTTACATGTAGAAATTTAGTCGAGCAGATTTTTTCCATCCAGCAATATGTTTTCGGCAGAAAGATATTCAGGCCAAAAACTTCTTTCGGCTGAAAAAATAGTTCGACCGACAAACGTTTTATATATTACCTGCACAACGTTATTGTAACGTTTTTCCCACCTCTTGCTAAGTGATTGATTGTGAGTGATTGTGAGTGGTCTTTGTGTTGGAGTGGAGGTTGTGTTGGCACGGAGGCTGTGTTGGCAGGCGTGGTCATTGTGTTGGCAGGCGGTCGGGTTGTTTTCTTGGCGGGTCAAGCTACAGGTAAGCCTGCATTAGATTAGTTATATTATGATTATGATTAGATTATGATGTTGTTTAGATTATGATTATCTTACCTGTTTAGAATATTTAATATTTAAGCCTACATTAGGAAAGCACATAACAGAGTTTTAGATGATACTGCTTGGCAATAGAGCTGGGCCCTCGCAGCCAAGTCATAGTCCACTAGACTGTGACTTGGTCATGGGGGCCAGCCCTATGGCCAAGCAGTGGGAACGCCAAGGCTTAATAGTGTGCCCAAAATATGCAGTCTATAATTTCAATTGTAATTTTTAATTTGAATTGTAATTTTCAATTTTTTGCTTTATGTTTTTATTTTAATTTTGATTTAAATTTTTAATTTAAATTTTAAATTATATGGCTAGCCAAGCCGTGGGCATGCCAATGGCTTGGCCACAGGGCTTGGCCACAGGGCTAGGCCCCTGCGTCCCGGTCACAGTCCACTAGACTGTGACTTGGTCGTGGGTCTAGCCCTGTGGCCAACTCGTGGGCACACCAAGGCTGAATAGTGTGCCCAAAATATGCAGTATGTAATTTCAATTGTAATTTTTAATTTGAATTGTAATTTTCAATGTTTTATTTTAAGTTTTTATTTTAATTTTTAATTTAAATTTTAAATTATATGGCTAGCCAAGCCGTGGGCACACCAACGGCTTGGCCACAGGGCTGGGCCTCTACGACCAAGTCACAGTCCATTGGACTGTGACTTGGTCGCGGGTCTAGCCCTGTGGCCAAGCCATGGGCATGCCAAGGATGAATAGTGTGTTGTTGTACACCCTTGTAAAATGATTTAACAGTACACCCTAGTGTGCCTTGTATATAAGTAGTTTTCCACTTAATCAAATTTCATTTTCATTTATAATTTATTTTTAACTATAATTTTTAAATTTTAAATTTAATTTATATGCAGTCTGTAATTTTATTTGTAATTATTAATTTCAATTGTAATTTTTAATTTCAATTGTCATTTTTAATTTCAATTGTCATTTTTTATTTCAATTTTAATTTTTTATTTCAATTTTAATTTTTAATTTTAATTTTAAATTATATGGCTAGCCAAGCCGTGGGCATGCCCACATCTTGGCCATAGGGATGGGCCCTTGCGGCCAAGTCACAGTCCACTGGACTGTGACTTGGCCGTGGGTCCAACACTGTGGCCAAGTCATGGGCAGGCCAAGGCTAAATAGTGTTTTGTTGTACACCCTAGTAAATTGATTTAACAACAAAATTATTAAACCTTGATAATGTCATAAATGTTTTCAAATCTTGATATCACCTATCAAAATTAATTGTGCCTTGTATCTTAGCAGTTTTCCACTTAATCTGACCAATTTGAAATGTTTCAACTAATTTATTAATTTATTATTAATCTGCAGTTAGTTGAACTAAATCAACTAAAAATAGATACAGATATGAGTAATTTTTTTATCAGTTTTCAAACTGTTTGATGAACTTGTGATTAGGTTGTGTAATTGTTCAAAAGATTACATTCTGATTATAAAAAAGTTATAAAATTATGTGCATAAATGTGTTATATAGTTTGGTACAGGTAGAATTTTTTTTTATGTTTATTTCAAATTTGTTAATATTTGTACATTCTGATTATAAGTATTATAAAATTCTATGTATTAAATGTGTTATATAGTTTGGTACAGGTAGAAGTAATCTTAGTAATCTTTATTTTTATTTTCAATTTGATAAAATTAGTATTCAAATTTTATATTTGATATGTGCACATTTGTTTTGTCCAGTTTAGATTTAAAGACAATATTTTATTGACTGGTAATAGTTCTGGTCTATTAATTGACCACATAATTTATTAAGTGGTTTAATTCAAATAAATTTGTGCATAGAAATATTTATCGTTCTTTCTGTTATATTTAAATATTATCCGACGAACATCATTTTAATCTTTTTAATAAATTATTTTTCTTGTAAATATAAATTTGTTATTCTATTTCTT
>ML779694.1:510958-525921 GCA_009831015.1 Picea engelmannii | reverse complement strand
ATTAAAGAAAATAATTACAAAATAAGAAAGTGTCAGGTCAGCCCTAATGTTAAAAGGAAGTGACATAAATGGTATAAATAAATATCATTATACATTCATTTGATACAATTCGAATTTCAGAGGGAATAAGAAGTAAAATAAGGCCGGATTTCAAGGGAGGATGAAGTCTTTTGGTGATGTGTTCTAAGGTATGTTATTTTCAAGTCATCTTACCATTTTTGCTATAACTTTTTTTATAGAATGATTCAGATGGTGAAATCGCTATGGTATTGAGAATACATATCAAGGTACCTCTGGTAAAAATTTAAGCTCTTTATTCGCTATAATTATGGAGATAAACTCTGTGGAATATAGGGTTTTTGACCAGTCCTGAAACTAGTCAATAAACAGGTGTTCCGGGTAAAACAGTCATAAATTTTTCATACAGACTCCAAATGAAGTGGGACCACTTCCATTGGAAATAGTACGGACTGTAGTTTCTTGTGTGCGAGTTTCAGAATCAGATGTTAAATATTGAGCACGAGGCATGTTGTACAAGTTGGATCTTCTGAACAGACCAGAATTGAATAAAGTTTTATTATCTCTCATATATTCTTGGGTGGAAGGAAGGGGCAAGGATAGAGAGTTCAAATCTCTCTTGATATTGTAGGATTGTATCTTCCTCTTGGAGGTTTATCCCTCCCTTTACATTTGGAAGCTGTAGCTACCTTTGGAAGTCATTACTTCCCTTGAACAAAAACTATTGATTATTTCTCATATATATTGTGCATGGTGTATTGTGGTGTATTGGTGTAGCTCTTATACTATTGTTCATTGCTCATTGGATATAATTGAATGGTTTAAGTATAAGTTGGAAAAGGTTTTTAAATTGTACTTGATACTGATTCACCCCCCTCTCAATATCAACAACACTATATATGCTAATATGTGTTATTTGTTTTTTTATTATGTTTTTTATTGTTACAGATGTCTAAATTATATTTGGTAGAAAATATGTTTACAATATATTTTGTGGGAAAGAGTATGTTGGATGACACTTAACTCTTTTGGTATGTATGTCAATTTTGTTTTAATCACAATTTTTCAATTTTGTATTATTTCGCATGCTTGAATTGTAAATTTTTAATTTTTGAATTTTGTTTTTTTTTGTTGGTTTGAATTGCAGGTATGAAGTGATCTATCTTAAAGCGATGGCTTAGAGTCCATAATTTTGGAATTAAATGTCTTAGTTTTTGTTATCATCATAAAATGGATGTGAAACTTATATAGTTTATAGTGTAACTATTCATACTTTGATTATTATATATATATATATATATATATATATATATATTAGAATTCAAAATAGCAATTTATTGTCTCATATTTGATTTCTCAAAGTTGATGGAAAAAAAGTGGCAAAGTTAACTAGTAATGAACTAATGTTTTGTATATTCTCTTTTTTATAATGCATTAAATTAAGAATCAAACTCTTAAATACTTTTTTGTTATGTATTAATTTAAATGCTTCATTTTCTATTCACTATCGACTGTCAAAAATATGATTCCATTGTCAAAAAGTGGCAAAAAGTTAACTAGTAATGAACTAATGTTTTGTACATTCTCATTTTTACAATGCATTAAATTAAGCATCAAACTCTTAAATATTTTTCTGCTATGTATTAATTTAAATGTTTCATTTTATGTTTGTAACATCTCGCTCTGGCACACTGAGCGAACTTATTTTTTAGGACACTTACTCGCAAGTGATCCGGATTTTTATGCTATTAAAACTTTTGATTATGATTATGAGGCGTTATGGGTGGATGACATGTTGTTTTACTGCATTGACATAGATAGGTGTTATTGACTCAGTTTTACTGAGTGTGCATGATTTGGACCTCGAGGATGCAGAGGCATCAATGGAACCCCTTGGACTCCAGATCAAGTCAAGGAGTGTACCTTTGGGGTTTGATTTTTTTTACTATGACATTAGTGCATTTGATTAGATGATTTGATATGGATATATTCTGACATGATTTGTTGATGATGCAGGCTGATGATAGCTTGCTGACCAGACTCACATGTGAAGTAAAGGGGTCACGCACGACTACCAGAGATGTTGAGGGAGAGGTGTGGACAGCAGCCCTGCCACAGCCTACTAGCACTCCCGTCGCGGCTCGAACTGTAGGTTAACGTTTACCTAGTTCGAGAGGACCCACGATGCCATGAAAGAAAACTATGACAATCGCCCACGATGATTCTAAGGGGCGCGTAATAAGGTAGGGGCCTTATTCCTTAGAGACCCTTAGTCTCCCACAGGTTCACCTAGCGGAGTATTGACTCCAGGGGTTATTGATGTCTACCAAGTCAGTCAAGAGGCGAGTGGCACCCTTGGATCACATAGTGTGTCCTGAAGGGCACGTCGCGCAAGGGAACAGATGAGTCGAGTGGCACCCTTGGAGCACCTAGTGCGTCCTGAAGGGCACGTCGCATTGTTGATGATAGAGGAATGAACCTAGATGGTCTTAGGACAAATAATGTGTTAAGTATTTTTAAAACAATTTCCCTAATTAAATGTCGCCCAGTACAAAATTTAAGGTCTAAGTCTAAATTACACTAGTGGTAAAATTTTGTCTATCTAAAAAAAGTAAAAAAAAATAAAAATAATAATAATAATAAAACAACTTAAATAATAATTATGATCTTCGTTAAATCTTGTAACACGAAGGGAGTAAGAAATTTAATTTATTCATAAAACATCTGTTGAAATAAAATTTAAAAAGGGAATTAACAGTTTTATTATTTTTAAATTATATTAATTAAAAGATAAAAGGGAAAAAGGGTTAAATTCCACACCTGCCTTTTTGAGTTCTAATTAAAAGGGGAAAGAGGGAAAATCTAAAATTTTAGGAAACTAGGAAAAGAGGTAAACATAAAAAGGGAAAAAGGGGAACATAAGGGAAAAAACGAAAGGTCAAACTTAGTAAAGCATCTACCATTTAAGAGCTTTATAATTTAAACTGAACTAACAATTAATAAAAGAGAAAGTTATCAAAACCTGTAAGAGAATTTGGGGACACCTAGGAGTGATTCTAGGAGTAACTCTAGGTGGGTGAGGGAAATAAAGATAATTAATTAATTAAAGAAGTTAATTTATGGAGGAATGAAGGGGATGGATGACACTTGTACGAGGAGGAATTTTTAGGAATTTAATTATAAAAACTTAACTAAAAGAGAATTTTTGGAAAGTAAGGAACCACAAAACTCTATGTAATGAAGGGAGGTGATGGAGGTTAGAGGATATTCTGTTTGTGTAACGTTACGCTGCATAAATATCTACTTGACTGATTTAACTTGTGGGAGTTGGGATACCCAGCTCGGTGAGGAGTGGTAGCTCGGCCTTGCGAGGCGAGCTGGGAGCTAGTCAAAATCTCTGGATAGTGTGTGTGTAGCCCCTTTGCGGCTCAAAGGGATAAGGGGGAAGAAGAGTACCCCTAGCATTGGCTAGGAGGTACCAGTGAAGTCTCGTCGATCGGCAAGTGGAAGTGGCACGGAGCACGCGGGACGTCATTCAGAGTGGGCGATCAGGCAATGGTACGCTCTCTTCATTTGTTTGGTATATTGTGTTATGACTTATGCTTGGATCTGCTTATTTAATGGAGAAATAAACTGATGTTTTTTTTAATGCATGACTGAAACTTTTCTTAGCCTAGCTCGATGGTTGTCATCTCCCATGGCCTTCGTTTTCCCACATGTCTTGACCACATAGCTATGTGTGATTGTGACCTTTGTGGCTGTTAGACTTCATCCCTAGCTCACCAGTCCTCGCCTGAGTAGTCAGCCAGGAGCATGATCTACGGTCGTCTCCTTAGCCTTAAAAGACCTATGGATCTCAACGCCCTGCTTTTCTGTGCAAGGATGATGAGAGAAGGACGAACCTGTTAGTCGGCTACCCTTGACGTTTGTCCTTGGCCAAAGTTTGACTTGCTCTTTGATGCGTATTAAATAACCTTGAATTTTAATTGATGGCAAAGTTCCTTTAGCTCTGTGTTTCTATCACATTTAATGACAATTTTACCCTGCACTGGTCATGGCGTTTTCACTGTAGATGGTAGTGTTTTCCTTCCTTCATGCGCATTGGTGGATGTTCATATTATAGACTGCGTCTTCCTGTTGAATTCCCACGTTTGATAATTAATAGCGACTGATGTTCACTGTAGTTTACCACAAAACTTTACCAACTAAATGGGACTGTAATTGTTGTTTATACCTTTACCTCTGCAAAATCATATTTATGTAATGGTTGTGTTAATATTAACTCTGCGAACTATTTTTATGTAATGGTTGTATAAACATTTCTCTGCAAAATCATATCTATGTAATGGTTGTGTTAATATTAACTCTGCGAACTGTTTTTATGTAATGGTTGTATAAACATTCCTCTGTAAAATCGTATTTATGTAGTCATTGTATTTACCTTTGCGAAATTGTTTTTATGTAATGGATGTATAATCCTTTCCTCTACAAAATTGTATCTATGTAATGGTGGTATTAATATCAACTCAAGGAAATTGTTTTTATGCAATGGATGTATAATCCTTTCCTCTGCAAAATCGTATCTATGTAATGGTTGTATTAATATCAACTCAACGAATTGTTTTTATGTAATGGAAGTATAATCCTTTCCTCTGCAAAATCGTATTTATGTAATGGATGTATTATTATTACCACTGCGATTGTATTGGTGTAATGGCTGTAATAATATCTCCCCTATGATCTGGGATCATATGGTTTTTATTTTTCTTAAACGACTTGATAGCGATTAGTCACAGGTCACCTTGACCTTAGGTAACGATCTGTGGCAGGCCAGAATTCCAAATTGTCTTTTTACCACAGTAATTTGTGATAGAGGGTTAGTTATCGCATGAGTGACAAAGTAAATCCTACAGTTTGTATTTTAGTTGTTTGGTGAATAATAATTAATGTGATCTAAGAATAACTTGACTGTGCCTAGCCACGATACCTACCTGGAGGAAGAGTGTATTTTAGCGTTAAATTTTTCTGAGTGCTAGCATTTCGCCCAACGCAGTTGGGTTGAGCGTATCACCTGGAGTGAGCTTTGTTTGACCATAAAATCGTGCCTGGCGAGCTCAAGGATAATTTATCCTAGATGCGTGCTCCTTTTTACTCCTAAAAACCCCTACGAAACCTTCCTGGATTGCATGTGATATGCCTTGTTACCTGGCGATTTTTGGCCAAACTGTTATGTTGGCACCTTGCCATTGAATACCAAGCGGTTTACCAAATGTTAAGACCCCAATCATTACTTGTTTCCTAATGAAGGTACCCTCTACAGGAATGCATTCCTTTAGTGATGACCTGTGTGGCCTGCCTTACCTCCTTTTTTTTGTTACATCCTTTGACCATGAAATTATAGCTTGACTGGGATGACCTTACCACTGACTGCGTAGCCACATCTTGCTAATAAGATTATTTTTAACATCCACCCTTTAATTTGACTAGAATATAGTGTTATCTGATAGCTCTATTGTTAGAACAACCTTATTTGATAGAACCACCCTTTTTAGGTTTAGACAACCCTTACTTAAATCGACCACCTATAGATCCACGTAGACTTGACTTGACGATTCAGTTCGTATCAACTTAACTAGATTCGTCCTTTAGATTGTATTATTTATTAGGTTTCAATTTTGATTTTGCCAACTTGTTAAATTAGAAGGTAATCATGGCTTATAGCGTTAGCGTTGACTTATTTCAGCTTGCTTCAGCGTTTATGCCCTGAGTTTTTCCTTTACCTGGCAGTGACTCTTTGAGGGAGTGTGGAAGTAAATCCTTTAGGTGCATGGCCTTAGTCTCTCGTAGATTGGTTATGGCGTTATGGCACTTACACTTCTTAGCCAATTTCTTTATCGTTGTAGGCAGCTAACATTTTGGTACCTAGAATAAAGATATATGCATGTAGAATTTATTGAGTTAATAAATGCTTAGTAGGTTGCTTTCGGCCTTGATGTAGTAATGTTGTTATCGCTATATTAAATGATAGGTTAATTTTCATGATTAGATGCCTTGTTAATTGTTTTATTATTGTATTAATGGTAGCATTCTACATCAAGATTGTTACTATTGTTATTTAGTTAATGGCCAGACGGTGGGTTGGATGTTAAAGACATTAATAGAATTTTAATCTTAGACATTGTAGTTTGATATAGTGAATATTGTTCATATTTTGGCAATTGCTAAGGTTAGATCGTATTAATGTTAGATTATATTTGTAGTTAAAGTCTAATCATGATTTACACTTGCTAGCTTGTTTGCTTTTAAGGTCAAATTAGAATTGCCAAATAGTTGACTAGTTGTGATTTAGATTTGCTAAACTGGATATGTAATTGATGCTAGTTGGATTTATCAATGTCGCCTAATTGGTAACTCAGACTCGCTAAATTTGAGTCGTAACACATGTTAAGTTCGGTTGGCAACTCGTTGACTAATGGAATTTAGACTAGTTAATCAATCTGTAATTAACACCATTTTAAATCATAGATACTGACCATTTAACCTTGATTAATGGTTGGGTTGTTGACGAAATCCTTTTGAGCTTACGCCTTCCGTTGAGGGTGTTGTTGGTTATTACAATTAATGATTGTCCTTAGCTTAGTGGGCTTGGTCTGCTTGTGTCGGGCGGGATGTAGACACCTCCTTATTCCTCAGAACAATCGCCAACCTTGAGACCTTAAATGGTCAAAATCGATGGGAACCTGGGCTTGAGCGTTGCTTATGTGTCCTAGAGGTCCAAACCATTGTAGGGTAGGATGGGCGGGTAGTCATTCTTATTCTTCTTCGGTTGGATGTCGTACATTGCTTTCAGGAGCTTGATGTACCTTTATGTTAGGTTGTTGTGTGGTTGTTTCGTGAGTTGCATGCATTGTGTTCATCATCGTGTTGAGATGTTGAGTATAATGTCATTATTACCCTCCTACACACACATAGAAAAATAATAATAAACAAAATAAATAAATAAATAAAAAATAAGGATGCTTTTACCGGTTTTACATCATAGGAGTCGTACCGGATGGGGATGTTTCAATGTTCACTGTGGACTTTCAAAAATATGATTCTATTGACATATCATCAAATAATTTTGGCTGAATAATTTTAGCAGATTAATTTTATATTAAAAGATTTATTATTTTTCTAATTACTAATGACCATGTTGGTTACATAGATGTACTTGACCAATAAAAAAAATTAAAGGAAAAACTAAAAGAAAGATAGGCATATGAGATCTGTTAAATAAATTGGTTTACATAGATGCACTTAACTAATAAAAAAAACTAAAGGAAAGATAGGTATATGATATCATAGATGCACTTATCTAATAAAAAAACTAAAGGAAAGATATGCATATGAGTTCTCTTAAATAAATTGGTTACGTAGATGCACTTAACTAATAAAAAACACTAAAGGAAAGATAGACATCTGAGATCTGTTAAATAAATTGGTTAAATAGATACACTTAACTGATAAAAATAAAATAAAGGAAAAACTAAAGGAAATATAGGCATATGAGATGTTAAATAAATTGGTTACATAGATGCACTCGACTAATAAAAAATACTAAAGGAAAGATAGGCATATGAGATCTGTTAAATAAATGAAAAGAAAAAAATAAAGTGAAATAATACAAGAATGTGTTGTTATTTATCTATTTAAGAATATGCAAAGTCAATAATACAAGATTGTGTTGTTTTTTATATATTTAAGAAGATGCAAACTCAATAAAAAATACTAAAGGAAAGATAGGCATATGAGATCTGCTAAATAAATGAAAAGAAAAAAATAAAGTGAAATAATACAAGAATGTGTTGTTATTTATCTATTTAAGAATATGCAAAGTCAATAATACAAGATTGTGTTGTTTTTTATATATTTAAGAAAAAAGTGAACTGTCAAACATACAAGATTGTATCATTGCATATCTATTTAAGAATATATGTTAGTAGACAACATGTTAAACCATGCAAAATTTATTTGAGAATATATGGTAGTAGAAAACACTTTAAACCATGAAAAGCCTATGCTTGTATGAACTGCACTAAAAGGAAGAAATTTTCATGATCTACCATTTCCTTTCAAAAAACTTGTGTTTGATTTTGGAAGAAGGTAACCAATGTGGAATTCAAAGGAGGAGGTATGCATTCAAGCATTGTGTTTTAGACATGCCAAGGAACAACACATACCCCTTGTACAACTCAGATAACATGTATGAAAGGGAATTATATTACCAAAACGATTTGCAGGCTATGGTTTAGTACTATTCACATAAACCCACATTTTTGTAATAGTCTTCACTTGACTTTAGGCAAGGTTGTAAGGGTCTTCACTTGACTTGATATTATTACAATAGAAAATATAATATATGTTTAACTTTTTTTTAAATTAATGCAATATTATTAAAATAAAATGGAAGAAAATACTATTGAAAAAAGTAAGTGTTCAATGGAAATGGTGTTTAACAATTTTTTAGTTTAAAATAAAATGCTCATACAAAAGGTATACAACTCAATTTTGATTGATGTAATGCCCATAAAATAATTCTGATTGGTGTAATGGTTGAAAAACATAGATAAAATATGGTTGAACCATATTTTATCTGTGTTTTTTAAGAATGATCTAGAGTTTTTTATACATACCATTTTTATAAATATCATATTTGAAAATATGGTTGAAGATAGTCGAAACAAGTCATCAAATTCTGGAATGTACTTTCAATGAAAAATAAAAAAATTATGGAATGTATATGTGCCACTTGTTTAAAAATATCGTAATGGTATTCCATCTTCAATTATTCGTTCATGATCAACTTTGGACATTTTCCATTTTCTAACTTTTGTTTTTTTTTATTGAACTTCTATTAACTTTATGCGCGTTGCACATACCAAATGACTATATTGACAACTTGTGACATCTGACTGGTAGTCTTGAAAGTGAACATGAGTATCGGTTTGATGGGTTTCTTGAAAAAAATATCCTTTCAATACAATGGATCTTCTTTCATATATAAAATTGTTATCATCAATATCTTCTAATAGCCTCATCTTTTGTTATGTGCATCGTATCAAATAATATTTCACGTTTTCAGTGTTGTCTACAGGTGCAACCATGGAAAAAACATCTCCTGCAAATAATTGGATATATTGGACAACAAATAATTCGTGTTAGATTATCACACAATTACATCTACAAGTTATTTGAAAAAATTTAAACATAAAAATTGTCTTCTCTAACAAGATCAGAAACTCTATTGCCATCAACTGACACTATAGTTTCATTTGATTCCATCTCCTCTAAGCTTGCAAGTGAAATTTTCCCTTTTACATTAAGTTCGGTATGTCTCCAAGCTTTAACATATCCTGCATTTTTGTTCTCGCAAATATCTATGGATTATGTGCCTTCTATGCAAATTGAACAAAAACAAGACTCATTTCTTCTATCAAATGCAAACCCATTTTAAAAATGTTTTGTTTTAACTGAATGTATTTTTCGTGTCCCAGGTATTGTATTGGCGTCATATGGGATTGATCTATTTACTTCTTCGATTCCAACATACCAAAAACACTTGAAGAAGACAAGAACTTGTTAACATATATCATGTGTACATACATGTAACATTTATATATAGACACACCTACGCACATCCCTTGACGGATTATATTCATGTCTTAGCACCATTTTTCATCATTCAACAACTTGTTCAACGAATTCAAATTGATCGGCATGAGGGTTCATCTAATACCTTCGAAGTGCTCATTTTACACATGCCCCTGCACCGTCGTGCTCTCCTTTTCCATGACTAGTCTCAAAAAAATCCAACAATGTGTAATGTTTAACTTTTTATGAAGACGACATAACCAATAGAATGATCGTGAAGATTTGAACTAACCCTCACACCCATCTGACCATATCCAATGTCGATCGAGTCTGATTCCACTTTCTTTCAATGATTCATAAAATTTTAAAAAACAATGTTGTACATAATGTGTGTCGTGTGCTAGATCATAACTTATATAAAAGTGATATTCTTTAATAACATGTCGATTGTCGTTGGTGCTTTGTATGTTATCAAAGCTCTGTTTAGCATGTCTATATAGAACGTGGAAAAATATCGTGACTTGATCAGAATGATAATATTCACTCTGTATTTCTTTTTGTGCAGCGAATGTGTAATTCTCTGCAAAATCAACTATAGACAAAATTGTCCCTGGTAGAAACACTTCACGAGATTGTTTGAATTGTAGGTCTTGTCATCGAGCTCTATGTGAATTCTTGGTGTATTTATAAATGTCTTCCTCAAACTTCTTCAAAAAATCTATCACACAGATTTTATCTACCTTCAAATCAATCCTTTTGGAAATAACATTTGAAGAATGTGGAGTCGTGCTCTTGATATATTCATATCTCTTCCAATTGACTGTTATATTAAAAATGATTGATCATTCATATCAATATGATACTTTGAATGAAACAAACTTATATTTCCACAACAATCACATTTCATTCCACCAACACATTTGTTTTTATAAAATAAATCATCATCTTTTCTTTCACATAGAATTTCAGATACAAAAACACGAAATGTGGAAGGAGGAGGTGAACCTGGCCATAAAGTTTTACCAAAATCCAAAAAAGTGTCGTAATACAACTCAAATTCCACATGATAATGACAATAACAAGTGTCATGAACAATGATGGGTCTAACAAACCATGGTTTTTGTTGCACAAATGTATTGATGGAAATTTTAACTTATTTGTGCTCTTCTTTGAACTTATTGAACAACTCTATTTGTGTCATTGGAAATATATGTTTTGGATGTTCTTCATATTGTTTTCATGTTATTCTTCATCGCAACACATCCCTTGTATGTCGTGAAACACGAGATTCTTCCAACCAACCATTACGGGCCAATTCTTTAATATTTTCTACTAGTCTATCTTAGTAGGGTTGTCTAGAAATCACTGTCCAACAAGTCAATTCATCATTTACATCTATTTGCAATCAAAATTTTCTACGTTTGTGCAATTTTTTTCTTAACGTTCTCATCATTTTTGTCATGTGTCGTGTCAAACGATCTTTTATATTGCTAGATGAAACAACTTTTGTTTGTATCTCTCTACGTGCAACACGAACATCTTCTTTTCAAGATTTTCCAAAAGCTATTAATACACTAGTTATATTGTTAAAGACATTATGTTTCACCTTTGTATCATTTGTCGACTTTTGAATACCCAATAATGATGTAGCTTCTTTTAACTTTCTTGATTTCATTAGACAAAGTAAAAGTTGAGCTTGAATTGTTACTAATTCATCTTTGAAAAAAGTATTATACATATTCTTAGTTCGATATCTTATATAATGTAAAGATTTTTTCTTCCCAAATTTGTTAGTATCAACATTTTCTAATATTTCATCATCAATGTTGATAGATACTCCTGCATATTTCAATTTAAAGTTTATATTAAAAAACATAACCTGAGCACAAATTCACTAAACTATATATACTTGAGTGTTCATCTTGTATTATCTAAATTTATGTACATACCTATAGGTGATTCGTCCTCTGCTTCAATTTCGGTTTCAACGTCTTCTACTTCAATTTCGGTTTCAACACCTTCTGCTTCAATTTTGGTTTCAACGTCTTCTTCGACATTATGAGACAAATCTATTTATGTTTTTTTGAAAAACATCAAATTGTAATTACAATCAGATATATTATTTACAATATTTTAAATTTGAATTCTATACTTTGAATTCTGTACTTTCGAAATACAATCCCAATGTGTGTTGTGTGCTCGATCATCATATGTGCATGCCTACCTGGTTGAACTTTTTCTTGTTGAAAATCTCTATTGAAATTATCATCGTTTATTTATTCAATATTTGCATGTTATCGTGTCTTTCTCCAATAATGCTCTTTCCTTTGTTCGTTTTGGTGAGTATCATCTCGAGTGCGATCAAATTTTCTCTTGTGCAAACTTTTGTTTCCCATGACTTTTATGGTTATCTGTAAAAGATATGTTCAACAAATACTTCACCTTAAAAACATGCTCAACATTTATCTTTCAACATATAAATTGTTATTCCAATAAAAACTTGAACAAACATCAATTACCTTATTTGCAACAAAAACCAAAAAGATGATTCGAAACTTTGTTTAGGTGCTCTAGAAAACCATCATGTATCGATATTGATCCGTCGATTAATCCTATGGAACAGATGGAAGAAATAAAGAAAGAAAAGAATACAATTGCAATCAGTAATAGAAATGCTTTGAAATCCCTATCCTCAAGCTCATATATGTCTGTCCATCCAATGAATTATGTTAAATGTGTTCGGTCGAAAGCCTATTTACACAATGTGGCGCGAAATGAAACGATACATGTCTTTTCATTTTTTCTGACTGACGAAATTTGCTCAATAGTCTTTCGGCCGAAAGATGTTTTTTTGGCCAAAAACCTTGGAAACCATTTAGTTTTGACGGTTTCCACTAGAATTTAGTCTTTCGGCCGAAATAATATTTTTTCGGCCGAAGAGTATTTTGGCCGAAAACATGAAATTGGGACTGAAAACAAAAAACCAAAGAATTGTCCCAAGCTTCCCTGAACTTCGGAGGTTGCGGGCTCTTGCAAATACTGAGAATTTGGTTTTGAAATTGACACCAGCATTTCCAAAATTGAATCTACTTTCAATTCCTATAATTTGTTTTCATTTTCTTTATTTTTATCTAATTTTATTTAATTTTTAAAAAAAATCACTGCATAATATTTTCAGCAAACATTATGATTCGGTGAAATGAAATATCGGTATCTCTAAAAATATACAATGAAAATTTTAGAAAAAATTATGTTCATAATCCTTAAACTCTTATTTTCAAAAGGGTATATTTAGATTTTAGTTTTAAGTAAAAATTAAGATAGATACAAGGTGTATAAAAACGTGTGTTTAAAATCTGCAATGTTTTCAGCTTGGTCAACTTCAAAAAATTCTAGAAATTATAATATTCATCCGTTAGATTCAAAATTATAGTCATAATAAAATAGAGTCTCTGTAGATTGTTGCACTATATTTAGTTTCTTAAAAACATAAGTTTAATAATAGATACATTGTTGTGGTAAAAAGTAACTCATTATCATTCCTTTCATGTTTAAGGAACATACTGTTAAACAATTGTCAAATTGACATATCAAATCGTGATAAAAAAAATTTGAAAAATTGTCATTGGAAAGCTAACAAAATTCTTCACAAGTTTTGTTTTTACTGTAAGGTGAAATTCTAAATAAAAAAAATACTTTTGTATGCCGGAAGTTGAAGAACTTGTGAAAATACAATTTTGTTTCTCATAAAACAAGCAAAAGTGTAACCCATCTTCATGATTTCACCCTTATTTCCTTAATTATTTCTGGATCAATATAAATGTCTTCTTTTCTTAGAATATGGCCAAGCAACTTCCCTTCTAATACTACAAACAAACACTTCTTTGGATTGAGAGATATGCCATACTTTCTGCATCTTCGAAAAACTTGCCTAAGGTGTTTAAGGTGGCGTTCTCTCGACTTTGAATGAATAGTAAGATCACCATGACATTTAGCCATGAATTTTTCAATCAAATCATTAAATGCATGATCCATAGCTCTCTGAAATGTTGCTCCAACATTTTTTAATCCAAAAAGCATGTAGAATATGTATAGGTTCCCCATGGTGTGGCAAAGGCCATTTTTGGTATATCTTCTTCGACCACAAGTCCCTGATTGTATCCATAAAACCCACCTAATATGGACATTAATGTAGAACTAGTAACTTGTTGCAGCAACATCTCCATGTTTGGAAGGGGGCAATTATCCTTAGCACTTGATCGATTTAAATCTCAAAAATTCCAAATTTCACCATTCTTTCTTCTAACAACAACAAAATTTGAAATTCAATTTGAGTGTCTGATTGAAAAAATTATACCAAACACTTTTTATAAAGAAAAAATGACAAACAATTTGTTATTCAATAATTAAGTTGATAAGTTTAAACATTTTTTTCTACTTTATCATTAAAAAAAAAACACTTCTTTCAACCAAAAATAATTGATTACAAAATGTATATTTATTTCACACAATGTGAATAGATTTATATTTAAATAATAATTTTTTTTAATTAGAATTTCATTTTATTAATTCGCGTTTTTTTAAAATGTTTTAATTCATAAAAATATTTAAATAAATAAATAAATATTATGTTCATACACTTAACTTGCCTTAGCTAGTGTAAGAATAAAAAAATTTATACCTAAATTATAGAATCAATTTACCTTAGCTCGTGTAAGAAGAAAAACAATTATACCTAAATTATAAATATGTATGTGGAGTACTGTGTACTTTATACAACTTCCTTTCAAAATTTGTAAACTAATTTACCTTATGTCTAAATTGTAAATTTGTATGTGGACTATATGCTTTCCCTTGTACTTTATACAATTTTATTTTAAAATTTTGCAAAGCAATTAATAATTGTGGTATCTCTAAAGTAAAGTAAAGTAAAATTAAACATTTTATAATTTTGACTTTTAAGATTTGCTATTATATGTTTTCCCTTATACTTTGTATAATTTTATTTTAAAATTTTGCAAAGTAATTAACAATTGTGTTGTTATATGGTTTTTCTTGTATTTTATATAATTTTATTTTAAAAATTGACTTTTTAAGATTTGTTATTATATGTTTTCCCTTATACTGTGTATAATTTTATTTTAAAAATTTGCAAAGTAATTAAGAATTATGTTGGTATATGGTTTTTCTTGTATTATATATATATATATATATTAATTTTGCAAAGTAATTAATAATTGTGTTAATTTTAAAGAAAATTAAACATTTTATAATTTTGAATTTTTTAGATTTTCTATTATTGAATTTCATTA
>ML779694.1:498850-510784 GCA_009831015.1 Picea engelmannii | reverse complement strand
ATTTATATTTTAAAAAACGAAATATACATAGTTTTGTCTTAACTGTAGAAATATAGAGTGAAAGACTTGCTAGAATGGTGGAAACTTATCTCTGAGAAGAGATGTGATGGCTATGCTCATTCGCAAGAAGATGGTTGTTACAATGAGTCTCTAAAGGCCTTTTTAACATAAATAAAATCCAAAGCCCTAAACCCGGAAGATGAAAAACCAACAGTTTTGTGGACCAAGTTTTGGGTAGTTTGGTGTATCAACTTCCCGAGGGCGTAACTTTGGCATACGATCTTTGTTTGGGGAAAACGGTAGCTTGTTGGAAAGGTATCGATGAGGAGCTTCAGTTTAGGGTCTCAATCAAAGCCTTTAACTATAATTGAGGTTCCCAATCATGAAAAAATGTAGTTTAGTCCATCAAAATGGCTTCGAAAGTTTGGGAACCAAAAAACTGCTAAAAATAGTAAATTGCCAACAAATTGTTTTGATCCAGTTGGAATAGGTGGGTGGCCACCGATATCCACCTCGATCAATCCTCCCTCCTTAGGAAGCAATGGTCTCCATTGCATTGAGTTCCTAGGGGAGAGGGGAAAACGTTTTTTGAATCTGAATCTTGGTGAGTTGCTTGTCTTGCTGGAGAAGTTGTGTTGCTTAGCTTATTGAAGGATGTCATGAACCTATTGATGGAGTGGTTGAATCTATTCAACCAACCTGTTATATCTAGTCCTGACTGGGTAGTGTGTAAGTACCATTGTAGGTGAAGAAACAATATCTCCTTTCTCTTCTATAATCTGCTTCTGTTGGATAGAAAGGTCGCGGGCTAAGGCTACAATGATTGTAGTGTCCTTATGTTCACCTTTTGAACAAATTGTGAAGAGGATGAATTTTGCAGTATGAGAGACTACCTTGTGACACTGTTTTGGTGGGACAATAGTCAGAACTACCTTTGGTATCTTGTATACATGACCCCCCAGAGTAAAAATGACACTACGAGGTCGAGACTCATAAATAGCATGGCACTTCCACATATATGGCTGGCTCAAAAGAACAACATAGACATCGAGCGGAGAAACATCACATAATACCTCATCCTTGAACGAATGGATGTTGTATGAAAATTGACACTGTTGGATGACATGGAGATCTCGTCCCTGGTGAATCCACCTAATGTTGTATGGTTGTGAGTGTGTTGTTGTCGACAATCCCAACAATTTGATGAACTCTGCTGAAATGAGGTTATTTTGGCTTCATCTATCAACAATAAAATGCAGTGGGGTGCCCTTCACCCACATTTGTGAATGAAAAAGGAACTCCCCCTCTTTAGGATATGTTGCTTCTTCTAGTTGAATTGTTGTGGTTTCTACAGTAGCAGTGGGGTATGCGTCGATGATCTGTCTTCTCCCATTATTTTCTGAATCAGGGTTTGACTCTTTTTCTTTGATCTCGGACACCAATGATTGTTTTGAGTGATATTCATTAGTGTTGTTTCGGGGGATTTTTTGGAAATTGCAACACTTTCCAATGCTCTTCTTTGTCTTTCCATTACCCTTATTTTCCTATGACTTAGACTAGTTTTCTGGAGGCTGGTTGTTAGGTTCGTCCTTACCATACTTTGGTAATTGTGGAATTGTAGACCCAAACTCCCATTTGTTCTGGTGCCTAAATTTCTACTCAATTTTGACAAAATATCGATAGGAAGCTCCTAGTGATGAGATGTCCAGAAAATCCATTTCGGTTTGGATGTACCTATGTAGAGCCCTGCAGTATTTCAGAACCACATGCCTCTTAGAGTCTTTGATACCCAGCTTGGTTCGCAAGGTATGGAAATTATTTTTGAACTCCGACATTGTTTTTTCCCTCTCTTGCCACAGTGTGGTCCATCTCATGTATTGGTCGTCATAGTTACAAATAGGGTAATATTTTTCCTTGACCGCATCCACAAAACAATCCCAAGTGGGCTCGACCCCATATATTCTAGACTCCTCTATGGATATTTTCTCCCAGTAAGTTTCCCACCAATGTTTGACATGGAGGAGATCCTTAAGGAGTGTGAAGGTGATAGTTTCCCTGTAGAAAAAATTGTGAACAGAGAAATAACCTTCTAGCATATTTACCCATTTTTCTAGGGCATCCACATCTATCTGGCCTTCAAATATGAGAATATCAAAATGAATGTTTACCTTGAAAGGAGAGGTGCCTCCAAAATGATTGCTTGATGAATACGCACCTGCTTTTATCGGCAGGCATTGAAGTATGTGGGAAACAATTTCCATCATTTCGCCCCTCTATTGCGTGAGAGCTTGCTCAATGATCTGGATTTAGGAGTGGAACGAACTGATTAACATACTGGATACAATAAACATAGATATAGGAATAATATCACAAATATTCAATGAACAATATATTTTATTAAATAATGAAATGGGTTGAAACTGTAAAACTGTAGAACTTAAACTTGCTCGAATGGTGGTAGATATCTCTGAGAATAGATGTGGCTTCTACGCGCACTTGTCTGAGAAGAATGGATTACAATGAGGCTCCATAGGAACTTTTCATATTACTCATGAATTCCAAAACCTAGACATCCAAAAACCTAACCCTAAAAGGTGAAACGCCAAAAGTCATGTGGGCCCTATGGGTAAGTTGGTGTAATTTGGTACCTCAACTTCCTAGGGTCATAAATTTTGCATACGACCTTTGTTTTAGGTGTGTGATAGCACATTGGAAAGGTATTTCAGAGAGCTACATATTTCTCCATCAGACTCTGACTTTGTCTATAGTTTGACTGTGGCAAGCCAAAAAATTAATGTTTAGGGCCCCAAAACAACCCTGAAAGTAAAACAAGATGTGTTGACATGCAAATATACAAAATAATCCATTTGGATTAGGCAAGAGGCCACCCATATCCACCTGGAGAATATGTGAGGATTTAGACAACCCCAAAAGTGTAGAAGTCACAATTATAAAGAAGTACAGAAAGACGTGCTGAGAAAAAACGGACACAAGGAGCCAGTTTGAATAGGTGGGTGGACACCAATATACACCTAGATCAATCCTCCCCCCTTAGGAAGCAATGGTCTCCATTGCATTGAGTTCCCCCATTAGGTGAGGAAACTTATGTTGGGTTTGGCCCCGAGTGAGCGACTTGCCTTGGTGTAGGAGTTTCCCTGCCTTGACAACCTGATAAAACTGGATCCATTGCTGGCGAGTTCCCTTGACCTGTGTGTCCACAATATGATCGGTGGATGCTTGTTCTATGCAGTCAAGGTTGAGCTCTATTGGCTTCAGTTGTTTGGAGATCTTAGAGGTGTCCAATAAGGTTCGAAAATATGGTCGAAGGAGGTCCACATTGAATACTGGATGCAGACCAAGGAAGGGTGGAGTGTTGAGATCAAAAGCATTGTTGCCCATAACCTTGGTGATAGTTTAAGGCCCATAACGAAGTGGGAAAAGCTTATGATGGAGCCCAATGAGACGCTCCTTCTGCAAATGTAACCATACTTTGTCACCAACCTAAAACTAGTGTGGTACCCTGTGTTGATCATGGCATTTCTTGTACTTAGCATTGGATTTCTGCAAAATCTCCTGGACCTGTTGGCGGACGTGCAGAATCCACTCAATGAATTTGGTGGCTTTGTTGATCATAGAATGATCAGGGGAAGAGTATGTATGTGCAGTAGCAAGAGGAAGTGCAACATTAATGGGTCCCAAGGGTTGGAATCCCATACCCACCTAAAATGGGCTATGGTTGATGCAGCTATGAAGAGACCTATTGTATCTATGTTGGACATATGGAAGACTCTCATCCCATGTACGGGGATGCTTAGAATTGTACATGCATAAGATGTGCACAACCATCTAATTGACGACCTGAATTTGGTCATTGATTTTGGGGTGGAAAGCAATAGAATTTGTGATCTTGGTGTTCAACAGAGACCAAAGACTCGACCGGAAGGTGTTGAGGAACCTGTTTTCTCAGTCAGAGATGATGGTCTATGGTATCCCAAAGTGGACCCAAATTCGTTCGAAGAAGATCTTGGCAGTCTATGTCGTTGTGAAATTATTCTTAAAGGCTGTGCAGATGGCCATCTCCAAAAACCAATCAATGACCACAAACACGTAGTCATTCTCGTGCTTGGTGGACGACAAACCAGACATGTAATCCATTGAGATGGATTCCCATGGCTTCTCGAGAATAGGAAGAGGGGTGTATAAGCCTTGCTTATTGATGGTTGTCTTGGCAATGGCGCAGGCAGTGCAATATATAATATACTTGTTGACGTCCTGTCGAATTTTTGGCCAATAAAAATGTTTCTGAAGAATGACCACAGTTTTCTCTACGCCAAAATGTCCTACCACCCTACTGTAGTGGGCTTCCCAAATTATCTTGGAATGCTTTCCTGTAGGAACACATAGATGGCCCAGGTGGCATAAGATTCTTTCATGAATGTGAAAATCAGTGACAGTGGCGCCTATACCCAAGAAATGATATGTGGTGGCGAAGTCTGTATCTTGTTGAAAACGTTGGGGGCACTCCCATGCTTCATGTCCATGGGACTAGAGCACAGTGGTGAGTGCAGCCACAGGAGGTCGATTGAGGCAGTTAGCGACACAATTGGAGATACATGTATTATACTTGATGTTGAGATGGAACTGTTGCAGGTAAGTGGACCACTTTTGATTGTCGTCGTTCTGCAATTTCACCTGTGTTTGTATGAACTGCAGAGGATTGTGATCAGTGTGTTTGATCGTCTCTTTCCCCAGAATGTAATGTTTCCATTGACGGAAAGCTTTTACAATGGAATACATTTCCTTTTCATAGGTGGGATATTTTCGGATAGTATCAGAGAGTGTCTCACTATGGTATGCCACAGGATTCCCATGTTGAGTGATAATTGCACCCACATCATAGTCAGATGCATCAGTCTCGATCTCAAATGGGTGTTGCAGATCGGGCAAGGAGATTACTGGAGCTGAGCATAAGCGATGTTTTAGATCCTCAAATGTTCATTGTTTCTCCTTTCCCCATAAAAACTTGGCCCTGCCACTGCCCTTGGTCACTTGGTTAAGGGCCATGCAATATGGAAGAATACCAACATGAACCATCGGTAGAAATTGGCGAGACCCAGGAAGATCTAAAGCTTGTTTAGTGTGGTTGGGGCTGGCCAGTCACGGGTGACTTGGATCTTAGTTGGATCAACATGTAACCCATGCTCATCAACAATGTAGCCCAGGTATTGAACCATGTTCATGCCAAAAGAGAATTTTTCTAAGTTGGTATAAATCTTGTGTTGTCTTAGAGTGCTCAAAACTTGTTGAATATGGCGCATGTGTTCCTCCCACGTTCACCACGAAGGAGTTGTTGAAGGGTCTCAATACATCATCCATCAACCTCATGAAAGTGGCTGGTGCATTTTTTAAGCCAAAGGGCATGACTAGCCATTCGTATAGACCTTCTTTAGACTTGAAGGTTGTCTTCCAGAAATCACTTGCTTCGATGGGAACCTGGTGGTAACTAGACTTCAGGTCAATCTTGTTGAAGATATTTTCCCCCTTGAGTTGGTCAAGAAGGTCATCAATCCTGGGAATGGGGTAGTGGTTCTTGATTTTGATTTTGATTAAGGCTCTGTAATCAATGCAGAGTCACCAAGTCCCATCCTTCTTCTACACCAGTACAATCGGGCTTCCACAAGGGGAGGAGCTGGGTCTGATGTGACCCTTTTGAATTAGCTCTTGGATCTGACACCTGATTTCATCATTCTCCATCAGGGAGCATCGATAGATTGGCCCATTAGGTAGAGTTGTGTCGGGGGTCATATCAATGGGATGCTTGACTTGGCAGTGTGTCAGTACCCCTATAAGTGAGGCAAAGATGTCTCTGTATTCTTCCATGATCTCATCCACTTGCTTTTGCTGCAAAGAGAGGCGTTGTGCAGAGGCCACGGATGTGGCGACGACCTTCTACTTACTGTGAGCACGGATCACAAAGAAGATGAACTTCCCAGTCTGTGAAATGACCTTTTTGCATTGCTTAGTAGAGATTAAAGAAATAGCAGTAGGCGGTGCCACCTCTTGGATCCTATACAATTGTCTACCCAAAGTAATAATAAAATTGCGGGGTCTAGACTCATACACAGCATGACACTTCCATAAATATGGTTTTCCTAAAAGAACATCACAAAATTTAAGGGGAGCAATATCACACAGAACCTCATCTTTGAAAGGCTTGATGCCATAGGGCAGACGACATTGTTGGCTGACGCAGAGATCTCTTCCTTGATGAATCCAGTCGATGGTATAGGGATGTGGGTGCAATGTCGTTGGCAAGTCCATGCACTTGAAGAACTCTACTGAAATCAAGTTATTCTTACTACCGTTGTCGATAATGAAATAAATTGGAGCCCCCTTGACCTGCATCTGCGAGTGAAAAAGGCGTTCCCATTCCTCTGGTTCTTTTGGTTCGCTTGGCCAAAATTTGGTGGTAATGATTGTGGCACTGGGTTCAACATCGATATTCTTCTTCACTCCTTCATGATTTGACTCAAAATTAGAATCGACCTCTGACTCGAAAGCCTTCACTTCAGCCACGAGGGACTGCTTGGAGCGGCATTCATCGGTGTTGTACCAAGGAATTTTATGGTACTCACGCCATTTTCCCGTGTCCTTCTTCATCTTTTCATTTCCCTTCTTGTGTTGCGGCTTGGATGGATTTTCCTAAGGGCGGGCATCTTGAATTGGTCCCTTGTTGTGTGGGTTCGGGCTTCCTTTTTCCTGCTTCAGCTGTGAGGGGTTTGCAGATCCAAACTCTCGTCGTTTCTGCTTAAATGTTTGCTCGATCTTGACAACGTATCTATAAGTCGTGCCCAACGAGGAAATCTCCAGGAACTCCATTTTTGTTTGAATGTATCAATGAAAACAGTGGTGGTATTTGAGCACCAGATGACGCTCAGAATATTTGATACCCAATTTTGTGCGTAGGGTATGGAAAATATTGGTGAAGTCTGGTACTGTCTGGTCCCTTTCTTGACTTAGGGTGGTCCATTTGGTGTACTAGTCCTCATAGCTTCCAAAAGGGTAGTACTGTTTTTTAATGGCATCCCGGAAGGAATCCCATGTAGGGGACACCACAAAAATTGCAGAATCCTCCACGGCCCTTTGCTCAGAGTATGCATCCCACCATTCTTTCACATGGGGAACGACCTTGAGGAGTGAAAAAGTGATATTTTTCCTATCAGAAAAATTGTGGACCAAAAAATATCCTTCGAGCAGATTCAACCATTTATCTACATCATTTGCATCTATCAGTCCTTCTAATAATGGAATATCAAAATTTACATGTACCTTTAAGGGCGTTGCATGGCCACTTGATGAAGATGCTTCTCCTGTGGGTAGCCGTCGAAGGATCTACGCGAAGTTGTCCATCATTTCATTCATTTATCGTGCAAGGGCTTCCTTGAGAAACATTTTAATAGGATCTCCTGCTCCATTATATTTATTTTCATCCCCCATGGGTTGTTTTTGGGCTCGGTGCGATTGATCTAGTAATGGATTGATGGGTTCGAGTCCCAACTTCTTGTACCCAGACCTTGTTGGGGACATGCACGAAGAAAAATAAATGAAGATCAGCCTGCTCTGATACCACTGATATGGATTTAGGAGCGGAATGAATTGATTAACAGACTGGATACAATAAACACAAAGATAGGAAGAATAACACAAATATTCTGTGAACAATATCTTCTATTAAATAATGAAATAGCTTGAAACTATAAAACTGCAGAATTGAAACTTGCTTGAATGGTGGTAGTTATCTATGAGAAGAGATGTTGTTGATACGCACATCCGTCTGAGTAGAATGGATTACAATGAGGCTCCATAGGCCATTTTCATATTACTCATGAATGCCAAAAACCTAGACATCCAAAAACCTAACCCTAGAAGGTGAAACACCAAAAGTCATGTGGGCCATGTGGGTAAGTTGGTGTAATTTGGTACCTCAACTTCCTAGGGTCATAACTTTTGCATACGACCTTCGTTTTAGGCACGCGATAGCCCATTGGAAAGGTCTTTCAGAGAAATACACATTCTATCATCAAACTCTAACTCCGTATATAGTCTAACTATGGCAATCCAAAAAAACAATGTTTAGGTCCCCAAAACAACCCTGAAAGTACAGCAAGATGTGTTAACATGAAAACATACAAAATAAGTCAATTGGATTAGGCGAGAGGCCACACGTATCCACCTGGAGAATGTGTGAGGCTTTAGATAGCCCAGAAGTGTATAAATCATAATTATAAAGTAGTATAGAAATACGTGTTGAACAAAAACAGACACGAGGAGCCAGTTGGAATAGGTGGGTGGCCACCAATATCCACCTGGATCACTCAAACAATAGATTAATAGAATCTTTTGCTCTGTCATATTTATTTTCTTCCTCCATGGAGGGTTTCTTGGGTGTGTGAGAGTGATTTTCCTCAAGAGAGACAAGATCGAGACCCGACTTTCTATACTCGGACCTCATCGGGGACATGCACTGAAAAATGATCAAGAGCAGTCTGTTGTGATACCACTGATCTGGATTTATGAGCAGAACGAAATGAGAGTGGAGATACAATAAATAAATGTAAAGAGATATATCAGATATCTAATAATATAATAGAGATATATCATAGATATAACCATAAACACATAGATACATTAATACATGATTTATATTAATGAGCGAAATCTACAAAACTGTAGAAATACAGAGTGAAAGACTTGCTAGAATGGTGGAAAATTATCTATGAGAAGAGATGTGATGGATATGCTCATTCACAAGAATATGGTTGTTAAAATGAGGCTCCAAAGGCCTTTTTAACATAAAGAAAATCCAAAACCCTAACCCCAGAAGATGAAAAGCCAACAGTTTTGTGGACCCCGTTTTGGGTAGTTTGGTGTATCAACTTCTCGAGGGCGTAACTTTGGCATATGATCTTTTTTGGGGGTGCACAATAACTTGTTGGAAAGGTATAAATGAGGAGATTCATTTTGGGGGATCAATCACAACTATTGACTATTAATGAGGTTCTCTATCATGAAAAAACATCGTTTAGGCTCTCAAAATGGCCCCAAAAGTTTGGGACCCAAAAAAAAATTTAAAATAGTAAATTGCCAATAAGCTATTTTGAGCCAATTGGAATAGGTGGGTTGCCACCAATATCCACTTGGACCAGCTATCTCTAATGAAAACAATGAAATTTTGATGTGTGATTGTTGTAACTTATAATTAATGCAAATAGATACACCTCATTTATTCCCTAAAAAAACCCTAAGCTCTTGAAAATAAAAATGTACACTACCTCTAATTTTAGCTTCTAATTGATAACCATACCAAAATACTTTTCCATGTTATTTGCTACATTGTGTGTGTGTCTGATCCAGAATTGGATCCAGAAGCCTGACGGGGCTTAAAAATGCTCAAAAATGAAAGTGATCGGAATCTGACAAAACTAGCGCCATTGTGTCCGTCTCGTCTTCCTGATTCTAACGATATATTTACTTCATCAAACGGGCTCTGTATGTGGAAGATATCGCGTTCTTTCCGAAACGTCAAACAGGCAAAAAAAAAGGGATGATTGTACAGTCCATACAGTCCACGTGGCATGCTGACTGTACAGGACATACGGTATGTACAGATGATGTGGCAGCTCCAGGAGGCAACACATGGCAGAGCATGACAGGCCGATGTGGCGTATGGGTAGACAGTTGGACCAATCCATGGGTGACACATGTCACCACTATAAGGGTGACATGTGGCATGGGATGACGTCAGTAGCTGACTGGGCAGATACATGGCAGACACACATGTTGATAGGTGGAAGATGACGTAGACCATTCAGTGATCGGCATTTGGCAGCTTACGATTGGTTGTTGAGGTGCCACGTGGCCCAGTCATGGGCTGCCACGTGGCACCCTGTGTTTGGCTAGTGTTTTTATATAAAATTATGTGGTTTTGCCGAGGGTCAAACCCATGACCTGTTCTCTGGGCTATGGACTGGCAGGGCTAGGCTAACCGCCCACCCCATGGTGGTTCTTGTTATTCATATTCCAAAGTTTATATTTAAGTTTGGTTAAAGGTTTCATCGGCGGGGGAAAGGGTCGGGGCCTAGCCCCAACCCTTCGTTGTATTGTCGATGCATATGACCACGGTTGCACAAGCACGAAGGGTAAACGGTCAGCGCCAAGGAATAGCCCATGGTTTCGGGACTAACTCCATGGGACCCGGACCGTTACCACACAGAGCGCGGCGGAGGTTACAATTGTTGGCCTGTGGGCCTATGCAAACGCCACCGAACCAGGAGCTAGCGCGAGAACAGGGGGCCAGCGCTTAGCCTTTGGGATAACGCTTGGCAAAATATAGGCCATGTGACCGCGAAAAATGGGGCGCGCGCCCAGGCCTCAGGGGCTTAACGCCCTGATTTTTAACAAAATGGGTTTTTTGCCAAAGTTTTGGGATTTTCAGTTGATATTTTACCTGTAACTAATTGATTTTCTCCATTTTTGGGAGATATTGGGCATTTTTGGAGCCCAAATTTTGGGAGGAAGTTGGAGATGAACAACCAACTTTAGATCTATATAAACTAGGCCTGATTGAGGCCATAGAGGATAGTCAGAGCAGAGTTATGCTGAAGGGAAGCCAAATCAAAGCCATTTTTATGCAAGGAAGCTATTGAGGAGCAGATGCTTGCGGGCCGTTTCTGGGAGCTTCAGACATCCGTTTTGCATGTCGTTTTCTTTGTAGGGTTCTAGAGATCTGGAAGAACATGAACATATCATTCTTATAGCCGATTGGCACTACTGCGATGTATTTTTGAGATTTTGAACAGAAATAAAGAAGCCTCCCCCACAGAGACAAAGGCCCGGAGACGTAGGCAAAGTTGTGTCGAACTTTGTTATCAATTCTCGCATTATGGTTTGTTGTCTATTATTTTATTTCAGATCTACATATGTGTATATGGCTGTCATAATTCCTCTTCTTTCCTCATTCTTTCATTAATCTTCTCAATTGGATATTTAACGCATGCAAAATTAAAACTCAACCATAGTCATTAAAAGATCCGACGGATCAAGTGGTATCAAAGCTAGTTGACGTTTGGAATTGAGTTTTTCATGTTAACCAGGGAAAAGCTACATCGTGGTGAAGGTGATCTTGTTGCAGAGAATCCATTAATTGGATTGAGAAAGAGAGCTTCTCACAGCGAGAAGATGGCATCGGAAGAAGGGATTTCTCAGGATGAGAACGAGTTCTGGAAAACATTCCTTGCTATGTCGGAGATGGTGAAAGTTTTGTACGAGGATTACTTAGAACGAAAGAGACCAGTTTTGGGTGAATATTCCAAGGGAAAAAGTGAAGAGGAAAAGGACCATCCTCAGATTCCTCCTTCACCTTCATCAACACCTCCTTCTTCTCCTTCTTCTTCAAGTTCAAGTTCTAAATCTAAAGGAAAGAAAAATGTTTATAAGCATAAAAGTGAAATGCCATTGTTAAAACTTGATGTAAAATTTGAGTTGCCCATATATGATGGTGAAGTAAATGCAGAAAAACTTGACAATTGGATCAGGCAGATGGAGGTATATTGTAGTTTGCAACAAATCAAAGATGAAGCCACACAAATTAAGTTGGCATATTTGAGGCTTGCAGGTACAACTCTCATCTGGTGGCAAAGCAAGCTGCAAAAGGGAACACAACATGTGGGTAATGTATTTCCATCATGGAAGAGTTTCATTTCTGCACTTAGGAAACAATTCTATCCTTTGTGTTATAAAGAAAAAGCATTAATTGAATGGCAATCTTTAAAACTAAGAAAAGGACAAACAGTGCAAGAATACACCGATGGATTTCGAAAAATGGCATTAATGTTAGATATCCCTTTGCAAACACAAGAAACTCTTATGAAGTAT
>ML779694.1:416645-485835 GCA_009831015.1 Picea engelmannii | reverse complement strand
GAAGATCCTTCTAGAAGTGGAAGCTTCTATTAGGTCTTCTTACATCCGCCTTATTCTATTTTATTGAAAGGTCTTATTAATATTGACCTTTATTACATCCGAATACATTGATCTACCTATGTGTGGGTTAGGACCTTAACAGATCGCCATTTTCTTCATACAAATACAATCGCCATTGAAATATGAAGTGTAGAAAAGCCATTGAATTATAATGTAAAAATTTTGCCAGTTGAAAAATAAAATATACAAATTGTCATTTAAAGCATAAAAAGCATGACAGACCCAAAATAAAAATCGTCGTGGCAATAACCATCCAATCGAGGTATGAGTTTGCTATATAAATTGCATTCATAAGGGATCACTATTGTTACACGATATCACTTACCACAAGGTATCTACGTATCAACACATAGTTAAGAATTGAACTCTGATTACCCCGCCTCCATGCATATACAACCCAGAATTATAACTGTAACAGTTATTGTCAATGGATTTTAGAGCCACACATCAATAATTTAAGTGCAAATTTTCCATATCAAGGTTATGCAGCCACGATGAGTAACGCAAAAACATAAGGTTTCAACCAATGATCAGTAAAATCCCAGCACAAACGCTAACCATAGAATTTTAGGCAATCACGAAAGGGGCAAAAGCTTAAGACAAAATTCGTCCATCATTACTGTGCAGAGACAGATTGCAAAGAAAGACTTATTCGGCGATCAAAACGCACAACAAGGAACTTCGCCGTCAATCAAGTTCAAGGTTATCAACACACCCAGGGAGCAAGACAAACCATTCGGCCTGGGACAACAACATAGGTAGACATTTAATGATGTAGATACAATGGACGGGGTATAGATTATTTTCCAACAATTACCGGATTACAACAGCTGAGTCAACGCTTATACAACAATACAATTTTAATTGCCGAAATAAATAAATATGCATTCTACTCTACCAAATAAGGATCATACCATTGCCTTATCGCCTGCCTCGAATGACTCCCGCGCGCTTCGTGTCGCTCTCGCTCGCCGACCGCCGAGACCTCACCGGTACCTCTCAACCAATGCTAGGGGTACTCTGCTTCCCCCTTAGCCCCTCGAGCTGCAAAGGGGCCACACAATATCCAGATGGTGCGTCTAGATCTCAGCTCGCCTCGCAAGGCTGAGCTACGACTCCTATCCGAGCTGGGAAAACCCAACTCCCCACAACTAATCAGTCAAGTCACAAATCCGACAGTGTAACATTACGCTAACATCCAATCCTTTCTTCCTCCCCTTCCCTTTTATTTTATAGCATTTTTAGAACCTCCAACTTTCCCTAAATCACATTTAAATTAAGTTTTAATAAAAATATTCTAATTATTCTCCTTCGCACAAGTGTCGTCCATCCCCCTCTTTCCTCCAATAATTATGTTTTTTAAATTTATTAATTGTCTCATTTCCCTCACCCACCTAGAGTTGCTCCTAAATTTATTCCTAGGTGTTCCTATATTCCCTTACGGGTTTAAATACTTTCCCTAAAATGAAGTTGCTAATTTAGTTCATTTTAGAAGGTTCTTAATTGCAGATTTCTTACTATGTTGACCTTGCTTTTTACCATAAGTTTCCCTCTTTCCCTTATTATGTTTCCCCCATTCCTCAGTTTCCTAATTTTTATTATTCCCTTCTTTCCCATTTTTATTAGAGCCAAAATGACAGTTGCGTTATTTAATCTTTTCCTTTTTATTAAGAATTTAATATCTGTTACACTTTCACAAGTTAAACAATTAAATTCTTCTTTACAAATTTAAAACCACTGATTTGAATTAATTTCTTACTCTCATTATTTTACCCCACAAATTTTATGAAGACTGAAACTATTGCTNTATATATATATATATATATATATATATATATATATATATATATATATATATATATATATATATATTATAGGGTAATTTTCTTCAGGTTAGACAAAATTTTACCCCTAGAGAAGTTTTAGACTTAGGACTTAGATTCTGAACTAGGCGACATTTAATTAGGGAAGTTGTTTAAGAATTTCTTAAGGCGTTAAATGTCTTAGGGCCATCTAGGTTTGTTCCTTCATCATCTTCAACGCGACATGCCCTTCAGGACGCACCGCGTGCTCCAAGGGTGCCACTCGCCTTGTTTGGTTCTTTTGCACGACGTGCCCTTCAGGATGCACCACATGCTCCAAGGGTGCCACTCGCCTCTTGTGTTTCTTTTGTGCGACGTGCCCTTCAGGATGCACCACGTGCTCCAAGGGTGCCACTCGCCAACTTGACTGATTGGTAGACGTCAATAACCCCTGGAGTCAACACTCCGCCAGGTGAACTTGTGGGAGACTAAGGGCTTCTAAGGAATAAGGCCCCCACCTTATTGCACGCCCCTTAGAGTCATCATGAGCGACTGTCGCAGTCTTCCCTCACGGCATCGTGGATCCTCTCGAACTAGGTAATCGTTAACCTACAGTTCGAGCCACGGCGGGAGTGATAGTAGGCTGTGGCAGGGATGTTGTCCACACGTCTCCCTCAACCTCTCTGGTAATCGTGTGTGGCCCCTTTACTCCATATGTGAGTCTGGTCGGCAAGCTATCATCAGCTTGCATCATCAACAATCATGTCAGAACATGTCCACATCATATCATCAAATCAATGTAGTATCACAGTAAATAATTCAACCCAAATAGCACACTCCCTGACTCAATCCGGAATCCAAGGGGTTCCATCGATGCCTCTGCATCCTCAAGGTCCAAAACCCTGCACACTCAGTAAAACCGAGTCAATAGCACCTATCTATGTAAGAGCAGTAAAACATCATGTCATATACCATAATGCATCATAATCAAGGTCAAAAGTTTTAATATCATAATAGTTCGGATCACTTGCGAGCAAGTGCCCTCAAAGAATAAGTTTTCTCAGTGCGCTAGAGCGGGATGTTACAGGGGGGGTGTTAGGTCAAGAGTCATGTTTTCAGGCACATGGTTTTGGTATCTCATTTTTTTTAGATCCCATGGATTGCTTGCAATGAATCCTTTAAAAGGGCATAGGATACTTCATTGAAATTAAATTGGAGGTTAGGGGTGAAGGCTCACTTGGTTGGCTTGGACGGATTCGATCAAGGAAGTATATCGTTGTTGGTTATAGTGATGTAGATAAGGCATGTATATTGTGGGATCCTACTGCCCAAAAAATCATCACTAGCAAAGATATGTATATGGAACAATCAAAATTTGGTCAAGATCACAAACGAAGATTTGTTTGCAAACTCAAGGAATCATTGTATGGCCGAAGGTAACCAATAAATGATTCAAAATATGTGATTCCTTCATGATAAGCCAAAGTTTCTTAAGTAGTGATTATGATCATTGTGTTTATGGAATATTCATTATCTTGTTGTTATGTTGATGATATACTTGTTGCAAGTAAAGCATGTTTGAGGTCAATGGATTAAAGGCTCGGTTGGTTAGGATGTTTCAGATGAAGGATCGAGGAGAAGAAAAACAAATCTTGGACATAGAAGTACACAAATACGAGAAAAAAGATAAGTTGTGGTTGTCACAAGTCTATGGAGAATATACTGATGAGATTCAATATGAACATTGTGAAACTAGTAAATATCCCTTTAGCTTTTCATTGAAATTTTTCTTGAATTTTATGTCTAGATAGTAAGGAAGAAAATAATTATATGTCTTGTATACCTTATGCAAGTTCAATAGGAAGGATGATGTATGTGATGGAATGTTCAAGTATTTCACATGAAGTTGGTGTTGCCAGTGGACACATGGAAAAAACTAGGTAAAGAGCATGGAAATCGGTGCTTCGGTATATTAGAAGCATGAGTATCACCTATAATGGTTGCAGTGATTTAGTCTGTGGTTATGTTGACTCATAAGAGGTGGAGTGGTCCATGCTGGAGCAAATTGTGCAGAGATGTTCATGCAACTAGTATTGTTAGAGAAGTTGTGGTGGTGTTTTGATTATCTTAGCTTCAAGAAAGGTGATGATTGATTCACTAGGTAAGGTATCACAAAAATTGTTGTCAAGGTGGAGATTGTTGGGTGGTGACAACACACACCTTGCAGTTACATTTGTTTAGTTGGAGGTTTCTCAAGTGTTTGAATTTTTGTATTCCTATAAATGTTTGAGATCTTTCCTGTTTAAATATGGAAGCCCATGAGGTGCTACATGAGACTTGTATTCATTTCTCCATTATTGATTGAGCAATAAAGGATATCATTTCCCTCTCTATATGTATGATATGTGTTATCTTCGTTATTTTCTTTTTTCATTAACATTTTTTTTATGCAATCCCAACCCCAACACTTATCTCACTAACTTTTATTTGATGGCTCTTACTGTAAGAATCCTATAAAAAAGCAGAAACGAGGGAATCATAATTTGTATGTAAATGGTCAAATTAAAGTGAGATGAGATAGGATAATGGAATTGCAGGTATTCAATCCATAAACATTTGTTATTAGACAACGTCATTCTATTCCATAACTTTAGATTACCTTTTTGTATTCATTTTGTTTGGTACATGTAATGTGGAGGTGGTGACATGCAACCATCTATGCTCACCTGTGGTTTGAGACATAGGAAGTGTCTGGTCACACAACATGATAACCAAATCCCTACATGTACAATCGTTAAAGAAAACCTGGGTTTTCTTCTCCTTTTCCTCTGTTTTTATCTGTGATTGGCCAATATATTTAGCGCAAGTATCCTTTTGGATAAAACAAGTGCAAGAGGAGACATAATCAGAGATGGGAAATGTGAAATGACTAATTACTATTACAAGATCATCAACACTCGAAGTGTTATTTTTTCAACATTCCATTCTACAGGTTGTCCGATTTAAAGCTAAAAACGTTGTGGCCAATATTTGTTTCTTACTCGTGATCTCCTCTAACAATTTGGATTCTTTTAGGTTTCTTGATTGATTGGGTAGGTCGTGTGTTTGAGGTTTCAAAATTGAATCTGAGAATATGAGTGGTCACAGGAAGGTTCATGAGCCACTCCTGTTGGCCAACACGGGGCTCAAGAAGAAGGCGGTGAAGGCCATGTCCATAATTTATCTACAGTGCAACCACCGCCGCCCCTCATCGACTGCCCCATCTGCCTCTCTGAGTTCACCGAAGGGTAAAAGCTTGGAGTGCTACAATACTTATCTCGATCACAGATTTTATGCATACAACGAGCATGGAGTGAAGTCAACAGAAGTCAATGGTTGAATTTGCTTCAGATATGTTGGATGAACGAAATATACAATCGAGTTAAGTTCAGGTCAATGGGCCACCATGACTTCAGCGTGGAATGCATGTTCAGTAAAGGGGAAAGCTCAGAGTGTTGCTTTGTGTGACCATGGTTTCCACGTGGAGTTTATTGATACATAGTAGTATGGATGTCTGAGATGGAACTCATGGTGGTCAAATCAATTTAATGGAGGTGATCTAACTAAATGTCGGCAGGGAAACATACAATGTTGAGACGTGAATGTCTTATAGGAAACATTAAGCACCATTCACCGATCCAATCATTGGTTCACTGCTTTATATATCATGTTCATTGGATACATACTATTTATCATCTAATGGATAGGATGAAAAAACAGTTAACCAATAATTAACTTTCTACATAGTGCTTATATTTCCCATACCTTAGGATGTAAATATATACATTTATGACGTAAAATTAAAACAACTAAATTCTCCCTTTAATGTTATATATGGTAATGCATATTCCACATAATGTATGTAACTTTTTCATGCCTCTAATTGTTTCATGCATATTTTACATGATGCATCTAATTTACATAAACATTTGTCTCATAACAAGTTTTTTTTTTTTTACATGTGGTTCACAACACCGAAGATTGGTACTCGATACGTTCACGGAAAACCCCCCTGAAATCCACGAGAGAACATGGGGAGGCCGAAAATTTTCAAAATATTGGGGGCTCAACAACAAGAGCATCACATGTCACTTACAAGGAATTGAACCTGGGTAGGGAGGGTGATCCAAAAAGGATCCAGAGAAGGCAAAGAACAACTCAGAACTCACAGAGGCAACTCAGAATGCTCAGAATGGCTTCAGCAGACAGGGAAAGGGAAAAAAATCAAAGTTCTCAAAACTCAATGAAAACAACATGACCGTGAAGAGTGTGTCGCAAGATTTCTAACAATGCAAACAGCTCGTCAAACGGAGTTACGGTTTCGAAGAGATTTGCGGTCAAAGTTGTGGTCAAACAGGTCAAGTCAACAAGGGCCACATCATCGTCTGTACAACATGACGTCAACAGCTAACATGGCAGGGTGACATCAGCATGATGGTTGTTGACATCATCATACCATGTGGAAGCACCAGAGGCTACCACGTATCACCCGCCAATGGGCTTTTCAGAGGTCCATGTGGACCAGTAAAAAAGTACCACGTGGCACCCCCAGTGAACAGCACGTGGCACCACCCAGGAAGCGCCACGTGTCATGTACAGATTGACGAAGTGTTGACATCAGCAAACAGGTGGACCAATCAGCGAGCGCCATGTGGCCCAATCAACGGGCGACATGTGGCATCCCCTAAACGCTCAAGGATGGCCCGTAACCGAAAATTCAAAAAACTATATGGGGCCAGACCCTGGAAAATCTGGGGAAGGTCCGTAGTATCTAGTATATCCTCCAACAATAGAAGTTGGTATCCAAACTTAGCAGGGGTTATAACCAATGGCCCAAAAGGGAGGCTCGCGAGTTTGACCCCAGGACCTCCCCCAAATATAACGCTTTAATAATAGTACCAACAACCAACTTGCCAATGGATCCCATTGGTAAATCCATCTATCACTTTGATATTTAAGTCGGGTTCCACCCAGCCAGAAGGGGGATGTGCGGTCGTACGACTGTGGGCATGGATTATGAATCAAATCATTGTCATGATTGTAGATTGCAAAGGGCACAAAAACTGAAACATAATTCTTCTTGGGACTGGTAGCACCAAAGTCGAATCGAGGTGTGGAGACAATCATTTTTGGGTAATTCGACGCCACGAAATTCAGTGGTGATGTATGTTTTTTGATCTGAGCATTATTTATGCAGCTTGATTTCAGAATGAGGTATTTTTATATATTTGTCAAATTCTTTTGTTGAGTTAATGAAAGAGCCTACCCATTTGAGAGCAGGACCTGGAGACGTAGTCCACTAGGTACGAACTCCGTTATCAATTTTTTGTATTCAGATCTGATGTTCATGTCTCTTCATTTTTATTTTTTCCCTTCTTTAATGGTGCACTTTAATTTATGCTCATTTAATACAATTCTTTATAAGTCATGATGAAAATATCTCGAATCATGTTGGTATCATAGCAGTCATCTTTGACTTGAATTGTTGAGTGTGAATGCTTACTAGGGCCAAGCATAAGCAGGGTGAAGGAACTCTAAACATGTTCAATCCCGAAGTTGGTCGTGTATCTAGAAGGAAGAAAATGGCAGAAGAGGACAAGCATGATGATCAGGAGAAAAACTTTCACATGGTCTTTTATCGCATGTTAGAAATGGTCGAACGAATGTATGGAGATTGCGAGGAGAGGATGAAGAAGAAAGAGAAGAAAAAGGAAGCACATGCAGATGATGATGCTTCGGTAAACCAAGGGGCTGGAATTATTCTTCACCTTCGAGTTCTAGTTCTCCTTCCTCTGAGCATTCTCATCATTCTAGCCATAAAGCCTCTTTTAAGAAACCATTATTAAAGCTTGATGTAAAATTTTCTTTACCTATGTTTAATGGAGATGTTAATCCTGAAAACTAGATAATTGGATCCGACAGGTCGAAGTGTATTGTCGTGTCCAGCATATTGATGAAGAGGAAGTTAAAGTGCAACTGGATTCTCTTCGGTTGGAAGGCACCGCTCTCGTATGGTGGGAGGGAAAGCTTTGGGACAAAAGCAAGTGTGGTAAGCTTATTTCCTCATGGTCGAAATTTAAATCAGTGATAAGGAAGCAATTTTATCCATTAGGGTATTTACATAAAGAAATGATGGAATGGCAAACTTTAAGGAAAAGTAAAGGAAAAACTGTACAAAGTTTCACAAAATAATTTAGGAAGAAATCTCTTGCATTGAACATTCCTTTGGATTCTTATGAAAATTTAATGAAGTATATTGGCGCACTTCACAGTTATATTCGACATACTTTTCTCTTGTTTAACCCCAATAGTCTTGACGAAGTTTGTGTGCAAGCCACTCACCTTGAGAACAGGGGGAAACATGTTCAATTAGATCCCACAAAGAAACCTTACAATTTCCCACAAAATACTTTTAAGAAGTTTAAAAGGAAGGACAAGAAGACTGCTACAGTGACGAGAGAAGGAGGAAAACCATCTTGCGCTCATTGCAAGAAGAGCGGTCACAATGAAGAACATTGTTGGAAATGCATCCAGAAAAGAAACCGAAACAGTTTGGTGGAAAGGGGAAGACAAAGACCATTGCTACAGTGCAGCAAGATCTTGGTTCTGATTCAGGAGATGAGGGAAAGATCACAACGGTTGGGTACAAGGTAAAGATTCTCTTCATGCTAGTTCAAGTTCCAATGATGAATCTCATGTTGATGAACGAAAGAGGAATGAGTTATTTCATATCAGAGTTGTATCTAAACATACTAAGATAGATCCATTATTCGATATGGGTTCCCAAGTAAACTTAATATCTAAAGCACTTGTCAAGAAAATGGGTCTTGAAATGAAACCACATCTGAAGCCTTATCCTCTTGGTTGGATATGTGATAAAAAAAAAATTAATGTCACCAAACAATGTAGGATCAAATTTGTTATTACTTCAAAATTGATTGATGAAGTGGATTTGGGTGTTGTACCACTTGATATATGTGGCATAGTGTTGGGAAGTCCTTATCTTTATGATAGAAAGGAAGTTTTATTTCATCATGAGAACAAATACCACCTTACTAAAGGGGGAGTGGAATATACTGTTAGGGCTCACAGCATGAGGATAAATACAACACTTGTTAGTGTGGGTCAAATGAAAAGGCTCATAAACACTAATAAGAGATATGTACTCATGGTCGTCAGAGAGAAAGATGTCGGGACATCTGACACTTTCCAAGGGTGTGATCCATCTCATAAAAAGGAATTAATTGATATTGTTTCTACGTATGATGGTATTTTTCAGGAACCAGATGGATTACCTCCTAAGAGGGAAATCCAAGATGAGATACATCTTTAGCAGGATTCTCCTCTTCCTAATGTGCGCATGTACAAGATGTCAGTTGTGGAGATGACAAAGATCAAGAAGCAGGTACAGGGCTTATTGTATCAAGGGGTCACCGGGCCCAGTTCATCTCCTTGTGGTTCTCTGATCGTGATGGTGCCAAAGAAGGATGGCACATGGAAAATGTGTGTCGATTATCAGGATTTAAATAAAATCACGGTGAAAAATCGATACCCTTTTCCTCGTATAGATGATTTACTTGATCAATTAAAGAATGTTGTATATTTCATTAAGTTGGATTTGCGCAGTGGATATCATCAAATCAAAGTCGCAAAACATGATGCATGGAAAACTACCTTTAAAACCAAACAGGGATTGTTTGAGTGGTTGGTTATGTCGTTTGGGCTTTGTAATGCTCCGACAACTTTCATGTGTGTGATGAATGATGTATTCATGCCTTTCCTAGATGAATTTGTGATTGTATATTTAGACGACATTCTTGTTTTTAGTGGGACTTGGGATGAGCATGTGAGGCATGTAAAGTAAGTATTGGATACTTTGAAAAGGGAAAAGTTGTATGTAAAATTGTCTAAATTTGAATTTGGCAAGACTACACTTGTGTACTTAGGTCATATTGTAGGAGAAGGAAAATTGAAAATTGCCCTTTCAAAATTGATGTAATTGTAAATTGGCCTGAGCCAAAAAGTGTAACCGAAGTTCGAAGCTTCTTAGGTGCAGTCTAGTATTGTAGGAGATTCATTCCCAACTTCTCCTTTATAGAATCTCCTTTGCATCCCTTAACCAGTGTGAAGAACACTTTTCAGTGGGAAGGAAATCAACAAAAATCTTTCGACACTTTGAAGGGGAAGATCAATACCACACCAGTATTAGCACTATCGAATCTTCAACAACCTTTTGAGATCGAGACAGATGCCAGTGGATACGCCATGGGTGTAGTATTGATGCAATGTCGTAAGCCTATCTGTTACCATTGTGAAACTTTTAACCAAGTTGTTGTTAACTATCCCACATATGATAAAGAGTTGTATGCATTAGTCCAGAGTGTAAGGAAATGGAAGCACTACCTGTTAGGGAAGGAAACAATCATACATACAGATCACCAACCCTTACAGTTTCTTCAAGCATGGACCAAATTGCAACAATCTGGACATTACAGGTGGATGGGTTTTCTACAAAAATTTCACTTGGTAATCAAGTACAAAAAGGGTACAATTAACAAGGTCGTTGATATTCTTTTTAGACCTCCTATTGTTGCTTCTGTTATTTTGAAGAATACGTCTTTATCTCACGATAGCTATGTAGAACAATATGTCATTGATGAGGATTTTAAAGAATTATATGTGAAGCTAACCCTTGGTGCACAGGTAGAGAACTATTGTTTGCAAGGAAAACTACTCTACCATCTTGGAAATCTATGTATTCCTACAAGTGAACGAGTCTGTGTAATACGAGAAGCTCATAATTCTCTTGTGTTTGGGAATTTTGGGGTAGGAAAAACTATGGCTCATTTCCAGAGGTTTTGTTATTGGCCTCAAATGAAAGCAATTGTAACTAAATATGTAAAGGGGTGTGTGATGTGCTCTACTTGTAAGCCCACTAATAGAAAATTGGTGCTATACTCACCACTTCATGTTCCATCCCATCCATGGAAAATTGTCTCCATGGATTTTGTAGGGAGTCTACCCATGACCAAAGGGGGTCATGATTATTTCTATGTTGTAGTGGATAGGTTCAGCAAGATGTGTATCTTGATGCCATGTAAAAATCATATCACTGCTGAGCAGACTACTAATCTCTTCTTTCAGCATGTTTGGGTTCACTTTGGATTACCCACATCTATCATCTCGGATCGAGATACTCGATTCCTAGGGGAATTTTGGACTAGCTTGTGGAGAATGATGGACACCAAATTGAAGAGGAGAATTGTTTTCCATCCACAGACCGACGGACAGACAGAGGTGGTAATCTGAATAGTGGTATTATTGTTTCGAGGCTACTGTAGCAAGGGTTCCAAGTTATGGTATGAACATATACCTTATGTACAGCATGTGTAAAACTGAGCTTTACATTCATCCACTCAGAGTTCGCCTTTCGAGACATGTTTTGGGTACCTACCAAAGGTTCCTTTGGACTTGATGTATGGGAGCGATGTCGATGTAAATGAAGAACAAACAGAGGACAGAGCCTGCATGTTCATCGAGAGGATCTAGCATATACACCAGGTAGTCAAGGAACAGTTGGAGAAAAGTCAAGCACGGTATAAAGCTCAGCATGATAAGCACAAGTTTGATCATCAATTCCAGGTTGGAGACCGAGTATGGCTTCACATCAACAAGGAGAGATTGAAGGATGAAGGAAATAAACTCAAGCCCATTCCTTATGGACCCTTCACTATTTTGGAGAAAAGTGGTATCAATGCTTTCCATCTAGATCTTCCACCTTATATGCATATTTACTCAGTTGTGAACGTTGAGAACTTGAAAAAAATTTATCCTCCCATGATCATGGATCAAGATGAGGAAGTTTCAATACCATCAGTTGATGAATTTGCACTTGAGTACTTGGATGAGCTTCAGGAAGATATCATCATGGATAGAAGGACAAGGACTTCACGTAGGGGTGATGTTGATTATCTTCGAGTAGGATTAAAAGGAACACATCCAAGCAAGGCAAAGTGGATCGAGTAGGGAAAAGTGAGGGGACTCTTCCCTCACTTACCTGTTGACTGATGAAATATTTTGGTGGTCCAAAAATCTCTCAGTGGGAAGGTGTGATCCAAAAAGGATCCAGAGAAGGAAAAGAACAACTCAGAACTCACAGAGGCAACTCATAACGCTTAGAATGGCTTCAGTAGACAGGGAAAGGGTAAAACTTCAAAGTTCCCAAAACTCATTGAATATGGCATGATCGTGAAGAGTGCATCGCAATATTTCTAATGGCACAAACGGCTCGTCAAACAGAGTTACAGTTTGGAAGATATTCACGATCAAAGTTGTGGTCAAACAGGGCAAGTCAAGAGGGGCCACATCATCGTCCATGTTGTTGATGTCAGCAACTGACATCGTAGGGTGACGTCAGCATGCCACGTGGAAGCACTAAAAGCTGCCATATGTCACCCGTCAATGGGATTTTTAGGAGTCCATGTGGACCAGTAGAAAAGTGCCACGTGGCATCCCCAGGAAACACCACGTGGCACCACCCAGGAAGATCCACGTGTCATGTACGGATTGAAAGAGCATTGATTTCAGCAAAAAGGTGGACCAATCAGTAGGTACCACGTGTCCCAATCAGAGGGTGACACGTGGAACCCCCGAAACGCCCAAGGATGGCTCGTAACCAAAAATTAAAAAAAAATATGGGGTCGGGCCTCGCCAAATCTGGCGAAGGTCCGTCGTATCTAGCATATCCGCCAACAATAGAAGTCGGTATCCAAACTTATCAAGGGTTATAACCAATGGCCCAAAATGGAGGCCCACAAGTTTGACCTCGAGACCTCCCCCAACATTAATGCTTTAATAACAGTAGCAACAACCAACTCGCCAACGGAGCTCATTGGTAAATTTGCTCGTCGCTTTGCTATTTAACCCAGGTTTCGCCCAGCCGAAAGGAGGAGGCATGGTCATATGACTACGGGCATAGATTACGAGGCAAAGGAATTTCATGATTGCAGATTGCAGATAGCATGAAAACCGAGATAGAATTATTCTTGGGCCTGGGAGTGCAAGAGTTGGATCGAGGCATGGAGACAGTCATTTATGGGTAATTTGATGCCACAAATTCAGTGGTGATGTATGTTTTCTGATCTGAGCATTATTTCTGCAGCTTGATTTCAGAATGAGATATTTTTATGTATTTTCCAAATTCTTTTGTTGAGTTAATGAAAGAGCCTACCCATTTGAGAGCAGGACCTAAAGACGTAGTCCACCAGGGATGAACTATGTTATCAAGTTTTTGTGTTCATATGTAATGCTTATGTGATCCGGATTATTTTCGGCACGAAATGAGAGCGGAGATATAATAAATAAATGCATAGAGATATCGTGTATATCCAATAATATAACAGAAATATATCAGAGATGCAACCACAAACACAGAGATACAGTAATACACGATTTTTATTAATGAAAGAAATGTACAGAGACTGTAAAAATACAAAGTGAAAGACTCGCTAGAATGGTGGCAGCTTATCTCTGAGAAGAGATGTGACAGCTACTCACATTCATAAGAAGATGGTTACAATGAGGCTCTGAAGGCCTTTTTACAATAAACAAGGATGCCAAAAACCCTAGACATCCAAAAACCTAACCCTAGGAGATGAAGCGCCAAAAGTCATGTGGGCCTCGTTTGGGTAAGTGAGTACATCAACTTCTCGGGGTCGTAACTTTTGCATACGATCTTCGTTTTAGGCGTGTGATAGCTCGTTGGAAAGGTATTGTAAAGGAGATTCATTTTTGGGGCTCAATAATGCCTTTAGAAATCATAAAGAACCTTGATCTTGAAAAACCTTCATTTGGGCCCTCAAAATGGCCCCAGAAGTTAAAAACTGCTAAAAATAGTAAATTGCCAAAATTGTCAGAAAACTGTTTTGAGCCAGTTGAAAAAGTTGGGTGGCCACCGATATCCACCTGGATCAATCCTCCCTCATTAGGAAGCAATGGTATCCATTGCGTTGAGTTCCCGGGGAGAGGGAAAAGCGTTTGTTGAATCTGCATCTTGGTGAGTTGCTTGCCTTGTTGGAGATGTCACGCTGCTCAGTTTATGGAAGTTTGTCACGAACCTATTGAGGATGAGGTCATTCAACAAGTCAGGCTACATGAGAGGATGATGTGCAGAATGAATCTTTGTGCTTTGTTGCATCCTTGTCGACTTGCTTCTATTTGATAGAAGGTGCTTGGGGCGAGGATGTAGTGGTTGTAGTGTCCTTCTATTCTCCTTTTGAACAGATTGCGACGAAGCTACATTTTGGAGTATGTGATACTACCTTGTGGCACTTTTTAGGTGGAACAGTAGTTGGAACTACCTCTGGTATTCTGTAGAGATGACCCCCCAGAGAAACAATGGCACTGTAGGGTCGAGACTCATAAACAGCATGGTGCTTCCACATATATGGTTGGCCCAAGAGAACATCACAAACATCCATTGGGGAAACATCACATAATACCTCATCCTTGAAGGGTTGGATGTCATATGACAATCGACATTGTTGGCTAACACGGAGATCTCGTCCTTGGTGAAGCCACCCGATGTTGTATGGTTGCGGGTGTGGTGTTGTCGACAATCCCAACTTTTTGACGAACTCTGCTAAGATGAGGTTCTTCTGGCTTCCACTATCAATAATAAAATGAAGCAGGGTCCCCTTCACCCACATCTGTGAATGAAAAATGCACTCCCCCTCTTCAGGATCTATTGGTTCTTCTAGTTGAATTGTTGTGGTCACAACAATAGCAGTGGGGTCTGCGTCAATGATCTATCCTTTACCATTATTTTCAGAATCAGATTCTGAATCAGGGTTCAGCTCTTTGTCTTTGATCTCGACCACCAATGACTATTTTGAGTGACATTCATTGGTGTTGTGCCAAAGGTTTTTGTGGAACTCGCACCATTTTCCGGTGTCCTTCTTTGTCTTCCCGTGGCCCTTCTTTTCCTGTGTCTTGGACTGGTTTTCGGGAGACTGTTTGTTAGGGTCGTCTTTGTCATACTTCGGTTTTTGTGGATTTACAGACCCGAAATCCCGTTTGTTATGGTGCTTAAATTTCTTCTCGATTTTAACAGCATATCGATAAGCAGCACCGAGTGATGAGATGTCCAAAAAATCCATTTCAGTCTAGATGTATCTATGTAGAGTCCCATGGCATTTCAGAACCAAATGTCGCTTGGAGTCTTTGATACCCAGCTTGGTGTGCAAGGTATGGAAGGTATTGGTGAATTCTAGAACTGCTTGGCCCCTCTCTTGCCGTAGTGTGGTCCATCTCATGTACTGGTCCTCATAGTTGCCAACAGGGTAATACTATTCCTTTACCGCATCCACAAAAAAATCCCAAGTGGGATCGGCCCCGTATATTCCAGACTACTCTGTGGAACTTTTCTCTCAGCAAGTTTCCCACCAATGTTTGACATGAGGGAGAGCTTTAAGGAGTACGAAGGTGATCTTTTCTTTGTCGGAAAAATTGTGAACAGAGAAATAACCTTCTAGCAGAGTTAACCATTTTTTAGGGCTTCTGCATCTATCTGTCCTTCAAATACAGGAATATCAAAATTAACTTGTACCTTGAAAGGCAAGGTGCCTCCAAAGTGGTCGCTTGATGAATATGTGTATGTTTTTATCGGCATGCATTGAAGGATGTGGGAAAAATTCTCCATCATTTCGTCCCTCTGTCGCATGAGAGTTTACTCAAGCAACAGATTGATAGGATCGTCTACTCCATCGTTTTTCTTTTCTTCTGCCATTGAGGGTTTCGTGGGCATGCGAGAGAAATTGTCTTCAAGAGAGAGAATCTCAAGACCCAACTTTCTATACTCAGACCTCATCGGGGACATGCACTTAAAAAACGATCAAGAGCAGCCTGCTCCGATACCATTGATCCAGATTATTTTCGACACGAAATGAGAGCGGAGATATAATAAAGAAATGCACAGAGATATCACATATATCCAATAATATAACAGAAATATATCAGAGATGAAACCATAAACACAGAGATACAGTAATACATGATTTCTATCAATTAAATAAATGTACAGAGACTGTAAAAATACAGAGTGAAAGACTCACTAGAATGGTGGCAGCTTATCTCTGAGAAGAGATGTGACGGCTACTCACATTCGCAAGAAGATGGTTACAATGAGGCTCTGAAGGCCTCTTTACAATAAATGAGAATGCAAAAAACCCTAGACATCCAAAAACCTAACCCTAGGAGATGAAGCGCCAAAAGTCATGTGGGCCCCGTTTGGGTAAGTGAGTACATCCACTTCCTGGGGTCGTAACTTTTACATACAATCTCCGTTTTAGGCGTATGATAGCTCGTTGGAAAGGTATTTTCGAGGATATTCATTTTGGGGGATCAATCATGCTTTTGGCTATCATTGAGAACCTCTATCCCGAAAAACCTTCATTTGGGCCCTCAAAATGGCCCCGGAAGTTAAAACTGCTAAAAATAGTAAATTGTCAAAATTGCCAGAAAACTATTTTGAGCCAGTCGAAAAAGGTGGGTGGCCACCAATATCCACCTAGAACATTATGTCTCTTCATTTTTTAGTTTTCTCTTCTTTAATGGTGCACTTTAATTTATGCTCGTTTAATACAATTCTTTATAAGTCACGATGAAAAGATCTTGGATCAAGGGGTAACAACCATTCCTCCCAACCACCCAAGCTACGTCCAATAGACATTGTCTCATAACAAGTTAAAATTATATTTCAACAATTTCCTATGATAAGTATTTGTTGTGAATTATTTTTTCATGGTAAAGTTTTCACCTTATCTTCATTAACAAATGTTTCCCATAAATTAAATATTCTCTCTTGAGTTGTAAATAATATAGTCATTAGTGGCCCAAATCACAATTTACAAGGTTACTAAACTCACAACTAATATTACAAGGTCACTTAACTCACAACTAATACATGGCATAGTCTTTTAAGCATTGACAACATTACAACAATTCTACAACTTTCATAGTATGTCTATACAATCATCAATCATTCAAGAGCTAAATGTGTGTAACTATTACACCCACTCACTACTAACACAAGGCCAATGTGAGGGTTACACTCTTGATATTACTATTGTATACCCTTTAACAACTTGAATACAACTATGTGAACTTACAAAGATGAGCAACAACAATCCTCAAATTATGTATTCATTGATATTTTAACAATGACTAATCATATTCATCTTTAGTCTTCATCGATACCCATGGCCAAAAAAGTTCATATAGATCAATAATTGTGCTTTCAATTGTGCATGTCTCTATAATGCTTTCTCACAACAACTAAAATGTATGCAATTTAAAATAACATCACCAATGAAATTGCATCACTCCCAAAATTACAAACATAGTGTGTTGCTAGCAAAATCACCTTAACAACAACCAAAGTTTTCTACACCTTGCCTAAACCATGGTGTCTCACTAAGGAAACTCCAAATTGCTTATCTTTTGATGTTGTTGCAACAACCTCCTCCTTATAATAGTTTAGATTCCCACATAGGTTTCCACATAGATATCCTTTTACCACAATTTTTTAGCATATAATACAAGCAATACATCTTCTAACAATATTAACATTGACTATATTTGAAGGGATTGGTATGTGTTACCTATGAGTAGAGGAATTTTGATAGGCTAAAAACAACAATCAACAATATATCTAAAATAAAATTCTATAGATCTAATGCAAAAGTATATAGATCTGATATGATCATGAATATATATGAAGCATAATTATATAGATCTCTAACCCACATGAATATATATGAAGCTAAAAGATCTAGATATGAAATACACTCAGACAAATCTAAAATAACTAATACGAAAAATGGCAGTGAAAGAACAATAGACCACCAAATATTTTACATGGAAAACCCAGCAGGGAAAAACCACGGGGAAAGGATCATCCTTCATTTCTTATTAGAAAATAAATACATCAAGGCTCAACTCTAGTCCTTTTGCTTCATCTCTACACTTTCTTATTGATCTACTCCTTCTTATGTCTTTTATCTGAGAGTAAGAATACATATATAGGCTCTCATAGAAGAAGATAGAATAATGGAGAATGCTCTAGAAGAGTACATTTTGGAAGTTTTAAGAATTTGAGAAATACAATTATTTTATTATTTGTTCTCACATACAACAATCTCCCACTTGAGAACAAATTGAAGACTGGGTGAATATTGTTTCTATTATTTCTATCTCCTTGTTACTAATCCAATCCCAAAATATATTCATCACATTTTCATTAGACCCACCAAGGTTATACAAAGATCTTGCGTATCCTTTGGAAAAATCAGTGTTAACATATTAGCTGGATTGCCTTCTGTGTGTATTTTCTTTAATAGTAGTATCCCATCATCTAGCACTTGGTGAATCCTTTGATATCTAATATCAATGTACTTTGTATTAGAATGGAAGGAAGGATTTTTGGCAAGATGGATTGCACTTTAGCTATCACAATTCACTACATACTTTTCTTGTTTCACACCTAGTTTCTCTAAGAACCTCCTCATCCAAAGCATCTCCTTGCATGCATCAGTTGTTGTAATATACTCAACCTTTGTGCTAGAAAGAGCCACCACCTTTTGTAATCTAGATACCCATGAGACTACAACTCCTGCAAAAGTATAGAAGTAGAATGTTGTGGATTTTGTTAGGATATTTAGACACTTAGAAGTTAGTTAAGATCAACTTGGTGTAATGTGTCATTAGGTGAAAGTGTTTCTTTAGAATTATGCATTAACATGTATTTGTAGTTAGAAAATCTGATGGTCACAATATGTTCCCGACATAGAGTGATCCGACGATTCATATTCTCCTCGATCTTAACAACTACCTTGATCCATGACTTAGCACCTGATTGTTCCATGATCTCTATTTAAAGAGCATGGAGGGTCATTTACTGATTATCGATTGTGAGAAAATCTCTTGTAAATATCTTTGTAAATTTTTATTTTGCATTAATAAATTGCTCCAAGTGGCCACGTTGGCTAGGGTCATGGATGTTTCCCTGTAGGGGTTTACCACATGAAAACATCAGTGTGTTGATATTTGATCTGGTTGTGTGAGTGGTTACTAAAGGTGTTTGTCCTCTGTTAGAATACATGTGTTATCAAACATGGTATTAGAGCTCAATTCAAGACTCGCTCCCATTGTAGATCAAGATCGTGAAGTTGTGTTGTCTCATATCTGGTTTCTGCCATTACCATACATTTGTGGGCTAAGGGGATTGTTCCATTCCGTCTAGAGCGCTCGTTTCAATTAAGAATTTTTTTTGTTTCACTCAAAAACGTTTATGTTTTCTAAATATATGACCATTTTAGTCAGATCCAGAGGTATAAAGCCTAAATACGCCCTTTTAAAAAAAAATTGAGTTAATATTTTGGTTTATTACAGTTTTCTATTTTTTATTTATAGGTTGCTACTCTTTTCAATATCTGTATGCTATTTTCTCCATGCCCTGTGCAATATCGGCAAATCAGAAACAGAGAAGCAAGGGTTTTCTTGTCTATGTATGCTCTTTGTCATGCACTCTGTGCGATCTCGGTAAATCAGAAATAGAGGCAAAAGTTGCATTTTCCAGGTAAGCTAAATGAGATCTAACCCTTGTTGTTGTCAAGAAGCGGAATTTTTTTCTTGTGTGAAAATAGTTTTTTATGAGAACGCTCTCCAAGGTTGTTTTCTTCAACAACAACAACCCCTATCCTCCTTCTAAACAATACAATATGTTTTTCACTAACTCACTTGGTTAAAAGTTGCCTCATTAAGTAAGAGGTCTTGAGTTCAAGTCTCTTTTTTGTTACCTTTTTTTGAAAAATTTCATACATCCATTGTAAAGTGTATTTCACTTAAATTATAAAAGTGAATCACTATAAGTAGCTTTAATATTTTATTTTAAAGTTATTTATTTTTCATGCAACTTTCTTTTATAAAGTAACTTCATTGTAAAAATGATCCTCGTTTATTCTATAAAAGTGGGTCACTTCACAAGAAACTTATTTGTAAAAGTGAGGTTATTAGGAGGTTTATTACCACGTAGACCAACTTCTACCTGCTACATGGCTCTTTGATTACCGTTTATGCTTTTTTTCAAAAGAGCATAACTTTCACATCTGAAGATGATTTTCAGTGTCATTTTTTGAAACAAATTAATTTTTCGAGATCTTTTCATCTAGGCCATTAGTTTAAGTTTTTAAATCCATATTTAATATGGTTTCTCCCAGTGATATTTTTCTTACCAACACCAACTACTTCCAATGGAAATTGCATATGGAGGATTTATTAAGAAGTAAAGGATTGTACCAGATTACCTTGGGAAAATAAAAAGAACCCACTGATGATGAAAAGTATGCCAAATGAATTAATAGGAAAGATGAAGCCTGGGACTAATCAGAATTTCCATGTCTCCTGATTTAAGGTTTCACCTTAAAGAAATTAATACCCCCAATAAAGCTTGGGAAAAGCTTGAAGATGTGTTTGGTAAACACAATATTATTTGAGCTCACCAATTGGAGAATTAGTTAATGAATTTAAGTCCAAATGATTCCTTGCATTGAATATTACTTATCTAAGTTCAAAACACTTAGAATTTTTTGTATCAAATATCAAGTAGATATGCCAGAAGATAGATGCATATATGTCATTCTTGCTAATATTGGTAGTGCATATTTTGTTTTTGTATCTACCTTTTATGACACTAGAGAAGCTCTAGGGAATTCTTATCAAAAACCCTCTCTTGAGTCCTTTTGTGATGCTTTGATTCGAGAGCAATATAATGTTCTGCAACTTGGATTTATCAACATTATAGGTACATCCAACAATGCCTTAGTGGCCCAATGGAAAGATAAATCCAATAATCCCAAGAAGAAACATCCTCACCACAACAAGCAACAAAACAAGGGTCCCAAAACCACTCAACCAACTTTCGCTCCTAATGGTGACAAAGGAGAAAAATCTAAAAATAAGAAGATTGACATACATTGCAACTTTTATGGGAAAGATGGTCATGATGAGTCCAAATGTTTTAAAAAGATGACAACTTTAGAAGCAATGATGAAGAAACACAACACCAATATAGATTCTACTTCTTCTTAATCTTCTCATGGACATGCACTTTCTACTTCTAGTTTCTCCTTCAATGCGACTTCTACTTCTTCTTCTGATGAGTGGCTTATTAATTTTGTAGCATAGTATCATATGGCTAAGGATAAATCTATATTTTCTGCTCTAAATGAATGTAACACCAAGAAAATATTTGTTGGTGATGATAGATCTCTTAGTGTTGTAGGTTCTGGAACAGTTCAGGTAGATAATGGTCATTCCAATGATGTATTATGTGTTCCAAGTATTTCCTACAACCTTCTATTAGTATATAAAATCACTCATTCATGTGAAGGAAAAACCATAGATTTTTCACCTCACCAAGTTGTAATCAAGGATCTAACAGATCCTCAACATGTTCTTGCAACTAGAATTGACGATCATATTACCAGGTTTTACAAGTTTGACAACTTTGGGTCATCATATTTTCCATCCGTTTTTGTTGCTCATAGAGATGACTTCAACAAAATTTGGCATGAGCGGTTTGGTCATCTAAATTATTTCTCATTGAAACAATTATGTAATCAACAGATGGTGATTGGACTTCCTCTTGTTTCATGCAGAGATGGTGTTTGTGTCATTTTTGTTTTTGGAAAACATCATCGGGATAATTTTGACAAATGTGCCTCTTGGCATGCCTCGACCCCTTTGCAACTTGTTCACAGTGACTTGTGTGGTCCACTTTATTCTCCTTATTTTTACGGATGCAAGTATTTCTTAACTTTCATTGATGTATTTTCTAGACGTAGTTGGGTTTATTTCTTAAAAATTAAGAGTGAAGTTTTTGAAAAGTTCTTGGCCTACAGGGCCCTTGTAGAAAAGCAATCTGGATATCAAATTCAAAGGTTAAGAACAGATAATGGAGGAGAATATGTGAATAATAATTTTACAATTTATTGCACTACATGACATGGCATCCAAATGCAACAAACACATTGTTCCATATAGACCACAAGAAAATGGTGTTGTTGAGAGAAAGAACCACACATTAAAAGAAATGGCTAATTGTTTGATCCAATATAAGGGATTAAGTCTAAAGGATTGGGAAGAATCCATTAGCTGTGAAAATTACATAGTAAATCGTACTCCCACAAAGGCTCTTAAAAATATAACACAGGAAGAAACATGGATTAAACTTAAGCCAGATGTAAGTCACTTCCGTGTATTTAGAAATGTAGCATGGTATCACATTCTCGATGAGAAAAGGAAAGCATTGTAGCCTAAAAGTGAGAAGTATATATTTTTTGGTTATCTAAAGATGATCCAGGTGGATATCGTTGGCCACCCACCTTTTCCAACTGGCTCAAAACAGTTTTCTGACAATTTTGGTAATTTACTATTTTTAGAAGTTTTTAACTTCCTGGGCCATTTTGAGGGCCTAAATGAAGGTTTTTTAGGATATATGTTCTCAATAATAGCCAAAGGATCTGATTGATCCTCCAAAATGAATCTCCTCAAAGATACATTTCCAACAAGCTATCGTTCTCCCCAAACGGAGATAATATGTCAAAGTTACGCCCCGGGGAAGTTGACACGCCAAACTACCCAAAATGGGGTCCACAAAACTGTTGGTTTTTCATTTTCCGGGGCTAGGGTTTTGGATTTTCTTTATGATAAAAAGGCCTTTGGATCCTCATTGTAAAATCATCTTCTTGCGAATGCAAGTAGAGGAAACATCTATTCTCAAAGATAAGCTGCCACCATTCTAGCGAGTCTTTCACTCTGTATTTTTAGAGTCTTTGTACATTTTCGTTCATTAATAGAAAATTGTGTATTATTGTATCTCTGTGTTTATGGTTGCATCTCTGATACATTTCTATTATATTATTGGATATCTGAGATATCTATGTACATTGCTTTATTATATCTTCGCTCTCATTTTGTGCCGAAAATAATCTGAATCAAAAGATGTCAAAGGTTATAGACTTCTTCAACCTCATTGTAATGAAATTATTATTAGAAGAGATGTTAGATTTGATGAAAATATCTTGGCATGCGAGCCTAATTCGACGGTTGTGTCATCTACAACCTTCAATCCATATTTGACATTTGTGCCTTCTTCTGTTCCTATTATGGTTTCTTCTTCTTCATATGATGACAGTGAAGATGAAAATCTTCATCCACCTACTCACCTTCCTCTAGATGAGTCCATTGAACTTGAACCTGCACTAGCACCACCGCTTACTATATGGGTATGTTCAACATAAGAATCATTTGGTTATCTTGTTGGTGATCCTTTGTACCAGTGTTGCACCCATTCATAGTTCCATTGAGCCTCTTCTATTTTGGCTCAAGTTTCAAATGCTCATGATCTAGAGACATTTGCAGAAGATTCAGGTCATCCAGATTGGGATACAACAATGAATGAAGAGTATCATTCTTTAATGGTAAATGATACTTGGGATATTGTGCCTCTTTCGAAAGGAAGAAAACTTGTCATATGTAAATGGGTCTACAGAACTAAGTATGCATCAAATGGAAGTGTTGAAAGGCACAAGGCTCAGTTAGTTGCCAAAGGATTTTCCCAAGTTGAAGGACTTGACCATAATGAAACCTTATCCCTTGTAGCCAAAATGAATTCCATCCACCTTGTTATATCCTTTGCATCCTCACATAAATGGGAGGTCTATCAGATGGATGGAAAATATTCCTTCTCCCATGGGGATTTTCAAGAAGAAATCTACATGGAACAACCTCCTCCCTATGTCTATAATTACTCTAGCCTTGTTTTTTTCCTTAAGAAATCTCTTTATGGTCTTAAGCAAGCTCCCCAAGCTTGGTATGCCAAAATGGACAACTTCCTTGTTGAAAACGGATTTTCTAGATGCCGTTATGATCCTAATGTCTATACCAAGAAATTAAGAATCCATCTCATAATCCTTGTTCTTTATGTTGATGACCTTTTCCTCATTGGTAGTGACCCAAAAATTTTAAACCATGTGAAAACCATCCTTAAGAAGAAATTTGAAATGACATACTTGGGATTTTTGTACTATTTCCTTGGCCTCCAAGTTTTGCAAACCAAGGAATAATTTTTTCTTTCCCAGTCTAAGTATGTTTGTGACCTTCTTTTTCGCTTTCACATGGAATATTAAAAACCAGCCCCTTCTCCCTTCCATTATGGAGTCAAACTTGTTGCCACATATACTTCTCTTGAAGTTGATGCCACTTTGTACCTTCATTTAGTCAGTAGCCTCTTGTACTTGACTCATACCCATCTTGACCTTTCATTTGTTGTTGGTCTTGCTTCCCAAAATATGAAAACACCCCATGAAAGCCATTAGAAAGTAGCTCAAAGAATAATTTGGCATGTCTAGGGTACAGTTCAGTTCAAGATACATTACATTTTATGGGGAACTCCTTTATTGGTTGGTTTCAATGATTCCTATTGGGTCAGTGACCCTGATGATCAAAATTCTAATGCAAGTTATGTTTTCAATCTTGGTTGAGGACCTGTCACTTGGGCCTGTAAAAAAAAAAAAACTATTTATCTTTCTTGAGAAGAAGCATAGAATCAAACAAAAATTAATGCAATTCAAGAAGCCTTGTGTCTTCAACAAATCCTTTCAGAGTTTGGATTCCAGCAGCAATATCCGACCATCCTTTGGTGCGACAATCAGAGTGCCAACAATATCACCAAAGAATTGGTTCAACATCAATGCAAAAAACACATTGAGCTACACATGATGGACTTCATCAGAAAGCTCATTCATGATCGAGTTATTGAAGTGTTATTTTTCCCTATAGAATATCAAGTTCCAGATATTTTCACAAAGTCTCTTACAGAAGCGAATTTTTCCAAACTTCGATCTATGTTAGGAGTCTAGGAAGTTGTCATTAAGGGGGGATAGACTCGAATGCCTCCTTCCTTCTCCTATTGTACCATTTTAAATCCTTCAATCCTATCTAAAGTTTTTCTTAAGGGGGGATGTTAGTATATTTAGACATTTAGCAGTTAGTTAAGATCAACTTGGTCTAATGTGTCATTAGGTAAAATGTGTTTCTTAGTGTGTTTCTTTAGTATGCATTAGTATGCATTTATAGTTAGGAAATCCAATGATCATGATATGTTCCTGACATAGAGTGATCTAATGATTCATATTCTTCTTAATCTTAACGGATACATTGATTCATAGCTTAACACATGATTGGTCCATGATCTCTATTTAAAGAGCACAAAGGGTCATTTTCCGCTGATTGATTGTTAGAAACTCTCTTGTAAATCTCTCTATAAATTTTTATTTTGCATTAATGAACTGCTCCAAGTGGCCACGTTGGTTGTCGTCGTGGATGTTTCTTCGTAGGGGTTTTACCACGTGAAAACATCGTTGCGTTGATCTTTGATCTAGTTGTGTGAGTGGTTACTAAAGGTGTTCATCCTCTATTGGAATACCTATGTTGTTGAACAAATTTTCTAGAATCCATGTCACCTACCATATCAATATCTGTAAATATGTCCAAAAAGGTAGCGATATCTAGAAAGCACAAACAATAATCAATTGAGTCTCTAATATATCTTAAAATCCATTTAATTGCATTCTAGTGTTCCTTTCCTAGGTTTGCAAGAAACCGACTTACAACTCCCATTGAATGTGCAATTTCAGGGCAAGTGCATACCATTGCATACATTAGGCTTCCTACTGTTGAAGCATATTAAATTTTGGATATTTCTTCTTTTCATTCAATACGATTGGGGCCTTGATTAGATGATAATTTAATATGAAAATCAAGTGGTTTACTTACAGGTTTTGCATCAACCGTATTAAATTTTTTCAATACTTTTCCAAGGTATTGTTGTTGTGACAACCACAATTGCTTTCTTTTCCTGTCACATATAATTTTCATCCCCAAAATTTTCCTTGATGGTCCTAAATTCTTCATTACAAAGGTCTTGTTTAATTCTTCCTTTAACTTGGTAATAATCAACTTGTATTTTTTTACAATCAACATGTCATCAACATATAATAATAAGAAAATAAAATTACCATTTTCATCTCTTTTAATACACACAGTGATTTTCATTTAGACTTTTAAAACCATGATCAAGAATAAAAGAGTCAAATTTATTATACCATTGACGAGGGGCTTGTTTCAGCCCATATAGACTTGTCTTCAACATGCATACTTTTTTTTTACCTTTTTCAATAAATCCCTTTGGTTGATCCATATATATCTCTTATTCCAAATTTCCATGTAAAAAGGTTGTCTTGACATCTAATTGTTCCAATTCTAAATACATATTAGTAGCAATACCAAGTACTACTTGTATTGATGACATTTTGACAATTGAGGAGAAAATCTATGTAAAATCGATACCTTGTTCTTGCTTGAATCCTTTCACCACTAGCCTTGCTTTAAATCTTTGTTGATTCTCCTTGCCTTCATGTTTTATTCTATACACCCATTTTTTTTTAAAAACCTTTCTCCCTTTTGGCCTTCCAACCAAATCCCATGTATTATTATCATGTAGGGATTTTAGCTCTTATTGCATAGACTTTTGTTGGCCCTTGACCAAATTTTAAGGAAACTTTGGTCATGTTTGACATTTTTGGGACTTCGACAGGCTGGTCGAAGACGGAGCGCCTGGCGAAGCAGAGATCGCAGTATCTCACTTGTTTTGTGGACCCAGCAAGGGGTTCATTAGGGTTTTGGGATGTTGGCCCATGGGTTTACCCATGTTTAGGCCTTGTTGTAAGGGATGTAAAAGTATATATAGGAAGGAATGTAATATAGAAAGGAGAACAGGCTTAGTGCATAACTAGATCTAGTTGGCTATGTGCATGGGATGTTTTGGTTTAGTGCAATTAATTGTAAGAGGCTTTGTGCACAGATTGTGAAAGAGGATTTGTGCAGACAGAATGTGTAAGGCTATGTGCTTTGAACTAATTTTGAGGAAGGTGGATCTAGTGCATTGTGCATAGATCACCTGTCCAAAGAAAAGTTGGCTATGTGGCTTGGTGCCTGTAAGAAGATTGAAGGAGACTAATAAAGAAGAAGAAGAGTTGGTGGACGTAGCCCCACACTAGGGTGAACCGTGTATATCCTATGTTGATGTGCTTTGTGTGATGTTGTTAATGTTTTTTATGTTGTTGATCTGTTAGTGTATTGAGTTTTATAAGTGTTAGATAGATGTATGAGTGTTTAGTGCTCTATTGATGATAACTGAATGATAGATTTGATTATAGAATATGTGTTGAGCGATTGGAAGTGTTTGATATGATCATTACTACGTTGTTCTGTACTTAGGGTTTAATCTACGATGTGAATGGATTTATGAAATAATTCATATTGATAAGCTAAGTGATTTGTTAAGTGTTTTAATCACAGATCTGTGTCCCAGCTAGGTTGTAGACACCTGATTCCTACAACCCCGCTGCCTCTACCTCGGGTGAAACTTCATTTGCTTCGTAGTTGTTGCCAAAAGGGTCGGTAGTTAGGGTTTTGTTGGTGCATTGTTGAAGTGTTGAACCTTGGGTCTTCCCCTGTACCAACAAATGGTTACGTTGTCGAGACTTGAAACTGTGATTGTTGGGAACTGAAGAAAAGAGAAATCTTTGTGCGTAGATCTGTTGTTGTAGTGCATAGTATTCTACTTGACTTGAGAAACTTGGTGCTAAGAAAGGAACCAGATTTGAAGAAAAGAGGTAAGATCTTAAAGCTTTATGCTATGATAAAGGTAAGACAAGTGGAAATTTTTGCTTTGAAAGTATGGGCACAGTTAGAAGAAAGAGTCGAACTGAATAGATTTGATAGAGATAGTAAAATATATGTTATTCCTATGCATATAAAGAATTTTTGGACTAACAAGTAGATGCAGGAACCTAGAAATATTTTTTGTAGATTGCAGGTCCATCACTGTGATCCTAGTGCGTAGTACATGAAAGGTTGGGGATCATTTAAGAGAAAGAGAGGATTGACACTGTGTTATAATTGCAGGAGACTGGTGCATCTTGCTAAGGAATGCCCTGCTATAGGTCCTATTTGTCTTTGTTGTAAATCTATTGGCCATGAAGTTGAGGATTGCCCTAGAATGATTGCCAAATTTGAAAATATGAACATGAGACAACAAAACTATGAAGAAGGCCAAGGGACTACGGATATATTAGAAAACCAGAAAGAGTTAGAGACTATGTTATTACAGATGAAAGAAACATTGAATGATCACATAAACATCAATTTACCCGAGATCTTAGAAGATAAGTAGCGCATAGAAACAAGAATAGGAGACTTCGACGTAGACTGTGTCCTGGATGAAGAAACACATGTGAATATTATGTCAGAAATCACTTGGGAAATTTTGGGAAAGCCTGCTATGGTTCCTTCATTGGGAAGGATAGGTCTATTTAAAGGAAAGATGATAACCCTATGTGGAAGAGTTACTAATGTACCTATGATTTCTCATGAAACATCGACCGAAGAAGAATTTGAAGTCATTAAGTTTGTTGAGAACAACACCCCTTTTCCAATATTGTTAGGAAATACCTGGATTGAGAAGGACCAGATCAGAAAGAAAGCAGAAGAGGAAGCTACAGAACAGAAAAATCAAGAATTAAGGGACTTCATAGCTATAAAAATAGAGTGACTAATAGAAGAACAAAAGGATAAGTTGAAGCAACATAGGACCGGAGAATTAGTTGTCGAAGTTGAAAGAGTGCAGGAAGGCTTGAATAACCTGTCCATGTAAGAAAGAAGTGTATTCACCCCAGAAATAGTAAGAGAAGAGGTATTACCTTTGAACCCTTTGAAAGACCCTCAGCAGTACAAAGTTACTACACTAAGAGAAGATAAGAATAAAAATGGAAAGAGGAATCTAGAGACTCAAATCACAGGAAAGAAGGAAAGAAAGCTCAGTATGAAGAAAGAAAAACTAGAAAAACTGCAAGAAGTTACAAAGAAGACTCCGCAGAAGGCAGGCTTACAGAACTTGAACCTCGCCAGAATAGCAGAACCGCGCGGAATGGGACTTCGCCACGGTGAAGCTATATGACCGTTGGAGGCATCCCGACCATTAGAATGATGCTCCGGAATGGCTAGAAACGTAGTTATTGACGGAAATATCACCATCGTACCATTAGGACCATGCCACAATGGCTCGATTCGTATTGATTGAAGCATTTCGACCCGTTGGAGGAATCTATTACGATGTTTCTTATTTAATCCATTGGATACTGCACCAGGAACACTTTTTGCAAACTGAGATATCCGAGCTAAAAGATAATTGATCACATACCTCATTGTGATTTCTAGACCTCGTCGTCCATTTGATTATTACATCTCTTTGTTCACCTACCTGATCTCTGTGATTACAAGTGTGAATGTCGGGCGAGCATAGGACACTAGAAAAGTCTGTAGAGGATATTTTGATAGACCTCATGGCTGAGAAATTCATGTCTGTAGGAATACAGGCATCGTCAACTGGTGGATTGCAAGAATCCCCCTCGACTGGATGTCGGTCTAGCCGAACGACAACTGAGAAAAGAAGAAAACACCACAATGATATGGCTAACACGAAGCAGATTTTGACTGTCTTTCCCGACTACATACCATCGTTGGTTGGTGCAGTTAGACGTGAAAGTGATCCACGTGACTTTGAGTACACGTTGATCACTACGTACCTCCCGAAAGGGGATATGCATATTTGGACCCCAGTTGGGACTAATCCCAGCTCTCAAGATCATCGACTTCAACCTCGGAGATCAAAAGAACTATGTGATCCTCGCACTGCATAGGTACCTCATGAAGATGACAAGGAAGAAGCCCAAGATAGTTCCTCAGTTGTGGATTAAGGATCTCGCGCGCTCCATGATCTTGAACGTAATGAAGATCCCCCACTTCGACCGACATCAGGAGGTTAATGCTTGTGTTAAACTCTTCCTGTCATGCTATCACAGAGGGTATCTGTGGCTTGAAAGGTGCGTGATTGTGGATATGGCTTTGATCCACTAAATCATAGGGCTGAGCATGCAGGGACCAGACACTCAGAAGTTCTACCCATGTAAGACATCATATCGCTTCCTGGCACAATGCATCACGGAGGACTATGGAGATGTAGAGAAGGGGAAGTGAGGCTACAAGGTAGCCTCCATCCAGGATGATGCAGTGCACCTTGCTTGTCAGCTTATAGCAGGCAAGCTCGTCTGAAAGAACCGTCTGACACAAGTCATAGGTTTCGTAGTCGACCTTGCAAAGAAGTGTGTCGAAGGAATGCAAATGAACTGGGTGAGTTACCTCGTCAACGTGTTGGAGAAGGATTGTCACGAAGCACAGGACCAAGGATATGAGTTTCACTTTAGTTGGTTATTGATTTTAATCGCATTTCTCGCCTGGAAAATGTCGGAAGGAGAAACCTTCCTGGAAGTTGAGCCATTACAACCGTTGGTCGCAAGGTTCCCCACCTTGTGGTACACAACTGATATGGTGAAGCAATGGCAGTCGAACATTGTCTTCCAAGATTACTACCTACATTTGAAGCATGTCATTGAATCATTCCCCCGAATGACACTGAATACACTACATCAGTACATGCCGCTAGCAAAGTTCCACGCAGACCAACACTTCATTTACATCATCGCGTGCAGGGATGAAAGTAAGGAGGAGTTGCAGTCATATTATAAACTGATCGATGAAGACATGGAAGAGATCACTAAGGAATGGACAAAAAAATTCGTTGTGTCGGTTGAAGATGCATAGCTCTCCGACCCTGACATCATCAGAAGTCCATTGGTCACTCGGGCTGAACATGATGGGCAAACTAGCGCAAAGAAAAAGAAGAAAAAGGATGAAGTCCAAGACATAGAAACTGATGAGGAGGACACTGCATCATATGAAAGTAGGCATGATTCACCTACAAGAGGAGGAGGGGACAAAGTGAACTAAGAGGAAGAAGGAGCAGAAGGAGAAAATCAAGTCAAAGGCGAAGCTACACCATCGAAGGATCCCCTCACCACAGCAGAAGCATCGCAGAAGAGGAAGGTTTCCCTGAAGAAACCTTCGGCAAGAAAGAAGGCTCGCACCAACAAGCCTCAGTCAAAGAATGTGCTTACAATGGATGATAGTGACCTCATCATCACAGCCGTAGAGGATGCTTCAGAAGACATCTTGCAGAGACAGGGAGCAAAGAAGGAGTCGATGTATGACACAATATAGAAGGAGCTCAAGGACATCCAGCGAGCTATCCATTTGAGTCGTGTAGTGCCAACTACGCCTTATTCAATGGAAAATGGAAAATTGGGGGATGAGCCCACCCAATTTCGAAGGTTAGTAGATGCAACAGAAGCTCGACTTCGTCAAGCCCATGAAGAAAAGGATCAGGCCACAGAAGCCATGAAGCAAGAAAAGGAGGAGATCCTAGATCAAATTCAAGTTGCACAGAAGGATAAAAGTGAAATTCAGGTGGATTTCGAGCAGAACAATGCGAAGATACAAGAAGAAAAAGACCAACTGCTCGTAGAGCAGATTGCGTTCAAAGAGGTAGTAAATAGAGAAATTCACTTCTTGTTGAGCTTGGCACAGGAGGGACCAGATTCAACTGAGATGCAAGTCAAGAAGCTCATCAAATCCATTCAACAGCTTCAAGAACGGATAATGGAGATATAACTCCAAGCAGTACCTAGCACTCTGCAAGAAGTACGCGATCAGAGGGAAGAAGCTACCAGGAACGCAGTAGAAAAAATCAGGGCACTCAAATCAAAGTGTAAGCAATTAAGTGATAGAAGTGCACAAACCTATGAGTGCCTTGCAGAAGATCTAGAGCTAAAGATATTGGAAGCACAACTCCAGGAGGTGAAGCAGTAGGCATCTACCATGCAAGCATAGATGAAGCTGCTTACTGTAGTTGAGAAGATGAAGAGGTCACAGGAGCATCACACAGTCCAGTAGCAAGTCACTGCTATCTAGAGCAAGGTTATGAAAGTGTTTTTGAAGAAGTTGAAGGACAAGGCTCGCATCTAGACCAATTGGTTGCGACAGTGGAACAGCATCTGGAAGGGCCTATCATCGAGCAAGTAATTCAGGATTTCATTGAGCAGGAGGCTCTAGCGAAGCAGCAAGTCGAGGCATCTCAAGCTAAGCTTGAAGCCTTCAAAGAAGTGTTTCCTAGATCGGAGTGACTCGGGACGAGTCACGAGTGAGTGTTGGGGGCATGTTGGTCCTTGACCAATTTTTAAGGAAACTTTGGTCATTTTTTACCATTTTGGGGATTTCGACAGGTTGGTTGAAGACAGAGCGGCCAGTGAAGTAGAGATCATGGGATCTCACTTGTTTTGTGGACCCAACAAGGGGTTCATTAGGGTTTTTGTCTTAGGGTTTTGGGATTTCGGCCCATGGGTTTACCCATGTTTAGGCCTTGTTGTAAGGGATGTAAAAGTATTTATAGGAAGGAATGTAATATAGAAAGGAGAATGGGCTTAGTGCATAACTATATCTGGTTGGCTATGTGCACAGGATGTTTTGTATTAATGCAAGTAATTGTAAGAGGCTTTGTGCACATATTGTGAAAGAGGATTTGTGCAGACAGACTGTGTAAGGCTTTGTGCGTTGACCTGATTTTGAGGAAGGTGGATCTAGTGCATTGTGCACAAATCACTTGTCCAGAGCGAAGTTGTCTATGTGGCTTGGTGGCTGTAAGAAGATTGAAGGAGACTAATAAAGAAAAAGACGAGTTGGAGGACGTAGCCCCACACTGGGGTGAACCACGTATATCATGTGTTGATTTGCTTTGTGTGATGTTGTTAATGTTGTTTATGTTGTTGATCTATTAGTATATTGATCTTTATAAGTGTTAGATAGATGTATGAGTGCTTAGTGCTCTATTGATGATAACTGAATGATAGATCTGATTATAGGATATGTGCTAAGAGATTGGAAGTGTTTGATCTAATCATTACTGCGGTGTTCTGTACGTAGGGTTTAATCTGCGATGTGAATGGATTTATGAACTAATTCATATTGATAAGCTAAGTGATCTGTTAAGTGTTGTAATCACATATCTGTGTCCCAACTAGGTTGTAGACACCTGAGTCCTACAACCCCCCTGCCTCTACCCTGGGTGAGACTTCATTTGCTTCGCAGGTGTTGACGAAAGGGACGGTAGTTAGGGTTTTGTTGGTGCATTGTTGAAGCATTGAACCCTGGGTCTGACCCTGTGCCAATAAATTTGGTCCGAGAATTCTCCTCATTGGACTACTAAATTGTTTCTCTTGTGCTATAGCACATGGAAAAAAAATACCCTCCATCTCCTACACATGGATTTAGCTTATCGATTGAATTCATTGGGATAAATTGACACATTCTTTTATCTCTCGAATCCGATCAAATCCATTCAAATAAAGTACAACATTAGCCATGTCCATGTGATCCTTGATGATGATGGTCGTCACACCTTCTCTCAATATGAAAATATGTGCATAACAAACACGGTTGCCCCTGACCTCAACACTAAATAGTAGAAACAAGTCTTGGAAGCAATGGTCTGAGCATTGTCTCCATCAAATAAGTGACTCTTCTGTCATAATCTTGGGCCCTCCCATGAGGGAGTTAGTCTAGTCTCTCTCTGATACCAATTAATAGGTTAAAAACATCAGTCAACAATAGATCTAAAATAAAAGTCTATAGATCTAATGCACAAGTATATAGATCATATATTATCATGAATAAATCTGAAGTATAATTATATAGATCTATAACCCACATGAATAGATATTTGAAGCTAAAATATCTAGATCTGAAATACACTCAAACATATCTAAAATAAAAAATAAGAAAAATGACAGTGAAAGAATAATAGAACACCAAATATTTTACGTGGAAAACCTAGCAGGGAAAAACCATGGGGTAATGATCATCCTTTATTTCTTATTAGAAAATAAATACATCAAGCTTCAGCTCTACCCCTTCTTCATATCTACACCTTCTTCTTGATCTATTCCTGCTTATGTAGTTTATGTGAGAGCAAGAATACATTTATAGGCTCTCATATAAGAATATAGAATAATGGAGAATTCTCTAGAGGAGTACATTCTGGAAGTTTTAAGAATTCGAGAAATAGAACTATTTTATTATTTTATTATTTGATCTCACATACAACAGCTTTAACATGGCAACAAGTCATTCACAACTTTACAAAAAACCTACCATGAACTACAAATAGCCTTGCCACCTTTTTTTCTTAAAAAAAATACAAGGAAGATGCATGCAAGCTAACTTAAAACTCCTTTTGGAAAACACAAATGACATTTTACCTCCTCAACCCCTAGACATGATGTTAATCGATATAATGTTGATCGACATAAAATGCATGATATTTTACCATCCATGAAAATGAAATTTATATTAATCAACATTATTAATTAATATATGTAAACAACATTGAAATCATAAGATTGATTAATATATCTAAAGAACATTGAAAGCATAAGATTATGATGTATATCCATATATTATTCATTGCATCCATCTACTTAAGTTAGAAAGAAAAATAATAAAATTAAATATGAGTGGGAAAGGATCAATCCATATCATATTCCCTATAGACCAATATACAACAAAGACCAAAATTTTGTATATAATATCCATTCATGTAAATATGTAATATTTATTGATATTTCAATAAATTATTAACATGTTGTATATTGTTTGGGTGGAATATGTACATTGGTATGGTTATCGTGCACTAGGTAGTCATGCTTAGTGGGTGTACACATGTTATCGTGTATGGAAATTCATGTAGATTCCTTGGTTACTGTTATGGTCCTATAATATAGTCATTTGTTCTCCAATTATCTATTTTGGAGATTTTTTTGATCAAGTTGAAGATGCTTTCATGATAAGGTGCTCAGGGGTAATGATCCAGTGGTATATCCAATGCTTCAAAAATATATCTAGGTATATACAATGTTGTCACATGGTAAGTTTGAATTATGATGCATCCACATGAGTTTGTTGAAGGTTTAAAGTGGCTCAATCAGTGGATTTCATGAATTTGGTTAGATTTCAATTTTGGCAAAAAGTTTGATTTTCGGAAGCTAAAAGGTCGAAATATTATAGCCGTTAGATACTGAAAGTTAAAACTTTCAGGAAGCTAAACAGCTCATTCATACCTATTATTAGCTACCAAAAGTGTCGAATGTCTCAAGTGTTTAAAGGGTCTCATCAATCTCATAGCAGCAGTGGTACATCAGTCATCATTTGTGGCCATGCTGCCAAAATCGTTTTTATTGATCATTAGTCTAATTTCGTAAAGGTTTGTGAATCGTTTATCCCATGATCTATCTAGTGATCATAACCCTAGATCGTTCTCGTCCTATCAAATTGATCCTAAAACGGTCTCGATCATTCTCATTCATTGAACCAGTTGATTGCATGTTTGAGATCGTGTTAAATCTGCCCACAGTCGACCAAAGCTTCATCTTTTGGATCTATCCTGAAACTCATTGTTTTATCCCTCCTCCATTTGAACCCACCTTCTTGCTCACTACATACCCTAGATCCTTTGTCATCAATCCATTCTTAAAGAATTTCTAACATTTTTGGTGATGAAGAGATCAACAGGAGGTGCCCTTCTCAGGAAGGAATTGTAGGATACCTCATACCTTGAGGCACACCCTGAGGCTTGTGAACTATTCAAGGAGGTTGGATGCTAAAGGTTCTGCCAGAAGCTCCAAAGTTACCATCAGGGTGTCACAGAGGCATCTGAAGAAGGAAAATGAGACTCTTAGACAGTCATCTATAAAAATCAGTTCTGCAATGGATCAGTTAGCCATCAAGTATGAATCTATAAAGCACGAGAATCAGAAACTCCTCAAGAAAAATAACAGACTACGAGACATCAATAAAGTATTGAAATTTAAGCTTTCTCACAAAAATCTAAAACCCACAGCTCACTTCCGGCTTGACACTCTAGCTGAAGTTGCCCTTAATATGAGATGAGGTGATTATGATTGATGAAGCATGGTTAAAGATCAAACTCAACCATTTTTTACTAAGTTCGGGAGCAGTTACAGGTTTCGCCAGCTAAGAACCGTTTCAAAATCCATAATTAGTTGTCGAAAACCATTCCCAGAAAATTGGCAGCTAAATAAACTATGATTGACCTCGTTAGCTGTCGAAAGTTCTGTTGTGAACATAAAGCAAAGAAATCTCCTCAGATCAAGGAAAACAAGTTCCTCAATAATCTCAAAGGCTGCCAAAGAATTTTTTTCAGTTATGACTCATTTTCAATATGTTTGTGTCATGTTCAAATCGAATTATATTTGGTTTTTGAAGAAAGTCAAAATATAGCCCTTATTTCTTGGGATTTTGTTGTATTTTCCATAGTTTTAGAATAGTAGACAGCAGGAAACCGTGAGTGGATTTTGAAAATACAAGAGAGGTTTTTGTGTAGAATGAGTTGAAGAAATATAAACTCTCTCAAAATTTACACAGGTGTCAGCAATGAGGAGAATAGAAGCCATCTTTGACCCCTATTTTCCAGGCTTCCAATTTTTCCTATTTTCGTAATGATTTTGCGGGAGATCTTTTGGAAAGATGGAGATGAATTTGGAAAAACCGAAAGAGGCTTTTTCTCAGAATGGAATCATATACAATAACCTCTTTCAGTTTTGGCACAGATATCATATTTTGGAAGATACGGATGTCTGAGTGGACCCTTATTTTCAGCAATTCAGCCCACCTTTCATGGCAGACAGTTCAAAATTTTCAGGGATTTGTTTCTATCTTTGGCCAAGTTATCGATTTTGACCTCCTAATATTGGGGGAGAGTCTTCTCTTTAAATTGTTGTAATTTAAATGTGTTAAGGGTTGGAACCTGTTGAAGGAATAATTTCCCATTATTATAATGAGCTCACAAAGCCTCTTTTCTTTCAAAACTGCAGAAATACAAGATCAGTTGTCTCAGGATTCATGTGCCATAGCTATGTGGTGAAGTTATTCTTCTGTAATTTGTTTTCTCTGTTTCCATATGTTTTTTTTTCCTACAGAAGTTTAAAGAACATAATTTTTTGAAAGATACAATATGATTCTTACTATGGATAATATAAATGTTTTCTTTTGATATTTAGTGGCAGAATTATTCACTGCTCTATTGCTAAATTGATCCTTTCTCTTTTCTCCTATTTCACTTGATTCAAATTTATCGGATCCAGTAGTATGCCTACCTTACCCTGTTTCACTCTAGCTTGATACTTCTGCAAATTGATCACCTCGGCCTCTTTGACTCCATTTCCCAATGTCTTTCCTGTGTTGTTCCAACCAAATATTTAAACCAAACCCAAATCTATCATAACTAGCCTAATATCTCATCCCAACAAAGTTAAATTATATAGAGAGATCCCTCTCTGAGTCTTGGAGGAATAGATCCTTGACTCAAAGTGGTTTTCATGTTACCTATGTGACTACCTCCATAGCCTTGGGAAAATTACAGAGTGTTAACATAGAGGCGACTCCACTAGGGACGAGATTTTAGGTTCTCCAGAAAAGTATATCAAGTTCATATTTGACTTTTGATGGTGAAAAGAAGCCAAACACGGGAAGGTTGTACCATTCACCTTGTGAATCCCTTGTTCAAGATCCCGAGCTTCAAAGTTTAGAGCGACTTCACTGCTAAGGAATCCAGATTTCAGAGCATTGATGGTGATCCAAGGTTACAGGGTATGTGGCAAACCATTTATCCAGTGAAATGTTACAAACTTTGAGGGATGAGTTAGCATAATTCAGATTGATGAGAATTTCTCAACATCAGTATTTATTTGTTTGGAATCCAACCGACTCACACCCGAAGGTAAAATTTGTTTTCTTGGTTTAGTTGCTAAAAGAGTAGAAAATGAATTTGAACTATTGGATGTTCAAATTGAATCATATGATTTCCAAGATCCTAAACAGTTCTTGGAAATTCTTCCTCCTCCAAAAAGAGAAGAAATTGTTATACCATTTAACTTGCAGATAGAGGATGGTTATGAGTTTGATATTGTAGAGCTAGAATCGAAGTTCAGGCTTGATGAGGAAATTGAAAAAGTCATCCAGGATCAGCTTGTCATTGAGAGCCTAAAAGGTATATCAATATATTATGAATTTATGGATCCTGTAGCTGATTATATGAAGAATATTTCCAGTTCCATTGTACACATCCATCTACAGTCACCATTACATTGCACAACTTGGGTTTTCTGGACAAAAGGTCAATTTGTTTCTCTAATGTTTTTAATAAATAGTCAAGAAGTCAATGTATATAAGCAGTTGCTTGACTGGCTGCACTGGCATTATTGTATCATTTAGAACAAAAAAAGTATCAATGGATTAGAGTAGGTAGGAGTGTGCCAATAAGTTCAACATGATGAGCACTTATTTCCATCCAGTGTGCAAATAAGCTTGTTGGGAAAGCATGTGGTCTATTTTATTTCATTTTCACTTCAAAAACTCAGTCAAATATTGGAGTAGATGACTAGTTAATTTTCAGTCACATAGTTTTCAGGACAGATCAAGATACAAATTGTGGGATCATCCTAATGGATAAGGCATTGATTTACGAATCCAGAGATATGAGATTCTTGACACCTCCTCAGGAGTTTCCATCCCCAATTGGAACCTATGTTAGGGTCCTATAATATAGTCATTTGTTCTCCAGATATCTATTTTGGATATTTTTATGATCAGGTTGAAGATGCTTTCATGATAAGGTGCTTAGGGGTAATGATCCAGTGGTATATCCAATGCTTCAAAAAGATATCCAGGTATATCCAATGTTGTCACATGGTAAGTTTGAATTATGATGCATCCACATGAGTTTTTTGAAGGTTTAAAGTGGCCCAATCAGTGGATTTCATGAATTTGGTTATATTTTAATTGCGGCAGAAAGTTTGATTTTCAGTAGCTAAAAGGTCGAAATTTTATAGCCGTTAGCTACCGAAAGTTAAATTTTCAGTAGCTAAATGGCTCATTCATACCTATCATTAGCTACCAAAAGTGTTGAATGTCTCAAGCATTTAAAGGGTCTCGTCAATATCATTGCGGTGGTGGTACATCAGTCATAATTTGTGGACATGCTACCAAAACCATTTTCAGTGATCATTAGTTTGATTTCGTAAAGGTTTGTGAATCTCTTATCCCATGATCTATCTAGTGAACATAACCCTAGATTGTTCTCGTCCTGCCAAATCAATCCTAAAATGGTCTTGATCCTTCTCATTCATTGAACCAGTTGATTGTTTGTTTGAGATCGTGTTAAATGTGCCCACAATCAACCAAAGCTTCATCTTTTGGCTCTATCCTGAAACTCATTGTTTTATCCCTCCTCCATTTGAACCCGCCTTCTTGCTCATTACATACCCTAGATCCTCTGTCATCAATCTAGTCTTAAAGAATTTCTAACATTTTTGGTGATGAAGAGCTCAACAGGAGGTGCCCTTTTCGAGAAGGAATTGCAGGATACCTCATACCTTGAGGCACACCCTGAGGCTTGTGAACTATTCAGGAGGTTGGATGCTACAGGTTTTGTAAGAAGCTCCAAGGTTACCATCAGGGTGTCACAGAGGCATCTGAAGAAGGAAAATGAGACTCTTAGACAGACATCTATCAAAATTGGTTTTGCATTAGATCAGTTAGCCATCAAGTATGAATTTGTAAAGCACAAGAATCAGAAACTCCTCAAGAAAAATAACAGAATACAAGACGTCAATAAAGTGTTGATATTTAATCTTTCTCACAAAAAGCTAAAACCCACAGCTCACCTCAGGCTTGACACTCTAGTTGAAGTTGCCCTTGATATGAGATGAGGTGATTATGATTGATGAAGCAAGGTTAAATATCAAACTCAACCATTTTTTACTAAGTTCGGGAGAAGTTACAGGTTTCGCCAGCTAATAACGATTTCAAAATCCATAATTAGCTGCCGAAAACCATTCCTAGAAAATCGGCAACTAAATACGTTATGTTTGACCTTGTTAGCTACCGAAAGTTCTGTTATGAACAGAAAGCACAGAAAATTCCTCATATCAAGGTAAACGGGTTCCTCAATAATCTCAAAGGCTTCCAGAACGTTTTTTTCAGTTATGACTCATCCTCAATATGTTGTTGTCAAGTTCAAATCGAATTATATTTGGTTTTTGAAGAAAGTCAAAGTATAGCCCTTATTTCTTGGGATTTTGTTGTATTTTCCCTAGTTTTAGAATAGTAGACAGAAGGCAAACGGGAGTGTATTTTGAAAATAACAGAGATTTTTTTGTTTAAAACAAGCTGAAGAACAATAACCTCTCCCAGAATTTACACAGGTGTTAGCAGTTGGGAGAATCGAAGCCATCTCTGAGCCCTATTTTTCAGGCTTCCATTTTTTCCTGTTTTGGTCATGATTTTGCAGGAAATGTTTTGGCAATATGGAGATGAATTTGGAAAAACCGAAAGAGGTTTTTTCTCAATAAGGACTCATATACAATAACCGCTTTAATTTTTCACACATCTATCATATTTTGGAAGATACGAATGTCTGAGTTGACCCCTATTTTCAGCAATTCGGCCCACCTTTCATGGCAGACAGTTTAAAATTTTCAGGGATTTGTTTCTATCTTTGGCCAGGTTGTTGATATCGACCTCCTAAGCCTAGGGGAGAGTACTTTCTATAATTTTTTGTAATTTAAATGTGTTAAGGGTTGGAACATGTTGAAGGAATAATTTCCCATTATTGTAATGAGCTCACAAAGCCTCCTTTCTTTCAAAACTGCAGAAATACAAGATCAGTTGTCTCAGGATTCATGTGCCATAACTATGTGGTGAAGTTCTTCTTTTGTAATTTGTTTTCTCTGTTTCCATATGTTTTTCTTTCCTAATTATCTTACAGAATTTTAAAGAACAGAATTTTTTGAAAGATACACTCTGATTCTTACTATGGATAATATAAATGTTTTCTTCTAATATTTAGTGGCAGAATTCTTCATTGCTCTATTGCTAAATTGATCCTTTCTCTTTTCTCCTATTTCACTTCATTCAAATTTACTGGATCCAGTAGTATGTCTACCTTGCCCTGTTTGACTTTATCTTGATGCTTCTGCAAATTGATCACCTCGACCTCTTTGACTCCATTGCCCAATGGCTTTCACGTGTTGTTCCAACCAAACATATAAACCAAACCAAAATCTATCATAATTAGCCTAATATCTCATCCCAACAAAGTTAAATTATATAGAGAGATCCCTCTCTGAGTCTTGGAGGGATAGATCCTTAACTCGAAGTGGTTTTGATGTTACCTCTGTGACTGCCTCCACAACCTTGGGCAAATTACAGAGTGCTAACAGTTACTATTCATTCCTCAAAATGTTTTATGGCTAGAGTTAATCACATGTGGTTTCTAGTTACATGTGGTAAGTGATGCACTTGGTTTATGGCATTGTAGAAGTGATGCACTTGGTTTATGGCATTGTAGGTTGATGGTCACCTCTAGATTGTACACATGGAAATGTGCTTGTTATATTGTATTACTGGCTTGGGGATTAATTGCATTATATGGTGTATACTTTACGTGCTCAATGTGGTTCATCATTGGAATAATAATCCCTTTTCCCATTTAGCAGGATAATGTGAGTTATAATAGGGAGGATGTTCCCTTTATTTGTCCCTGCAGAAGGCCATTAGATTTGTATTTGACTTTGTATTAGTTTGAGTTTTGACTTTAATTTTTTTTATGTCTAAGATAGAAAAATCAAAAATTTATTTTTTATATAATAAAAAACCCTTATTCTTTGTAATTTCAATGGATTGGACGATAACTTTGAAGTCTTATTGCAGACTTCACTTTTCCCAATGTTTTATTTTTGGTTTCCTTATCTTAGATGTTTTATTTTTTGTTTCCTTATCTTAGATAATGTAAGTTCTTGACTTTATTATAACTTTATTGATATCGTCCTAAGGTTTTTGTTTATTATAAACATTATTGAAGTTGTTTCTCATGTTTTTTCTTTAAATATAGTATATGACAACACTAGAACAAATCCCTGTGATTTGCTCTCTTTTTTTCTTCCAAAGATGGTTTTAGTGTATTTTTCTTCAATATTTTGAACAAGTTGGCACTATTTATCGGGATGAAACTATTCATGTCGTTTTTTGCGCCGAACACAAAATTTAGGCGCTAATAGCGTCGAAAATTTCTCCCCAGTTAGCGCTGAAAATTGAGACCTAGTTAGCGCCAGAAATAGCACCCCGTTTAGTGCCAACAATTAAGCCTCGTTTAGCGCTTGATTTAGCACCCCAATTAGCACCACAAATTGCACCAGAAGTAGCGTCGAATGTAACCAAATTAGCCTAAATAGTTAATTAGTTGAGGTGTTGGGGGTTAAGTGGATAGGGGCTTTGAGGGTTTAGGGATTTGGGGTACAAGGATTAAGGGTTAATCGATTAGGGGTTAGGGTTTAAGGTATTAAGGGTCAATATCTAAGGGATTTGGCACTTACAGGTTAGGTAGTTTAATGGTTAATGGATTAGGGATTATGGGCTAGGGGATTAATGTTTAAGTGCTTAGTGCATAGGGGTTTATGTATTAAGGGATTAGGGATTAGTGAGAAGTGTTTAAGGGTCAATGTCTTAGGTGTTAGGGGATTTAGGGATTTTGTGTTAAGGGATTATTGATTAACTAAGGTTGATGGCTTAAGGGTTAATTAGGGATTAGGGCTTAACTAGGCTTTAAGGGTCAATGGATCAGGGGTTAGGGGAGTTAGGTATTTGTCGAAACTCTCTTGAAATTTCATGGAACCTCATCCAACATGCCAATCACCAATTTCATCCACTGATGTCGCACGGTGAGCAGTGAATGGGGCCAACATTGAAATTTCTTCAAACTGTTACTACATCCATTGAGATTTGACACAGTTAGAATAGAAACATGCATGAATGGTATGTGAGGGTTTCAATACTCAAGGATACTTGATGTCCCCAAATAATCTTTGAGATCGTCCATGTTTGCATCAACGTTCAGCATGTGGTATCATTATCATCGTTTTTCATTCACATCTATGGAATTCTTGTCAAAACTCTCTTAAAATGTCATGGATTAACGTATTTCAAACACATCACCAATGTCATCCATCAATGTCGTACACTGAGTAGTGAATGGGGTTTAGTGTCGGATGTGCCTAAATAGTTAATTAGTTTAGGTGTTGGGGGTTAAGTGGATAGGGGCTTTGAAGATTATGGGATTTTGGGATTTTGGGATTTTGGGTACATGGATTAAGAGTTAAGAGAATTAGGGATTAGGGTTTCAGGGATTAAGAGTCAAGAGATAAGGGATTTGACGTTTATGGGTTAGGTAGTTTAATGGTTAATGGATTAGGGATTATGGGCTAGGGGATTAATGTTTAAGTGCTTAGGGGAAATGGTTTTGTGTATTAAGGGGATTATGGATTAGTGTTTAAGTGTTTAAAGGTCGATGGTTTGGGGGTTAGGGGATTTAGGGATTTTTTGGTAAGGGATTAGTGATTAACTAAGGTGGAAGGATTAAGGGTTTAGGGATTAGGGATTAACTAGGCTTTAAGGGTCAATGGCTTAGGGGTTAGGGGATTTAGGGCTTTGTGGTAAGATAATATTGATTAAATAAGGTTGAGGGCCTAAGGGTTTAGGGATTAGGGCTTAACTAGGATTTAAGGGTCAATGGATTAGGGGTTAGGGGTTAGGGTTTAGGTCAAAATTTGACATGGTTAGATGAGACACATGCCTTGATGGTATGTGATATACGATATATGTTGTCAGGTAATGATGCTAAGATGAGGATGCACTCAACATCCTTACAGTGTGATCTACATCCAAGGACATAAATAGAGCATTAAGGACAACATCAATTGTCATAGAATAAGGAAGTAATCCTATGTATCTTCATGAACATATGTTGATATAACTTTTGTGTCTTCATGAACATATGTTGATATAAAATGGATGGAAGAAGCATACAAGTAATCCTATTTTTTTCTTCCAACAAATCATACCATATCTTGAACACTTTAACGATATTGCAATAGGTGATTTGTATTGACAAAAATAATACTGAACCATTTCAAAGACTAGGCCATAAGAATCATCATTTTTTTAACATGGATTACAAACAATTCTGGAATCTAGAAGTCTTGGTCATTAACATCATTGTATGCAACAATGCCATCTAGTATATCATTTTCAATGTTCATATGATCTTTCAAGTAGTTAATATTATCATCATCCTCATATTGACCTGCATCATCTTCATCGTCATTGAAATTTGAATGTAGATCATCCATATTGTTACCAGATGTATTTGGATCATCATTTAGTATACCATCCATATTGTTGTCTTCCATAACATCATCTAACTCCGGATTGTTGTCTTCTTGTGCCTGAACATAACCATCTTCAACATTATCATGGATGTTAATTTCTTCGATGTTCTCTAATCCATCTCTCTCATTTTGTTCGCCATCATTGTTTTTCTTAGTATCCACTAATTCATCGTCAAATACATGCCTTAATCTTGGATCATAATGTATGACAAACAACCATTTCGGTTCCAGAATATCTTCATAGAAAAATACTTGCACATGAACAAGTACAATATACATATATTAGGCATATGTTATAACAATTGTATTGATTCATAAACACATGTATATATTCACAATAAACAATATATTAATACATTATCGATCACTACCGCTTATTGCAGCTTAAGTTAAAGAAATACATGCTTACAATGGATTGGTAGAACATAAGGCTCTTTATCCTCCGGTAGCAACCTTGAGGAATCTATAGAAAACAATCCACTATGGGTATCATGTCTTCGTGTCCTCTCAAATGATTCATACCATCTACACTTAAAAATACAACATTTAAAAGAGTGATAATCCAACTCAATAATTTCTTGTATTGTCCCAACATATTGTATATTTCCTTCAATAATATTCTTATCTTTTGAGCTTGATCAACTAGATTGCTTGAAGTCAACCATGATGCCACAATTGAAGGATCATCTCTTTACATATAGATGTTATGCACGATAATGTCGACCCTATAACCACATTGTTGAATATTTCCTCACTTGTGAAAGACCATTTATTTTGGTTAAAACAAATAAAATGATGAATATTAAAATAGTTAATAGTATCAAAACTGTTAGGAAACAACATTTTGTAAAATTCCACTTGTACCTTTTTTTCACGTCCTCTAGACATGTTGATTTCCTATTTTGTTATGTTTGAATCTATGCCCACATCTTCTATTTGATTTTGAATTTGTTTAGTAACCCATTCTAGTGTGCAATCTTTCCCCCATTCCCCTTGTAGATCAGTTGGAAATGGGGTATTCCTTGGGTTTGATCTCTTAAGTTGTTTCCTTGCTTCTAACACTTCTTCTCTTTTTTTATCATACAAATCAATCCATTTGTTCATAAATTCCATGTGGTACATAATGAACTTGTCGAGTATAGCACTTTTGTCTACACCTATTACATGTCAGCAAGTTTATTTCAAACTTCAAAGGCCATTTTGTTAATTTCACAAATAAATTATAGATTAAATTAATGATTGCAATAAAAACAACCACAATGAAAATGAGTTTACTTACTAATTTCTACTTGAACACCATTATATGTGGTTTTTCTCCATCAATAATATATGATGCTCGTTCTTCATCCCAGAAACGTGGCCCATGTTCGAAATACTTACCAAGGAATTCACATAGGAAGAAAAATGCTTCATTCAATACATACCCTTCAGCCATGCAACCCTCCAAATGTGTCTTTTGTAGGACATTTTTTTTAGAGTTTTCATATATCTCTCAAAGAAAAAAATCCACCTTGTTGATACGACACCCGCCAATTCAATGTCATTGACTAGGTGTATAAGTAAATGGACTTGTAGGTCCATGAAACTTGTAGGGAGATCCTTATCAAATACATATACAATTTCTGCAATTTTCTTCTTCCATTTTGGCACTTCACATTCATGGATCTCCTTAGATGTCACCCACCTAATATAAGAATAGTAAATTAGTATGAACCTTTAGGAAAAAATTAAAATGAAATACAATATCTCGATGTCTCTCACACATGAACATCCCATACCACATACCTTGCAAATGTTGACAATTCACTTATGGCATTCCTCAAGTCAATGGTAAGACATGAATCCCCCCTAATTTCCAATGGCATGATCTATTGTCAAACACCTTTATGAAAGGTCATTAGTTATTTTTGTCACACAATAGACTATCAAAATATATAAATGACGATATATGATATCTTCATAAAATTATGAAAATCATGTGTTTTAAATCCTGTGATATGTCCATCAACTGTAAAAGATTTAATCAATGATGACCCATATCTAGTAGGTGTCTTTATTGAACGTATGCCATTTTTTAGTTGGTCTACCTCTTTCTTTTTCAAAATCCATGGAGCTTATGCATATGATTCATTTTCTCTATTTGGCCACAAATGTTTTCTATCTAATTTGGTACGTGAAAGAGTAATATCTCTCCTCGAAGACAAGGTGTCCTTCTCTTTGCATGATATATGTCGAAATATTGAATCTGGGACATGTTTGAAGATGTGCATAGGATCTAATAGGTGACATATTAATAGATCCTTCCAGTAAGGGAGATCATAAAATATGGATTTCATTTTCATCCCTTCTGGCATCTTAATTACAACTCGTTCTGGTTCTTCAATAGAATCACCCCCATCAAAAAAATATTGTCAAGCTTTCAATTCAACATCTTCATACTTCTTAAGCCAATTATATGGATCCATAATCATGGGAGGGCCTCTATTTTCAACTTTTCCATCAAACTGATTCTTATGGCGATTTCTAAACCTATGATCCGGTGGTAGAAAAACCTTGTTGTTTGCATAAATAAATTTTTGTAGATCTTTAAAACACAACCCTTGAAATTGTTTTGCACATCTTGGACATGCAAATATCCCCTTTGTTTGAATCCCTAAAATTCAATAAGTAAGGTTAATAAACTAAAAATAATAGTATAAAATTGAGTATGAGAGTTGGGATGAATAAAAATTATTAGTGTAAATATGTAAAAAAAAATTGTCTTACCGGAACAAACACCAAGTCTTGGGAAATCATGAATAGTCCAACATATAACACCATACAACATGAAGGACCTATTTGATGGAGGACGTGATATGTCATACATTCTTATGCCTTTCCATAGCAGTTTCATCTCATTAATAAAAGGTGCAAGATAAACATCCATGTTTTTAACTTGATGTTTTCCTGGAACAATGAGAGTCAGCATAAGGTGCTCCTTTCTAATACTCATCCATGGGGGAGTATTGTATATTATCAATCCGATTGGCCAAGCACTATAATTTGAGCTCATGAAAGAAAATGGGCACACTCCATCAATTGCAAGACCAAAAATGATACTATGGGGTTCATCTTTGAATTTTCTTGGCCATTTTTACTCTATGTGTTTCAATGAGTTGAAGTTGGTCAAAATTCGCATGAATCCATCTTTACTCCTATTCTTTGCATGCAATTCCATCAATTGTGCAAGTGACTTGCAACGAAACATTCATTGAAGTCTAGGTATAACTGGCATGTGACGTAAAACCTTCTTTGGAATTGTAGGACCTTGTACATCTGTATGATATATCTTCTCTTTGCATACAGAACATTCTACCTTGTCTTGATATCCATCTTTGTATAAAATGAAATCATTTATAAATGAATGGATTTTCTTATATTCAGTCCCCCAACTCAACCAACAACTAACGCACCTTTCTGCAAGTTTATGGCAACACATTCTCTTCAGAAAATATTTTGGTTTTTAGTGCCCTGTAAGATTTCCAAAGATTAGATCAATTGAATGTTTGACTTATGATGAACATGTTTGATATGTAAATATATATTAGGACTATTCATAAATGAATTACGTACACCAATTGACAATGCATTGTAAGAAATAGATTTCAAATCACTTCAGTAGGGTGGTGACTCCTTTGTCTAACCAACCAAATAGTGACTTGATTTATAATAATATTAATGTGCATGCCAGTTTTGACGTTCTACTTGCACCAGATTTGAACACGAACATCTTTGTGGCTTGCTCGATTGAGTATTTCAAGTTGTTATCATCAAAATTACGTTGGCGGTAATTACCCCAGCTGTCATTGTTACTGTCATCCATATGATCATTGTTGTCATCATTGTTTCCATCCCCAAAGAAACATGTAAGCATTTCATTCAATCCTTCTTCATGCACTGCATTTTCACTATCATGATCATCATCAATAAGGCTAGGTGGCATGTCATCAGTGTATGCTAATCTCAACAGTTGTTCAAATTTCTCAGGTGGTAGAATTCTCTTTAAATATGCTCTTTTCGCCTTGGTATGGTTTAAAGGATGGTTTAGATCATCCCGTCCAAATATTAATAGCCCAATTGGATCTTGGTATTAGTAGTCGTTATTTCATCATCATCTTCTACCTATCAACAAACACAACTATTACTTAATTTTTGGAAACAATTGGATAAATCATAAATGTATCAATTTCAAAGAAATATAATAAAATATGGATTAACAAATTATAATATAAAAGGTATGAACATATATACATCAATATAATAGTCTTGACCAACCTCTTTTTCAATGCAATTACTTGTTGTGTCTAGAGGATCCATTGTCGTATCCTCTTCCATCCACTGTGTTCTTTGTGATTTAATAGTTTTAGGTCCATGCCCACGTACATATGTATTTTTTATTGTGCACTTGCTCCAATATCCATCTGAAATAATCAACAACATGCCTCATAATTTATTTCAAGATTAGATAATACACTATAAATTTTAATAATATTGTGAAAAAGGATGGATGTATCACAAAATTCTTCCTAAGATAAGTCAAAATTTGATTACACGATGCCCTGTGACATCCATTGTGTCCTTATTTGATATGACATGATTTGTTGTCATGGTCTCCCCTGGCCCCTATAATACACAACATAGTCCATGATGTTTAGTACACCAATTATATCATGTCAACCAATATGCTATCCAACACAAAACCTCACTTTACTCATATATTTGACATATTGATATAACATAGTTTATATAACTTTATCTCTTATATGTTGTAGCATTTGTGAATTCATAAACACCATACTCCTTTGGTTGAGGTTGATTTGTCTTCTTACCTTTATTGTATCTGTAGATTTTGTATTTGATTCTATGGCCACCCACTTTCCTCTCGTTGATTTAGTAGGGATACATCGTCCACGTCCTCTATCCATGGCCTCCTCTAGATCATGTAATACACAACAATGACATTATTCACATAACATCTACGCACTGAGAGAATGTTCTTAATATTATCTTGTTTTGATATTATATTATTTTCAACTTTTCCATCCAATTGATTCTTTCCTTGCCATGACATGCCATGCCTTGCCTTGACATGTCTTGCCTTGCCTTGACATGTCATGCCCTGCCTTGACTTGACTCGCCATGCATTTCCTTTCCATGCCATTCCTTGCCTACACATGCCTTTCCTTGCATTCACATGCCTTTCCTTGACATACCTTTCCTTGCCTTCACATGTCATTGCCTTGACTAAAGAAATTTCCTTGATGCCTATTCTCCTAAAGCTCAATAAAGCAATCTCACCATGGAAATATTTCTTTGCAATCGGGCTCTTAAACCAAGTTTGGAATTTCAATATGTACTCACCATGTTGTACATCTTACCATGGCATTGGCCGTCAATATCTAGGTTTGCAGTTTGAATCAATAGAAGACATTGATATATCGGATCTTCAAGGAGACCACATTTAAGCTCAATATCTCATCATCATTATGTATTGATCATTTGAGATTATTCCGTGGTATGTAGGGGAAGACAAGAACAATAATGAATTTAAAGTTAATGACCTACCATGGTCATTCACTGCCATAAAGGACTACCAAAAAAAAAAAGTTAAAACTCCATGAATATACAATATAAAGCTTACAACAAAAAAGGAAAAGAAAAATTCTCAAGGATTAGATACAAGGACATGACAGTGTAACATTATCTACATACATTAACCTTCTCGAGCAAAGTATCAAAATTCATTCTCCATGAATATATCTTCTAACATGTATCAATTCAAAATGTGTTCACTCACTCACAAAGCATCCATTCCTTATATAGTTCACGGAAAGAAAGTTCTCAGAGTTACAGATATAAAAAATATAAGGAGATGGAGTATGGAATTCAATCTACAAATGAAAAGGCCATGTCAATATCCCATCTTGAATTTGCACATGGATTTCAAACATTAGATTTCATCTTCATACATGATTGATGATGGAGATTCAAATTCCAATTCAAAAATATCAAGGAGGCAACCTTAAAAGATCAATAAACCCTACTCTGTTTTGAGCGAGCCCAAAGTCTGGATAGATTATATATAGTATAGGTCAAGTTTGCTAAGTACCCATAACAAGAAATCTGCTATGAATGGTTCTTCTCATTTAAAATTCAAATGAATTATTGTTATTTCCAAAGAAACAAATTTGCACATTACACTACGTCTCGAACATACAAGAAAAATATAGTATTTTGAAAATTTCCGAATTGCTCTCATATCTCCAAAGTAGTTATCAAAGAGGCATGTTGAATCCAAGAACAACCTATATCCAATATAGGAATATTCATACAACCATCATTTCGAGGAAAATTGAACAGAGTAACAAGAAACAAGGATTGGGATACAAAATAAAGTATAGATTTGTCCAGCTCCCATGTGTTGATTTCAAATGGAAACCCAGGCATGAACAACAGACTTGTGGCTGATGTGCATAACAAATTGGCATGCACAACAGCCACAGGGTTTTTGTGCATGTAAATTTATTGAAGCCTCAACCCTTGGGATTATTGTAGACAGTTTGAGTTTGTCAAATATTTTAAGTATTGCTAGAGCCAAATCTAACGTCAAGAGAAGGTAAACAATGTAATTCTGAGTTTCCAAAACTCAAAGCCTATCACCCTAAGATGATTGAAGAAAAGTGATTGATTCTATTGAAGAGTCTAAATATTTTCAGAACCCAAGTTAACATCAAGCTAAGGTAAAAATTATAAGTGTCAACAATCTAATTTTTGGTATACAAGAGAAACATTGAATTGTTGAAAAATCTCAAGAAGCATAACAAGGAAGACTTTCATGGAGAAATGTAAAAAGAAAGCAAAGACCAAGGAAAATCCGAACACCATAATTGAGGATAGAGGAATGAGTTAATCTCAGAGATAGAATAATAATAGGCACGAGATTCTTGCTTATATTATCAAAGGAATAAGTAGAGTGGGGTAGACCCCGAGTAAAAAGACAACATCTAGCAAAGACGATTAATCAAATACTAAGATGGTAGCTAGATTTAATAGAATGGAACCTACAAACCCTTCTAAATTGTATGCCAATCCTAAAGTGAATGACGCATTCCAAAAATCTAATTGGTTGGAATACTTCAATAGGCATCAAGGGTTTGATGATGGAATTTCCATTGGATTTGCACATAATTTCCAAAACTTGGAGGAACAAGAATACATTATCATAGTTAAGGGATTACAAATCCAAATAAATGAACCTATGTTGGTGATAGTTGCAAGACTCCCTATGGGATTTCCATGGGAAAAGGAGGAAAGGAAACTAGCCTTATATGCAAAAAGGATCTTCCTTGGGTCATATGAAACAATGGAAGAGAACAAGAATGGTTTTAAGAGAGATAATTTTCCTTCACTAAGAGATGAGGTGGTCTTGCACATAATGAAATACATAACTTGTGATGGAAGGGATATCATGGTCTATGCATTTCACTTCAGATTGTTACATCATCGAACACATTTTCAATCAACAAACTTGAAAAGAACTTGAGCATTCCTTATTATTTTTTACAGTCTCCAAGAGAAATGAGTTCTAAAGTGTAGGTAGGAAAGGTGGATGCATTAGCCCATCATGGGATTATCAATCTAATTGTACATGCTACATTGGATGGGAAAAGTTGCACAATCACCTGGGATAAGTTATTAACCATTAGAAAAGAAGAATTTGTGTCCCTACAAGCTAATCTGAACCAAGAGGTAGCCCAATAGAATATAGGAAGAATACAAATATTGGAGGCAAGGCATGTATGAGAAAAAGAGGAGAACACACAAGAAGACAAACATAAAGGAGGAAGAAAAATAAGTGTCTACTAGAAAATAGGAGAATGACAGGGTCGTTGCTACTAGTTTGGTCCATATGGGCACACCATATAGAAGTCCCCTTAAAATTACTATAGGCAACCCATAGGGAGGGAAACAAAGTAGATCCACAAGGGAAAGGAATATGTCCCAAGTAACAAACAAGTTGTCTATTATTGAACACACACCTACCATAGACATTGAGGAGGACATACCTTCTATCCCAACAAAGGATTTGGGAGAATCCCATGGGGAACTCATGCTAAGAAGAAGAATCCTAGCATAAAGGACCCCATTGTCCAATTAGAAGAAGCTAGGGAAAAATACCTAAGTTGGAAGACAATGGTAGAAGACAAAAGGAAGTTATAAATTACAACTATAGTAAACTCCAACCACATTTGGGAATCATATTGTGGACTTATAGGAAAAGTTCTAAATCTTTAAAATGTAACATTTGGAGGATAGGAAACAACTAGAGAATGAGAACAAGGATTTAAAAGAAACATTGGGAAAACAAAGAAGGGAGGTTGAAGATAAAGTGGAGAAAACTGAGGTAGAATAATTTCCCATAAGACCATTGAATTGACAAAGGACATGCTCTCTTGAAGGCATCATGCAAGAACATACACCTTTTTTTTCAAAGAGAAAAGTCTCAAGCATCAACTGGGACAAATTTCCAAGAGCCTCCCTCATGAGTTGGACACTCAAAAAGAGTTCACATAGGCATATCAATGATGCAATGAAGAAGATAAAAATAATCTCTATGAGTTCTATCTTCATAATTTTGTGATGCCTCACCCTTGCAAATGGTCCCCTAATCCCTATGTGGGGGGTATCCAAATCAGAGCATTTTTCTCATAGGTAAAAAATGAGGAGAAAGGGGTTGTCAAGGCACAAAGATACAAGAATAAATAGTTGAATAACACCCTTTAGGTGATGTATAAAACCACTAATCCTGAATAAATACTCAAAAACCATGCAAGGTTGAATTCTAACATATATTTAGTGAACATGCTTGAGGAGAATTCAAAGGGGGAAATTACACATTGTGAAGTCATGGTGAAGAACACAAAAGATAAATCGGTGAAGCTTTTTCAAAACAAGTGGGAGAAGATTTCACTTACCTTCATAAATATGGAGCTTCAATTTCCATCTAATTTGAAATTTTCTTTCTTCAAGGTCGACATATACATTGATACCCTCAAGATAATGAAGCTTAATTGGATAGGAATTACATTCAAATATCTATTACTCCTCCATCAATCAATTCCATCCTAGTAGTCTATGATGGATATGGATGAAGAAGAAGAGAAAAATAGATGGGGTGACATAGAGCTAAGGGTAGGATATCATAGAAGGGATGGATTCACCCAAAGTGTAGCTTATGACTTCAGGTAGATAGCATACAAGGATCAACAATCAAAGTAGGAGGATTGATCAAGGAAAGGATCAAATTTTGAGGGATTGTTTTGTTGCACATGGGCATGCAAAACCTCTAGCTAGGGGGTAACGATGGGCCTCTATATTGTATTCTATTTATCCCATTCTATATAAACATTTAATAGTTTTTCCCTACAACTAGACCTTCATATGAAACATTTGTGTATTTTAATGATCATTGAGGTTATTGTGACATCTGCTTGTCATTCTATGCTTAATTTGCTTAATTAATAAGTATGAATGTGATGAACATTGATATTTAACCCCAATTGATTATATGGTTCACAAAGAGTCGGGTCTATTATTTATTTTTGTTTTCCTTTACTATTCGGCTCTAAATTGGGTGTCATTAGTGTCAGATTTAGCACCATCCAGTGGACAAAATGAAATCAACTTGGGGTGCTCAATTCGACGGTAATGGTGCCCAATTTAGAGTCGAAGGAAAACAAAATTCATTATTCAAATAACATGAAATTAAAAAAATAATAGAGCCCGTGCACCCAAAGAGAAAACTAAAATAATAGAGCCTGTGCACCCAAAACGAAAATGAAAATAATAGAGCACGAAATTAAAAAAATAATAGAACCCGCGCACCCAAAATGAAAAAGAAAATAATAAAGCATGCGCACCCAAAAGCAAGATTTTGTGCATTCATGATACTCCAATCACAATTTTAGATCTCATGGACACCCTTCATGATACTCCAATCATGATTTTAGATCTCGCACGCACCCAAAAGAAATGGTTTGTGCATTCTCGAATCTCATACCCAAAAGAACCACCCACATAAATGGCAGGGAAAAGCATGGGAAGATCCTCACTCATAGAGACAGAGGAAGTTGATAGACGCAAAGGAACGGTAAGAAGCAAGGGGCAAGCATGGGAATATCCTCACCCGCAAAGACAAAGGCAGTTGATCGACGCAAAGGAACATCAAGAAAGCCTCTTGATAATCTATATCCACCCACAGATGATGAACAGTAAGGAACAGTGAGAAAGCACCACCCACGGATGATCTATACCCACTTGATATCGTTGACATGTATTATTTCAAAATTATAAAAGAAGAAATTTCCTCTATATATAGGGTTTATTGTTTTTATTTTTAAATTTAAAATAAGAAATTTATCATACATATATAGGGACATGACCCTAAGAAACTGAAAGAGGCAATGGATTCTATATTGGGGGTAGAAGCACTGAAGAAACTAGAAGGTATGCACTTGTCCATGCTTGCCAAATATGTGGAAGAACAATCTTCTAGAGGCACTGAAACATTCCAACCAAACCAAAACTATCAAATAGAATTGATTGATTCCCCGTCAATTCCTGGATCGTGCAAAAGATCAAGGAGAAATTCAATCTCAATAACCTCTAAGAATGTGGAATAGGGAGTAGAGACGTCCAATGTACCAACAACTCCTAGGTCACAAATTTCTTCCACCACCAGTACATTTTATGCATCTTGCATTGGTACATATGAAACCAAGGTAGAATATGATGTTTCTGGGAATATCAAAATGACAGATGGCGGGTAAGTGTTCATGCATAGGTTAAAGGAATCGTGTCTTCAACGATTCAAATAGAATCTACATATTCCATTCTTGAAGATACCCTTGCACCTTCAAAAAGCAGTCATCAATGACATGGAGACTAAATTTGGGAGAGGTTGGTCAGTAAAGCAAATAAAAAAAGAAATCACTCAAAATTGCAAGAGATTTTGTTGCAACCAAACGAAAAAGATAAAACGAATTCCTCTCGAGCTAAGGAACAAAAGAAGGCCAATTGATGTAAGTGTGAAATTATGGAAAGAGCTCATGAAAGCATATGATAGAGAGGATGCACGGAGGAATTCATGTGAGGAGAGCATACAAGTATTTGAATTTTCGACACTAGATTATTTCAAATTCATTAAACGATTTTTATATTTTATTGGTTCATGATCTAAATTGAATTAGTGTATGTTTCAGGACAAGGCCTTGAAGGTCAGGCTTGCCAAATTTCGTGCCACACATCATAGTGGCTAAACATGATTAGAAGCCTCAATATGCAAGTTTGTAAGTCCTTAAAATATCTGAAATGATATTTTTTTTTAATTTTGTACAAAAAAGTAAATGATTGCATATTAATTACTTTAACTAGTCCATCTTCCATGTTTTGACAGGAGAAACAATATGGCCATTATCCATCACAATACGAATTCGATATGATACAGGAAAAAAAGTGGTTTGATTTTGTTATCAAGATGGAGAATGAGGTATCATTAGTTGAATTTCAATAACTTAGTTGGATATTGTTATGTTAATATGAAAATTTGCATTTCTTGTGTTGAGTTGTTTATTTATGTGTAGCTTGAGTCGGAAAGCTTTAGTGAAACTATACCAAAAAAATTGGCCCCTTTTCTCTCTTTCTCTTATAGAGTCTTAGAAGAATGGCATGGTCAAATAAAATAAACGTTTGTATTGATTTGTGTTTCCCTTCATGAGCATATTACTCCTAATGGAGTTGGAATGGCTTGATAATAACAAGGACTAGAGTCCTCTAACTCAAATCCCCTATCATATTCTCACATTCATCCTTCTTATTTGTTCATGGGGTAAATATAGAATATATCTCTCCATTTTAAGAAAATGGTGTATTTTGGAGTGGATCTCATCCATAGGCCTTTAGATCTTTTATCAATAATTGGTATCTTAGATGGGCCTTGTTCATATTTTCCCATATCTTTGATGTCCTTGAAACCCATGGTTTGGATCATGGGAAAGACTTGTTGTTAGGTTTAGATTTATCATGTCTCAGAAAAATCATATTCATCCTCATCATTATCATTATCATCTACCTCATCATGATTTTAACCCCCTTCTCCTCATCTAAAGGAGGCATGTTTCCAATTACATTGTGCCTCAGGTTGATGGAACGCCGGTTTTGTTGGAATCGTGGCACTGGATTCCAGCTAGGGGGGCCCTCTCCTATGATTTTGTCACCCAGAAAAGTGCTTGTTAGAGGATCTTAGGAACTAGGGTTTAGCTCAGTGAGGCACAATGTAAATCTGACACAGGGGGTCAACTATGAAAGCCCATGTGTCGGGCAATTGTGGGAACTGTGGTCATGTGGGAATTCGTCATACACACCTTCCGGAGCTTAAAAACGTTAGTTACATCGTCCGGTTGTGATTTTGTTTCCCCGGACCAAATTGACATTGTGTCCCTGAATGGCTTCAATAGGTGATTTTCAACTTGCCATAGCAACCAAAAAGTTCCTCAGATCGATGAAATGTCAATTATGTTGGACTCTTGGCATTGGATTCCAGCTAGGGGGACCCCTCTCCTCTTATTCCTTAGCCAAAAAAAGTGTTTGTTAGAGGATATCCAGAACTAGGGTTGAGCTCAGTGAGGCACAATGCAAATCCGGCATAGGGGGTCAACTTTCCCAGCCCCTGTGTCGAGCGATTTTGGGAACCATGGTCATGTGGGCATTGGTCATACACACCTTCTGGAACTTATGGAACTCAGTTACATCGCTCAATTGTGATTTTGTGTCCCCGGACCAAATTGGCATTGTGTCCTTAGATGGCTCCAGGAGGCGAGTTGCAAATCTCCATAGCACCCAAACCGTGCATCGGATCGACAAAACGCCAGTTCTATTGGACTCCTGGCACCATATTCCAACTAGGGGGACCCCTCTCCTGTGATTTCGTTGCCCAGAAAAGTGTTTGTTAGAGGATATCTAGAACTATGGTTTAGCTCAGTGAAGCACAATGCAAATCCGGCACAGGGGGTCAACTTTCAAAGCCCTTGTGTTGAGTTATTGTGGGCACCATGGTCGTGTGGTATTTGGTCATACACACCTTCTGGAGCTTACAGAACTCATTTATGTCACTCGGTTGTGATTTTGTGCCCTCGGACCAAATTGTCATTGTCTCACTGAATGACTTCAAGAGGCGAGTTGCAACTCACCATAGCATCCAAACCATGCCTCGAATCGATGAAACGACAGTTCTGTTGGACTCCTGGCACCGTATTCCAGCTAGGGGGACTTGTCTCCTCTAATTTCACCGCCCAAAAAGTGCTTGTTAGAGGATCTTTGGAACTAGGGTTTAGCTTAGTGAGGCACAATGTAAATCCGACATAGGGGGTCAACTTTTGAATCCCCTGTGTTAGGTGATTGTGGGCACCATGGTCGTGTGGGCGTTGGTCATACACACCTTCCAGAGCTTACGAAACTCAGTTACATCGCCCGGTTGTCATTTTGTGCCCCCAGACCAAATTTCCATTGTGTCCGTGAATGGCTTCAGTAGGAGAGTTGCAACTCGCCATAGCACCCAAACCGTGCCTCGGATCAACGAAACGCCAGTTCTATTGGACTCATGGCACTATATTCCAGCTAGGGGGACCCCTTTCCTGTGATTTCGTCGCCAAGAAAAGTGTTTTTTAGAGGATATCTGGAACTAGGGTTTAGCTCAGTGAGGCACAATGCAAATCTGGTACAGGGGGTCAACTTTAAAATCCCCTGTGTTGGGAGATTGTGGGCACCGTGGTCATGTGGGCGTTGGTCATACACACCTTTCATAGTGTTATCACTCTGTGATTTCTATAGGTTGTAGAAGAAATGACAGAGGTAACCACAAAACCACTTTGGAAGTTGGAATCTAGCCCTACCATCTTTAGAGAGGGATCTCTCTCTAAGATTTAGATTTGTTTGGATTAAAATATTAGGCTAGTTATGATAGTTCATGATTTGTTTGTTTGATTTGAATTTTTCGATTGATTAAATGCTTAAATTACCATTGGGCTATGGAGTCTGTCTCTTAAAATAGGGATCTGATTTAGTTTTTATAAAGTTTCTTCACAGGGAAAGGTATTTAAACTAATTCGATCTTGTAAATTTGGGTGAAGTGAATAGGAATAAGTGAAAGAAATTCCATTAAGTAAAAGAGCAATTAAGAATTTGTTTACTTAATTTCAGTTGAAAACATAGAAATTATTCAAAGCCAGAAGCAGAGTATATTAATATAAATTCTATTCTTCAACCTTCTCTTGAATAATTCAGATTAGAAACACATAAGAATGACAAACAAAGAAAGTAAAACACAAACATAGATAGATGCACGTCACCAACAGTTTGACACAAGAATCTTGTGAAAGAGCCTTCTTTATTACTGATCAATCCACTTGAATCATACAATAGCCTTCTTGGATGCAAAAATCAACCCCTCATACTTCGAAATGAGAAGTATCTATAAATTTATTTACAAAAGATCATGTCATAACTGATCAGGATATATTTTAGGAATATCTAAACTAACTCTATCTCTAATCACAAAAATGTAGGACTATGTAGATCTACTCAGACCACAACTTAAATTATTTTTCACTTTAACCTTAGAAAAGGTGCTCAATAAAGTCAATTGAAGAATATAACACATCAACATTTTAATTAATCACTTGACTAATGTTTCATTGTCCCCCACCATGCTAGGATGTTGAAATGTGTGGAAGACCTTCCTTGTTACATTATCAACACTCCCTCTTAGCTAGGAAGGCATTTTCTCTCAACCCCTTATCATCCATGAAATTCATGAACTTTTGTATGTTCATTGCCTTGGTAAAAATATTTTTTATCTTCTCATAAGTCTGTATGTAGTCAAGCCTTACGACTCCTCTATGTACACAATACCGGATGAAGTGAAACATGATGTCAATGTGCATGCTACAATCATGAAACATTGGATTCTCAGACAGTCTGTTGCAACTCTAATTATCACAGTGAATCACTGTAGCCTCTAGCTCATGCCCGAACAGTCCCAAGAGTAACTTCCTCAACCACAGTGCCTCATTGATCTGGATTTATGAGAGGAAAGAAATGAATAACAGACTTAATATAATAACATAGAGATACAGAGAAAACCAACAGATATCCAGTGAACAATAACTTCTATTGAATAAAATAAAATAGGTTGAAACTGTAAAATTGTAGAACTAAAAACAACTTGCTCAAATGATGGTAGCTATCTCTAAGAAGAGACGTGGTTGCTACGTGCATTCATCTGAGTAGAATGATTACAATGAGGCTCCAAAGGCCCTCTTAACATTACTCATGAATTCCAAAACCCTAGACATCCAAAAACCTAACCCTAGGAGATGAAATGCCAAAATTTGTGTGGGCCTCGATGGGTAAGTTGGTACCTCAACTTCTCGGGGTTGTAACTTTTTCATACGACCTCCGTTTTAGGCATGTGATAGCTCGTTGGAAAGGTATTCTAGAGAAACACACATTATGTTGTCAAACTCTAACTCCATCTACATTTTGACTGTGGCAAGCCAAAAAAAACATTGTTTAGGGCCCCAAAATGGCCCTGGAAGTACAGAAAGATGTGTTGACATGAAAACTTCCAAAATAAGCCAGTTGGATTAGGTGGGTGGAAACCAATCTCCACAAGGAATATGTGTAGGGATTCAGATAGCCCCAGAAGTGTAGAACCCATGATTACAAATAACTACAAAAGAATGTTTTGAACTAAAAAACGGTCAAGAGGAGTCAGTTGGAATAGGTGGGTGGCCACCAATATCCACTTGGATTAGTCCTCCCCCATTAGGAAGCAATGGTCTCCATTGCGTTGAGTTCCCCCATCAGGTGAGGAAACTTCTATTGAATTTGGCCCTGGGTGAGCCACTTGCCTTGGTGTAGGAGTTCCCCTTCCTTGACAACCCGATAAAGTTGGATCCTCTGTTGGGGAGTGCCCTTGACCTATGTGTCCACTATCATATTAGTGGATTCCTATTCCATGCAGTCATGGTTTAGCTCTGTTGGTGTCATTTGTTTTGTGATCTCTGAGGTTTCCAATAATGGTGGAAAATATGGTCGAAGGAGGTCCACATTGAAAATTGGGTGCAAGCCAAGGAAGGGTGGAGTGTTGAGCTCAAAATCATTGGTACCCACAGCCTCGGTGATAGTGTAAGGCACATAGAGAAGTGGGAGGATCTTTCGATGGGGACCTATAAGGTTCTCTTTTGGTAAATGCAACTAGACCTCGTCTCCCACCTGAACCGAGTGCAGTACCATGTGTTGATCATGGCGTTGCTTATACTTAGCATTGGCTTTCTGCAAAATATCATGGACCTGTTGGTGGATGTGTTGAATCCTCTCAATGAATCGGGTGGCTTTGTCGGCCTGAGACTTAAAATGGGAATAATATTTATGTGTTGTTGCAAGAGGTAGTGCAACATCAATGGGACCCAAGGGATGGAATCCCATCCCCACCTGAAAGGGGCTATGGTCGGTGGAGCTATGGAGAGCCATGTTTTAGTTTTGTTGAACATAGGGAAGACTCGCATTCCATGTATGCAGATTCTTAGATTTATACATGCACAGGATGTGCACAATCATCTGATTGACGACCTTTGTTTGGCCATCGGTTTGAGTGTGGAAGGAAGTTGATTTAGTGAGCTTGGTGTCCAACAGTGACCAGAGACTCGAACAAAATGTGTTAAGGAACCTGTTGTCCTAATTGGAGATGATGGTATGTGGTATCCCAAAATGGACCCACACTCGTTCAAAGAAGAGCTTAGTCGTATATGTCGTTGTGATTCTCTTCTTACAGGATGTGAGAATGGCCATCTTCGAAAACTGATCAACCACCACAAATACGCAATCATTACTTTCTTGTTGGACGGAAGGCCTAACATGTAATCCATCTAGATGGATTCCCAAGGCCTATCGGGAGTAGGAATAGGGGTGTATAATCCTTACTTCTTAATGGTTGGCTTGGAAATGGCATAGGTAGTGCAAGATCTGATATACTTGTTGACGCCCTGTCAAATTATTGGCCAATAAAAATGTTTCTGTAGAACGACCACAGTTTTCTCCATGCCAAAATGTCTTGCCATCCAACTTTATTGAGACTCCCAAATCATCTTTGCATGCTCTCTTGTAGAAACACATAGATGGCCCAGATGGCATAACATTCCATGACATTCGCACCTGTACCCAAGAGTTGATAGGTGGTGGTGAAGTATGGATCTTGTTGATAAAGTTGGGGCCACTCATATGCCTCATTCCGACAGGAATGGAGCACGGTGGTGAGTGCATCCACAGGAGGTCGACTGAGGCAATCAGCGACATGATTTGTGCTCCTTGTCTTATACTTGATGTTAAGATGGAACTGTTGTAGGTAGGTGGACCACTTCTGATGGCATTCATTCTGCACCTTCCCCTATGTCTATATGAACTGCAAAGGCTTGTGATCAGTGTGGATGATTGTCTCCTTTCCCAGAATGTAATGTTTCCATTGACGACAGGCTTGTACAATGGAATACATTTCTGTGTCATACGTCGGGTATTTCTGGACAGTATCTAAGAGTGTCTCACTATGGTATGCTACTGGATTATTGTGTTGAGTGAGAATTGCGCCTATAGCATAGTCGAATGCATCAGTCTCAATATTGAACGGTTGTGGCATATTAGGTAAGGAGAGTATTGGAGTTGAGCACAATTGATGCTTCAGATAATCAAATTATCGTTGTTGTGCCTTCCCCAACATGAACTTTTCCCTGCTACCACCTTTGGTCACTTGGCTTAGGGCCCATGAAATATGGGAGAATCCCAACACGAACCGTCGGTAGAAGTTGGCAAGTCCCAAGAAGCTTCGAAGCTCGGTTAGTCTGGTCGGGGTTGGCCAACCACAAATGACTTGGATCTTAGTTGGATCCACATGTACCCCATGCTCATCAACAATGTAGACCAAGTATTGGACCATGTTCGTGCCAAAGGAGAATTTTTCCAAGTTGGAATATAGCTTGTGCTTCTACATAGTGCTCAAAACCTGTTGAATATGTTGCATGTGCTCCTCCCAAGTTTTGTTGAAGATGAGGATGTCATCCAAAATAGTTGGTGAAGGGTATCAATACATCATCCATCAACCTCATGAAAGTGGTTATTACATTTGTTAAGACAGATGGCATGACAATCCATTCGAAGAGACCTTCTTTAGATTTGAAAGTTGTCTTCCATACATCAATTGGTTCGATGGGAACCTGGTGGTAGCCAGACTTTAGGTCAATATTTCTAAAGAAATTTCCCCCCTTGAGTTGGTCAAGAAGGTCATTAATTCAGGGAATTGGGTATTGGTTCCTAACAATGAATTTGTTTAATTCTCTTTAATCAATTTAGAGCTTCCAGGTCCCGTCTTTCTTCTGTACTAGTACAATTGGGCTTCTGCAAGGGGAGGATTTGGGTCTGATGTGCCCCTTTTGAAGTAGCTCTTGGATCTAACGATTTATTTCGTCAGTTTCCATCATTGAGCGATGATATACTTGTCCATTAGGTATAGGTGCATTGGGGGTTAGATCAATTGGATGCTTGACTTGGGAGTGTGTCGGTACCCCGGTGGGTGAGGAGAATATGCCTTTGTACTCTTCCACGATCCCATCCACTTTCTTCTTCTACAAAGAGAGGCTCTGTGTAGAGGCCATGGATGTGGCGGTGACCTTCTACTTACTGTGAGATTGGATCACAAAGAAGATGAACTTCTCGGTCTGTGAAATGACCTTGTTGTATTTCTTAGTAGATATTAAAGAAATAGTGGTAGGCAGCGCTACCTTTGGTATCATGTACAATTGTCTACCCAAAGTAATAATAACACTGCGGGGTATAGACTCATACTCAGCATGTCGCTTCCACAAATATGGTTGTCCTAAAAGAACATTACAAACTTCAAGGGGATAAATATCACACAATACCTCATCTTTGAAGGGCTTGATGTCGTAGGCAAAATGGCATTATTGGTTGACACAAAGATCTCTTCCTTGGTGAAGCCAGTCGATGGTGTAGGGATGTGGATGTGGTGTCATCGGCAAGTCCAGACGCTTGATGACCTCTACTGAGTTCAGGTTCTTCTGACTATCGCTATCGACAATAAAATGAAGCGGAGTCCCCTTTACCCACATTTTTTAGTGAAAGAGGCATTCCCCTTCCTCTAGTTCTTCTCATTCGCTTGGATAGACTTTGGTGGTAGCGATAGTGGAATTGGGTTCGACATCAATAATTCTCTTCCCTCCCTATGGATTTGATTCGGAGTCAGAATCTGCCTCTGACTCAGAATATTTCAGCTCAGTCACCAGTGACTGCTTGGAGTGGCATTCTTTGATGTTGTGCCAAGGGATTTTATAGCATTCACACCATTTTCATGTGTCCTTCTTCGACTTCTCATTACCCTTCTTGTGTTGTGGCTTAGACAAGTTGTCATGAGAGTGGCCATATTTGCTCTATCCCTTGTTTTGTGGGTTGGGGCCACCTTTTCCCTGCTTCGACTGTCAGGTGTTTGCAGATCCAAACTCTCACCTCTTCTGCTTAAATTTATGCTCGATCTTGACAGCATATCTACAAGTCATACCCAATGACGTGATGTCTATAAAATCCATTTTTGTTTGAATGTATCTATGAGGACAGCCACGGTATTTGAGCACCAGATGTTGTTCAGAGTCTTTGATACCTAATTTGGCGTGCAGGGTATGGAAAATATTGGTGAAAGTTGGTACTATCCGGTGCCTTTCCTGACGCGGGGTGGTCCATCTTGTGTATTGGTCCTCGTAGCATCCAACAGGATAGTATTGTTCTTTAATGGCATCCCTAAAGGAATCTCACGTGGTGGTGACCGCAAATATTGTAGATTCCTCTATGCCCCTTTGCTCAGAGTAAGTATCCCACCAGTCCTTAACATGGGGGATGGCCTTAAGGAGTGAAAAAGTAATATTTTCCCTATCGAAAAAATTATGGACCGAAAAATAACTTTCGAGCAGATTCAGCCATTTATCTACAATATCTACATCTATCAGTCCTTCAAATAATGAAATATCAAAATTTACATGTACCTTGAAGGGGGTTGCATGGCCTCTTGATGATGATGTGTCTCTTTTGGGCAGTCGTTGAAGGATCTGTGCAAATTTGTCCATCATTTCATTCCTTTGTCGCGAAAGGGATTCCTCGAGAAACATTTTAAAATGGTATTATGCTCCACCATCTTTATTTTCATCCCCCATGGGTTGTTTTCGAGCTCAGCACAACCGATATTGCAAAGGATTGATTGGTTCGAGTCCCAAATTATTGTACCCATATCTTATCGGGGACGTGCACAAAGAAAAATAAATGAAGAATAGACAGCTCTGATAACATTGATCCAGATTTATGAGCGCAACGAAATGGATAACATATTGAATACAATAACACAGAGATATGGAGAACAATAACATATATCCAATGAACAATAACTTATATTGAATAAATAAAGTAGGTTGAAACTATAAAACTGCATAACTAAAAACAACTTGCTCGAATGGTGGTAGCTATCTCTGAGAAGAGATGTGGTTGCTACGTGCATCAGTCTGAGTAGAATGATTGCAATGAATCTCTAAAGTCCATTTTAACATTACTCATGAATTTCAAAACACTATACATCCAAAAACCTAACCCTAGGAGATGAAACGCCAAAAGTTATGTGGGCCCCGATGGGTAAGTTGGCACCTCAACTTCCCGGGGTCGTAAATTTTTCATACGACCTTCATTTTAGGCACGTGATAGCCCGTTGGAAATATATTCTCGAGAAATACACATTATGCCATCAAACTCTAACTTCGTCTATAGTTTGACTTTGTCAAGCCAAAAAAACATTGTTTAGGGCCCCAAAATGGCCCTGGAAGTACAGAAAGATGTGTTGACATGAAAACTTCCAAAATAATCCAGTTGGATTAGGTGGGCGGCCACCATTATCCACCTGGAAGATGTGTAGGGCTTCAGAGAACCCCAAAAGTGTAGAACACACAATTACAAATAATTACAAAAGAACGTGTCAAACTAAAAATTGTCAAGAGGAGCCAGTTGGAATAAGTAGTTGGCCACCAATATCCACCTGGATCACTCACATGTTGCCAATATAGCATCCATGTACTCTACCTCGGCAGAGCTCAATTCCACTAAACGGTTCTTCATGTTAAACCAGAAAATAATTCTCAATCCAATGTTGAAACAACCCAAAGTACCCTTTATGTCCTCTACACATCCTGTCCAATTAGCATTTGTAAAGCCTTCCCATCTCACTCCACCACTACGCTCATATAACAACGCGTCCACCATTGTACCTCTGAGGTAGTGCATTACATGTTTCGCAGCAATCCAATGTACTCTCTAAGGGTCCACCATGAACTGACTCAAAGATTTTACTCCAAGGCTAATATTTGGTCGAGTGTTTTCCAAATACATGAGTGATCCAATCAATTGATGATAGATAATGGGATCTATTATATTTGAATCATATGCATCGATATTCCTTCATATCATGACTAGAGGCATAGACATGGGTCTACAATCTGTCACCCTTAACCCATGCAAGATCTCCATTGTATACTTCCCATGTCCCAAGAAGAAGCGACCATCTAGTTGCAAGACCTCTTGACCAAGGAAGTAAATCATCAACCTAAGGTATTTCATCTCAAACTCAGCTGCAAGATTAGTCTTGCAATCTACTATCAGTTGTGTGTCCCCTTTCAGAAAAAGGTCATCTACATATAACACAAGTATGAGAGGTGCCTCCCCTCCAAGAAAATACACGTTTAGTTCTGCCTCACTTCGCTAGAAACCCATCTCTCTCAAGTAGTTTTCAATCCTCGAGTACCAAGCCTGAGGTTCCTGCTTGAGCCCATACAAGGCTCGCCTCAATCTGCAAACATGTGTCTCTTTGTCACCGACCTCAAACCCCTCTGGTTGCTCAACATATACTTCCTCCTCAACAACTCCATTGAGGAAGGTAGTCTTCACATCCATCTGGTGAATGCGCCAGCCCATCTCTGTTGCTAAAGAGATAATATTCATGATCGATGTATATCTTTCGATTGGGGTGAAAGTATCCACATAGTCAACTCCCTCTCTCTTCGAAAAACCCTTGGCCATGAATCGTGCTTTGTACTTATCCACTCTTTTTTCTACTACATGCTTGACTTTGTAGATCCACTTGGATCCTACCACCTTCTTACCCTCAGGCCTGGGCACCACCTCCCTTACATCATTCTTTGTAATGAAGGCATATCCCTTCATCATGGCCTCCTGCCACACTCCATGTTGTGTAGCCTGCTCATAGGTGGAAAGCTTTGCATCAATAAGTTGTGTCATTAATTCCATGTACCCAAGTCTCTCTAGTGGCTTACTTCATCTAAAGTCTCTCTATGGAATCCCTGTCGGTCTAAAATCATTGATTGTGAACTTATACCACTTACGTCATGGCCTAATGTCATGCTCCTGTGGAACTGCATCATGCTCCTCCTCCTAATCATCATCTAGTTCCTAATGATCCTATCCAACAATCTCTCTCTGAACACATGTCCCTGATCCTCTATCATGTGTTTGTTGTTGTGATCATGTGCTCTGACCTTGAGCCTCCTCTATATTGAACCTTGAGTCTTGTCCTCGATAGCCCTCTAAATGTGTTTGAAAATATCTCGACCTCCTCAATGCACGCTCCTCCTCGAACTGTACATCCCTACACACAAGTATCTTTCTGTGTGTTGGCACAAAGATATTTTAGGCCTTGGAAGCCTCACTATAACCAACCAAAATCCCCTTGTCTATTGTGGGGTCCAATTCCATCCTCTTCTCCGAAGGGACTTGACAATAACATGTGTTGCCCCAAATGAAAAAAATACTCACATCTATCCTGGTACCTGTAAATACCTCCTCGGGTGTCAAATTCCCCAAAACTATGTGAGGACTCTTTTTCTGAATATAAACGGTAGTGTGACTAGCCTCTACCCACAAAAATAGTGGAAAACCTTGATCATGTATCATTGCCCATGTTGCTCCAAGTATGGTTCGGTTCTTCCTCTCAGACACTCCATTATGTTGAGGATTGTAAGGAAATGTGAGTTCCTTCTTGATCCCCACTGATGTGCAATAATCCACAAACTAAATGGAAGTGTGCTCACCTTCATTTTCATATCTCAAAACCTGAATCTTCCTACCATTCTGGCTCTTAACCAAATCTTTGAACTCCTAAAATTTGTCGAATAGTTCATCCTCAGTCTTCAAGAAGTATATTCAAGTCTTCCTGGAGTAGTCATCAATGAATAGAACAAAGTATTTGAAGCCACTTACAGACTCCACACTCATCGAACCACATACATCTGAATGAATCATTTCCAATACTCCCTCGGTCCTGTGCTCGCTCGGTGGAAATGGTCTCCGAGCATACTTTCCCATTGAACAACCCTTGCAAGGGTATTTTCTCTCTGTTGTGAACTTAGGCAATCTAGTGATTGCCTGCCTCAAGTGCCCTAGCCCACCAAAGTGTATGTGTGTCATCCTTTTGTGCCACAACTCACCCATATATGTGGTTGTACTGACCAATGTTCTCACTGGTTGAAACTGTAACTTGTACACCTTCTCTTCTCAAACCTCAATCATTTTTTCCAACTTCTCGCTTGACCGTGTTGGCCTGAAGAACACCCTTCCCTTACAGAAGGTGACCTCATACCCTTTATCCACCAGAGTAGAGATTGAGATGAGGTTCTTTGTCAACCTAGGAACATATAGTACGTCAGCAAATCAAAGTGGTTTACCTGACTCCCTATGAAATGAGATTGTGCCAACCCCTTGCACCTTGTAGTGCCTATCATCTCCGAGCTCTATAACCAAATTCATGCCTCACTCATGTATCCTAGTGAAAAACTCCATGTCATGTTAAACTGCCATGTCATGTTAAACTGCCTATCATGTCATGTCATGTTAAAGTGCCTATCATGTCATGTTAAACTATTTGTGGAGATCCATTGTTTTAACCATAATCCTAAAACCCTAGGTTAAACACCTACTTAACCTTACCTAGTCACGACTAATCTAGTATTAAGTCAAATATTTAAATTAAAACTAATATCATTGGTCCCTTTAGTGAGCAATCGGATGTTCTCTTAAATTAATCAATATTAGTAACATGGATATGCACAATATGAGATATCATTTTTATAATAATAAATATAGCTTATTAGTATATGTTTAATGCATACATATAAATATCATTAATACAAAATTTGTATAGATTACATTATAAACGAGTTTATATATAATAATTTATTAAAAAAATAATAAATAATATAACACATAATAAAAATAATAAATAATCTTGAGAATCTCTTATTCTATTTGTGAGCGGAAGAAACATTTGCAGTGGAACGATGTGTTCCTTGATTTAAAAAATATATATATACTAAAAATAATGCTTCACTGATATATATATAGAGTCCAATGGCGTGATAGCAGAGAAAATTCTGCACTGACTGGAGGAACTGAATGCGGTTGGATTCAAAAATCTTGTCCGAGGTCAAGTAAATTAGATCCAAGAGCAATAGCTTTATACGATCTCTATCAATGATTTACGCCCCTTCACACCACAGAGAAGACAGTCTTGAGAAATCCATGGCACTTGAACTAATATCAAATGTAACTCTATACACCCAGTGATGGCTCTCAAACTCTATTGGATAACTATTT
>ML779694.1:405405-415700 GCA_009831015.1 Picea engelmannii | reverse complement strand
TGTGTTTATCTCAATCATTTTATGAGTTTTATAAATTATTCAGAGATATGGTTAGGAAGTAATTTTTTTTATGGTTGTTTGACATATTCAGCATTTATTTTATTTTACTTTCTGATCTTCATTAAAGTTATGATTATGTCTACTTAAATTCATGGCTTATATTTATTATCAGATGAGGCTGCATTTATCTTTGCTAATTTTGAACAATGTGTTGGTACTTACCTCAGTAGACATGCATTATTGATTATTTAGATTTTTTGAATTACATTTAGATAGTTACATTATGCATATTATTTGATAGTGCATTTTTTTTGAGGTTATTATATTAACGATGTACACCCTCCATTAGTATCCTAACTTTATTCTTTATTACTTTCGTCATTGTAACAGAAAATGGGATTATAGTGCCCTCTTGACTCGACGGATTGTGTAGTTTTTGTTATTTATAGGTTTATTCATATTACATGACCTTTCTCTTTCTAAACTTTATTTTATTTTCTTTTGGGTATGAGCGTTATTGAATATCATTTGATTGAGGGTTATTCCTTCTAGCTTCTAGATTCTTCCAAGAAAGCTCAAAGATGGAAGAGGTTTCTAAATTCCTCTTTGGATGCCTTTGACATCGTTCCTTAGCCAGGGGAAATTTTGAGGAATAACATCTTTATCTTTTTTTGTCATTATTTCGGGCTAAAGTTAAAATTTTATTGGCAACTCTACATTTAAGCGACTCCACAAAGTTTTAATGGAAAAATTTACTACTTCCATAGTAGTTGTGAGGTGCTTTCGTTTTGATTTTTTTGGTATACCTGGTTTTCCTAACAATATGCTTGATATTAAGATATGGGGTAAATGTCTTCCTCAATTTCGAGAAGATGATGATGATATCCTTGTCAACATTTACAATATTTTCATAATTATATGGATGTTAGGTATTATTCATGAAGCTGTGTTAATGAGGTTTTTTATGTTTTCTTTGGAAAGAGATGCTCATAAATAGTTTAGAGGTCTTCCTCTTAAGAGTATTTCTTCTTTAAAATATTTACATTCATTCTTTCACAATAGTTGTAGGTTAATCTATCAAGTTGAGATTCTATTAGAACATTGTTGTAGTGTAGAATTTGAAATAGAATATAATTCTTATAACAGTGAAGAAGAAAATAAATTTATCCATGAAGAGTTTGAGCAAGAAAGTAGTTATGAACATATCCAAGAATATTTTCAAGAAAATATAATCTCTTTCCATGAAGATCTAAATCATAACTACTATCAAGATATTGTTTTCTCTTTCCCTAATATTGATAAGAGTTTCAAATGATTCTTGAATCTTTTATAGATACAGAATATGTTGATATTTTGGAAGAGAAAGATATTGATTTTTTTACTCCTTTTGCTCACTATTATGATTATTACAAATACTTTGATATAAAGGATAAATAAATCTTCGTCAAACAATTTCGGTATGTTCTTAAACAAAACCTTAAACCTTGATTTACAAGAACAAGAAGAAGAATCTTTAAAAAAACTTCGCTGCCTATGATGAAAAAATGGCAATACTTTCATAAATTTCAAGAACACATTATAATAGGAACATTAAAACACACTCTACTATAACAAATTTTGTTCCTGAACTTTCTCAAGATTTAATATGTTATGTACTTATGCATTTGACAATGAAGATCTGTCTATTTATTCCTATTCTTTCTATGTTGATGAAGAGATATATGAACAAAAGATAGAAATGAATAATTATGAAATTATACATGACGATATGACTATTGATATATTAACATTACAACATAATAATATTTTAGTTTATTTTAGTTTTTGATAATGGTAAAGACCAAAATTTATGTCAAATATTTGATTATAAGTGTCAACCAATTAATGAAATTTGTATTGAAACAAACCTTATTTAAGAGTTGGTAGATAAATCAAAGAATTTCATTTTCATTGAGTTAGTTAATAAAGAAGAATGCTTATCAGCAAAACAATTGAGTGACATTAAGTCTTACATTAATAGATTTATTTGTAATGACTTTCAAGATTTACATAATGAATCTTTTGAAAATGATTTTGCTCTAAAATTAATGAAGATTGTATTATTGAAAATATATATATTTTTTTGATATATATCAATTTTATATTCATAATAATAATATCTCTCAAAACTTGTGTACTCAAAAAGAACAAAAAGATCATCTATTTTATCAAGAATTAATTGAAGATGAACAAAAACAAAAATCTTTTAATTCTAAGAATAGACATATTTCTGAACTTGCAAATGACGAACCTATATATGATCATTATGACGTTTCAGATGATGTTGATTCATGTAAGTATATAATTCTATCATCTAGTTATGTTGATAAAACTCTTGTCCAAAATATTTTCAAACCCAATGTCTGAACGAAGTAGAACATTATTCTTCATTATTGTTTTCAGAATCCAATAGTTTCTCACTTAATTATGTTCATTTTGACAAATAAGCTTTTCAAACATCATCCAATACATTTCAAGATTTGAATTAGCAATCATTTCAAAATGTTTTTAATCATAACTATTGTTCAGAAATTTCAGTTCATAAAATTAATGATAAGGATGAAAACCAAACACAAGCTTTTTTCATAATTTAATCATTGAAGAACATAAAATTTCTCAAGCACCACCTTGAGAAATTTTAGACAATCAACGTAGGTAATTGTGATTGTGATGTTGATAAAAACATGAAGACTATATTTCTCTTTTATCATTAACATAAATTTCTAGTAGTAAATCCACTTATGTTAATGATGAAATGTTACCTGAAAAACAAATTAACAATCAACAATTGATCGAAGGTTTTGAGCAAGAAAATGAATGCGTGATTATTGATGAAGATACAAAAGAATTAGAACATGACATTGTGTTTTATGATCTTGATTTATGAACATTCAAATCCTTTAAAATATGATGAACAGCTTAGTAGTATTGGTATAATACTTATACTTTCTCATTATTATAACATACCATATGATAAGGATCGTATACTTTCGTAGATAAAAAAGTCATATTTCTAAGACAAATATTGAACGAACAAATTTGAAGGAATAGTAAGTGAAAGAGATATCCTACAGTGTTTAGAAGGAAATAAAGAGATCAACAAAGACACATATGAAAGAGGGAAATGCATAGTTACAGCTAGTTCGCCACTTAATGTGCAGAAAGAGAGAGCTTCATAGTAGCAGGTTTGGAGATCCAATTGGAGCTTGGTTGAAGTCTGTTTTTTCAGAAACACCAACTGCTTTCAGAATTTTAAATGCACCACAGCATTAAGTATTTAGGTTGATTCTCATCTATTTGAGTTGATTACTTTATTTGAGTTGATTGCTTTATTTTCTATCCAAGACGTTGATAATTTTCCTTTTGTAAATAAAATGAATAAAATGACTTCATGGCTTCATTGGAAAACTCATTATACCTAGCATGTTTAATTTATTAATTAGATTAGAAATTGTGTATATAAATAAGCGTTTTACAAAGAAATAGTATAGTTGTTTGATTGTACATACTTTAGGGTTTTTGAATTTACTTTTAATAAACATTGTTAGGACTTTAAACGAAATAAATATAATTATAAAAATTCATTTCTCATCATCATAGAGTCTTGGTGTCCATGATATCTTTGAATGACCACTTTATCTCTAGTATGTTGTCATGATGAGGTTGGTAAACATCTTTCAAATATTTATTTTCCTAAGTAATTAGGTCGAAATTGTGTCAAATTTTCGAAATTGTTCATCTTAACTACTCAAAGTTCCACATCCACTTATAACATTAAATAATAACTAGTATATGTGGAGAGATGTTGTTAAGTATGTAGGGATGGACTTATTTAAATGACTATATTTTATTACGTGAGAATACCAACTCATCTTCACTAACACGTATCATCTGTTGTGTTTTAAAACATGTTGATTGCCCCCATCTCTACATAAATAAAAATATTCCAAGTAAACAAAACAAAATAAGCGAGATGGTGAAAGGAAATTCAGATTTGAAAATGCAAGAATCTTCGTCGGGGCTATGGATGCCCATTCGTAGCAGAGCAAGGCATGTAATGATGGGGTGTCTCCGTCGAGGCTATGGACACTCGCTGGGAGCAGAGCAACACCGGAAGACAAGAGAGGGTGCTCATATGTATCTTCACTCTTATACTCCATCATTAAGAAGACCCCTTAGACTTGGCCATGTTTCAACACATTTGATCATGTTATCAGTAAATGAACTCCCATCAATCATTGCTTTGAGTAGGGGAGATAACAACTAAGGATTTGAAATTCTATCTTAACTTATTGTGTCTCATTACTCTTAGAAAAATCTAATTAGACTAAAATCAAAGTTAAGTTGATCTTTATCTTTCATAACCATACTTATCATCGCAGTATGCTTAGGCTTCAATCATCATCAATTTTATCATTCTTACTATAGATTCAATTCTATTGAGAGATGATGGCTTTATTTTCCTGTATTATTATGCTTTATTTTCCTGTATTAGGGTTTTAATTCTTACATTAGGATTTTGTCTTTGTATTGGGGTTTTTCTTCTTTTTTGTATATAGTTTAGGAAGTTTTGAAATAAAGGGAAAATAATTTCATTAAAGTCTCCATAAGACAAATATGATTCATAGTTTGATTAAGATGCTTGCTATGTGTAAGTTTGTATATGTTAAAGGTCTTTGCTATCATGACTTATCATTTTGAAACAAATATGATTCACAAAGTTACAAAATTGTCCTTGTAATATCTATTATATTATTAGTTTGTTCTTTCAATGATTCACACGTTTGACTAATTTTGTTATCTCAGGACTTTCTCAGGCAAAAATATAAATATTTGCAGGTACCAATTTGCAGGAATGAGAAGGTGGATCTATTAGCAAAGAATGTGATGACAAAGAAGAGAATCGATTTCATGATTGATCCGGATTATTTTCGGCACGAAATGAGAGCGGAGATATATAAAAGAAATGAACAGAGATATCGCAGATATTCAATAATATAACATAAATGTATCAGAAATGTAACCATAAACACATATATACAGTAATACATGATTTCTATTAATGAAATAAATGTACAGAGACTGTAAAAATACAGAGTGAAAGACTCGCTAGAATGGTTTCAGCTTATCTCTGAGAAGAGATGTGATGGCTACTCGCATTCGCAAGAAGATGATTACAATGAGGATGTGATGGCTACTCGCATTCGCAAGAAGATAATTACAATGAGGCTCTGATGGCCTTTTTACAATAAACAAGAATGTCAAAAACCTTAGACATCCAAAAACCTCACCCTAGGAGATGAAGCGCCAAAAGTCATGTGAGCCCCATTTGGGTAAGTGAGTACATCAACTTCCCGGGGTCGTAACTTTTGCATACAATCTTTGTTTTAGACGTGTGATAGCTCGTTGGAAAGGTATCCTCGAGGGGATTCATTTTGGGGGATCAATCATGCCTTTGGCTATCATTGAGAACCTCTATCTCGAAAAACCTTCATTTGGGCCCTCAAAATGGCCGTGGAAGTTAAAAACTGCTAAAAATAGTAAATTTCCAAACTTGCCAGAAAGTTGTTTTGAACTAGCCGGAAAAGGTGGGTGGCCACCGATATCCACCTGGATCAATCCTCCCTCCTTGGGAAGCAATGGTCTCCATTGTGTTGAGTTCCCGGGGGAGAGGGAAAAGCGTTTGTTGAATCTGCATCTTATTGAGTTGTTTGCCTTGCTGGAGACATCGCGTTGCTCAGTTTGTGGAAGTTTGTTACGAACCTGTTGAGGCTGAGGTTGTTCAACAAGTCAGGCTACATGAGAGGATGGTGTGCAGAAGGAATCTTTGCGCTTTACTGCAACCTTGTTGACCATCTTCTGTTGGATAGAAGGTGCTTGGGGCGAGGTTGTAGTGGTTCCAATGTCCATTTGTTCCCCTTTTGAACAGATTGTGAAGAAGCTGAATTTTGTAGTATGAGAAACTACCTTGCGGCACTTTTTTGGTGGAACAGTAGTCGGAACTACCTCTGGTATTCTATAGAGATGACCCCCCAAAGTAACAATGACACTATGGGGTCGAGACTCATAAACAGCATGGCGCTTCCACATATATGGTTGGCCCAAGAGGACATCACAGACATCCAGTGGGGCAACATCACATAGTACCTCATCCTTGAAGGGTTGGATACCGTATGACAATCGACACTGCTGGCTGACACGAAGATCTCGTCATTAGCGAAGCCACCCGATGTTGTATGGCTGCGGGTGTACTGTTGTCAATAATCCCAACTGTTTGATGACCTGTGCTGAGATGAGGTTCTTATGGCTTCCGCTATCAACAATAAAATGCAGCGGGGTCCCCTTCACCCACATCTGTGAATGAAAAAGGCACTCCCCCTCTTCAAGATCTGTTGGTTCTTCTGGTTGAATTGTTGTGGTCGTGACAATAACAGTGGGGTCTGCGTCAATGATCTGTCCTTTACCGGTATTTTCAGAATTAGATTATGAATCGGGGTTTGGCTCCTTGTCTTTGATCTCAGCTACCAATGATATTTTGAGCAACATTCATCGGTGTTGTGCCAAGGGATTTTGTGGAAATCGCACCATTTTTCGGTGTCCTTCTTTGTCTTCCCGTGACCCTTCTTTTCTTGTGTCTTGGACTGGTTTTCGGGAAACTATTTGTTAGGGACATCTTTGTCATACTTTGATTGTTGTGGATTTGCAGAACCAAAATCTCGTTTGTTTTGGTGCTTAAATTTATGCTCGATTTTAACAGCATATCGATAGGCAGCACCGAGTGATGAGATGTCCAGAAAATTCATTTTAGTTTGGATGTATCTGTGTAGAGCCCCACGGTATTTCAGAACCAAATGTCGTTCAGAGTCTTTGATACCCATCTTGGTGCACAAGGTATGGAAGGTATTGGTGAACTCCGGAACTACTTGGCCCCTCTCTTGTCGCAGTGTGGTCCATCTCATGTACTGGTCCTCATAGTTTCCAATAGGGTAATATTGTTCATTTACCGCATCCACAAAAAACTCCCAAGTGGGATTGGCCCCATATATTTCAGACTCCTCTGTGGAACTCTGCTCCCAATAAGTTTCCCACCAATGTTTGACATGGGGGACATCTTTAAGGAGTGCGAAGGTGATTTTTTCTTTGTCGAAAAATTTGTGAACAAATAAATAACCTTCTAGCAGATTTAACCATTTGTCTAGGGCTTCTACATCTATCTGTCCTTCAAATACAGGAATATCAAAATTAATGTGTACCTTGAAAGGAGAGGTGCTTCCAAAGTGGTCGCTTGATGAATATGCACCTGTCGCTATCGGCAGGCATTGAAGGATGTGGGAAAAATTCTCCATCATTTCATCCCTCTATCATGTGAGAGCTTGCTCAAGCAACAGACTGATAGGATCGTCTGCTCCGTCATTTTTCTTTTATTCTGCCATTGTGGGTTTCTTGGGTGTTCGAGAGAGATCATCTTCAAGAGAGACAAGCTCGAGACCCAACTTGCTATACTCAGATCTCGTCGGGGACATGCAATGAAAAAATGATCAAGAGCAGCCTGCTCTGATACCACTGATTCGGATTATTTTCAGCACGAAATGAGAGCGGAGATATAATAAAGAAATGAACAGAGATATCGTAGATATTCAATAATATAACATAAATGTATCAGAGATGCAACCATAAACACAGATATACAGTAATACACGATTTAGATTAATGAAATAAATGTACAGAGACTGTAAAAATACAGAGTGAAAGACTTGCTAGAATGGTGGCATCTTATCTCTAAGAAGAGATGTGACGGCTACTCGCATTCGCAAGAAGATGATTACAATGAGGCTCTGAAGGCATTTTTACAATAAACAAGAATACCAAAAACCCTAGACATCCAAAAACCTAACCCTAGGAGATGAAGCGCCAAAAGTCATGTGGGCCTCGTTTGGGTAAGTGAGTACATCAACTTCACGGGGTCGTAACTTTTGCATACGATCTCCGTTTTAGGCGTGTGATAGCTTGTTGGAAAGATATCGTCGAGGAGATTCATTTTGGGAGATCAATAATGCCTTGGGATATCATTGAGAACCTCAATCTCGAAAAACCTTCATTTGGGCCCTCAAAATGGCCCCGGAAGTTAAAAACTGCTAAAAATAGTAAATTGTCAAACTTGCCAGAAAGTTGTTTTGAGCCAGCCGGAAAAAGTGGGTGGCCACTGATATCCACATGGATCAACGATGACATACGACTATGTGCCCAATGATAGAAGGCACATGTCTACCATTCTTGGTGCCTTGTTGGGAGACACCATCCCCAGTTGAAGCCATAATGTTGTAGCTTAAAATGTTCCCCTAACATTTTTCGAATCTTTCCTATCCTCATCACTTATAAATGTTTGGTTATTTTGAATAAAACCTTATTTCGATGAAACTTTACGCTCTTTCAAATTTTTGAAATTGTTCATCTTAACTACTCAAAGTTCCACATCCACTTATAACACTAAATAATGTCCGGTCTATGTGGAGAGATGGTGTTAAGGATGTAGGGATGGACTTATTTAAATGAGTATATTTTATTACGTGAGAATACCAACTCATCTTCACTAACATGTATCATCCCATGCTTTTTAAAACATGTTGATTGCCCCCATCTCTACATAAATAAAAATATTCCAAGTAAACAAAACAAATAAGCGAGCTGGTGAAAGGAAATTCAGATTTGAAAATGTAGGTATCTCCATTGGGGCTATGGATGCTCATTGGCAGCATAGCAAGGCCTGTGATGATAGCGTGTCTCCATTGAGGCTATGGACACTCGCTGGGAGCATAGCAACATCGGAAGACAAGAGAGGGAGCTCATATGTATATTCACTATTATACTCCATCATTAAGAAGTCCCCTTGGACTTGGCCCTATTTCAACACATTTGATCATGTTATCGGTAAAAGAACTCCCATCAATCACTGCTTTGATTAGGGTAGAGAACAACTAAGGATTTGACTTGTTATCCTAATCTATTGTGTCTAATTACTCTTAGAAAAATCCAAGTAGACTAAAATCGAATTTAAGCCGATCTTTATCTTTCATAGCAGAGAACAACTAAGGATTTGACTTGCCATCCTAATCTATTGTGTTTGATTACTCTTAGAAAAATCTAAGTAGACTAAAATCGAAGTTAAGTTGATATTTATCTTTCATAACCATACTTATCATCGCAGTATGCTTAGGCTTTATTCATCATCAATTTTATCATTCTTACTATAGATTCAATTATATTGAGAGAGGAGGGCTTTATTTTCCTACATTATGCTTTATTTTCCTGTATTAGGGTTTTAATTATTACATTAGGATTTTATCTTTGTATTAGGGTTTTGCTTCTTTCTTTGTATATAGTTTAGGAAGGGTTTTGCTTCTTTCTTTGTATATAGTTTAGGAAGTTTTGAAATAAAGGGAAAATCCTTTCATTAAAGTCTCCATAAGAGAAATATGATTCATAGTTTGATTAAGATGTTTGCTATGTGTAAGTCTGCATATGTTAAAGATCTTTTCTATCATGACTTATCCTTTTGAAACAAATATGATTCATGAAGATACAAAATATTCCTTTTAATATCTATTATATTATTAGTCTGTTCTTTCAATGATTCACATGTTTGACTAATTTTGTTATCTGTGGAGGACTTTCTCAGGAAAAAATATAAAGATTTGCAGGTACCAATTTGCAAGAACAAGAAGGTGGATCTATTAGCAAAGAATGTGATGACAAAGAAGAGAATCGATTTCACAATGACATACGACTTTGTGCCCAATGATAGAAGGCACAGGTCTATCGTTCTTGGTGCCTAGTTGGGAGACACCATCCCCAGTTGGAGCCAGAATGTTTTAGCTTAAAATGTCCCCCTAAAAATTTTCAAATCTTTTCTATCCTCATCACTTATCCATGTTTGTTTATTTTGAAGAAAACTTTATTTCAATGAAACTTTGCACCCTTTCAAATTTTTGAAATTGTTCATCTTAGCTACTCAAAGTTCTACATCCACTTATAACATTAAGTAATGACTGGTCTATGTGGAGAGATGGTGTTAAGGCTTTAGGGATGGACTTATTTAAATGAGTATATTTTATTACATGAGGGTGAAATCATGAAGGTGGGTTACACTTTTGCTTGTTTTATGACAAAAAAAACTGTATTTTCACAAGTTATTCAACTTCCGACATATAAAAGTATTTTTTTTATTTAGAATTTCACTTTACAGTAAAAACAAAACT
>ML779694.1:369501-380450 GCA_009831015.1 Picea engelmannii | reverse complement strand
AGATCTATCAATTAATGATAAGTTCATGTGACATTAGACACAAACTAGAAAGAAACAGGCCAAGCGTGTCATATTGATGAGAATAACGACAACAGTACTTACAATCATAGATGCGAATGCGACAGCTTCGTCAAGTCCCCTTCATCTAACCCTTGCCTGAAAGATCCACAACTTGGATAACAGCAGCTTCACTGATCACTCTCCTTTGGCTGACTGTGTATTTTCTCCAAGATCATAAGTTTCATACCAGCAGTTCTTCCCAATCAGCTCTAGCACCACTTATGAGATCATAAGTTTGGTGTCATTCTCCATTTCCAGTCCTCACTTATGAGATCATAAGTTTGGTATCATTCTCCATTTTGCAGTCCTCACTTATGAGATCATAAGTTTGGTATCATTCTCCATTTTTCAGTCCTCTTTCACCATTAGAAAGATTGCTTATATAGCTTTAGAGAGGCTTTAACCACTTGAGATATCCTTGGGGAAGTTGAGGATTTGCCTCCTTCAGTTGAGGACCTGCCCTAAGATCATGGATGGACTAGGGATTTGAATCCAACTGGCTTCCAAGAATGAAAATATGCTTCCCCCATTCATCTCAACAGCTTAGCAACTGCCCAGAATAGGTAGCGCTCCCTCAAAAGGGCCATCAGAGCGTTGTAGCGCTCCCTAAAAAGGTTAAGGGAAGCGCCAACACTCCAAAATCTATAGCGCTCCCTCAAAAGGGCTAGGGGAGCATTATAACGCTCCCTGAAAGTGTAAGGGGGAGCACCAGTGCTCCAAGATAGTGTAAGGGGGAGCGCTCCCCTCCAAAAACTCAGTTTTTGAGGTGCCTTCAGATGGAAAAAGGTTTGCAAGATTTTTGACTCATTTCTCCTCTTCCAAATCAAATGTGTGAGGTGTTTCAAGTGTCTTTCTCATGTCTTTATAGGCACGACATAGGCATCATGCTAGCATGCTTTGTTTGATGCTTGCGACACTTGTGAGCAACATGCGACACTTGTGACCTTGTGAGCAAAATGCAACACTTGCGACCTTTGTAATGACGACACTTGCGACACTATCAAAGTGAGTAATTTTGATGTGTAACATGTATTGTTTCATAGATCCATAGTGTATGTCTCATGGCTATGTTCAAATTTGAGTATTTATGACATATTTCCATAGTGTATTTTTGGTGGCTATGTTCATATTTAATTCATAATGACATGGATCCACAGTGTATTTTTGATGGCCATGAACTATCTTACTTGACATGGATATTTTCATGTTGGCACTTATGCTTTGAGTCACTTGTACTTTGAGTATGGGAATGCCTACCTCAGTGATGATATATATTATTGTATTGTAACTCCTTGTTTGTTGTTGACAAGTTTTGGACTGATGTGTTCCTTTTTTCAACACCCACACGACAAAGTATTTCAGCTATCACTCCTTTTCTAACTTCATACTTTGGGGCAAATTCTGTTACACATAATTTCCATCACAACAATGACCATTGATGATGTGAACCTACTCTTTTTCATTAAAAGGATTATTTCCTTAATCCCTAAATAAGATGGAATAAAAACCTTTCCTAGAAGATGAAACTATGGAAATTTCCTTTAAAAACCCTAATTTATGAAAGTGTCACATGTGCACCACTGAAACATGTGATGCCCTTAAAGTGTCACATGTTGCACCACAGTAGCCTGTGACAGTGTCATGTGTTTCTAGTTCATAGGGTGTGACATTGTTTGTACGCAGGAAAAAATAAGAAATTCGAGAAGTTTCTAGAATATAAGCTTCGAGGATGAGGTGTCCTCCAATCAATTTGGATCTCACCCATATTCCCTATTTGGTGAGATCCTAACCTCTCATACTAAACTTCTCATCCATTCATTTTCAAATATATAAAAGGAAGCATCTCTCATGAAAAAATCTAATCAATCAATCATGAATAGTGGTCAATCATGGCTTTATCTTCTACTTTGTTAAGGTGACTTTTTATCTGGATGGGCTAGTATCAAACCTATGGTGTCAGAACTCATAGAAGAAAAGGGTGTGTGTTAGAGAAAGGAATCATTGGGATGGACTTCACAACATCAAGGCTCTGGTTGTAATCCCTCCCATTATTATTAATACAATAATATATGTTCTTTCCCACAAATGCTATCCATTTTAATTTATCTTTGTTGCATTTCTCCTTGATCGTTTGCATAGGTTTTATCAAATTATACTTTTGTTGCTTTCGCTCTTGTTGGTTTGTGTTTTCTTACAGTTTATCACTGATAAGTCCTAAGTGGATATGGAAACTACAACTAGTGAGGACAATCGCCGATTAAAAGGTATGAGTTATTGCTAGCTAGTATTTTTTATTACATAAACCTAGGGAAGGTTATATGTTTTGCCATGTTTTGTTCTAGTCTTGGTGTCCGGGTCTAGGGAGATCAATTTGTGCTTGCATAGAACAATTTTTCTGACAACACAAGCCTAATGACATCCATCAAAAAGTACATTGGAGATAACATTCAAAAGATAATTTATTTAATTTTTTAAATATGGGAGTTAGCCACTAGTTCAACTACACTCTCTTCAAGGATTCTAAAATTTAAGGAATATCTACAAAAAGACTTGGACAATGATGAGCACCTTTATAAGGAAGTTTCTGATACTTTTTTTTCTAAAGCGTCAAATATGAATAATGTTCATAGAAGAGAGAAAAATATTTCTTCTAAAATTTGACTAAGACAAACAAATGCATGTTGGTTGAAAAGGATAAAGTGTTTAAGAGAAATAATTATTTAATGTGACACTATAAATACAAAAATAAGTGATGTGTTCCTAAATCTTGTTGATTTAACAAAAGAGTTGAAGGGCACACACCTAATAATGGATTCAATAATGCTTTCAAGGGACCTGTTACAAGAACAGTTGGATACCCTTAAATTTTCATGGGAAAGTAAATTTATTGACTTAACTGAATATTCGAAGGAAGCAGTGGAGAAGTGGTTGATCCACTACGTGAATAAAAATGAAGACATTGAATATACACTCCACCACTTGAGTTTTGATTTTAAATATATTAAAAATGAATTTTTCTATGCAAGAATCAAGTATAAAACAATGGTTTCTCCCATGCGGAGGTACGTTGAACTATGGTTAAAGAATGTATTGATCAAAATAACTGAACCAGATCAACACAAAACAATTACTACTATTAGGGAACCTCCATCTTAGCACTCTACAAAAGGGACTTCAACAAAAAAATGAAAGGTTGAGTTTTTCATCATAGTAAGTCAAGTAGTTAAGTTGTTAAGCCTTTACTTCATTTTCTTCTCAGTTAACAATCATCCATCCTTTCTTGTCTCATGATTTGTGAAAACCAAAGGTCGATTCACAACTTTACTTTCTTTCTTTCTTCGAGGTATTTCTTTATTTATTGGTCCACAAGAGCCCCATACCAGTTTGTTTAGGAGAAATGCATTTAATTTTAAGAATATTACATACATTTTGAAAAACATTTGTATATTTTTAAGGTTCCCTAGAGATCAACTGTTTGGGGCACATGTCTAGTGATTTCTCTGGCATTGAGATGCAAGCATGGGATTTCAGGAACATGTCTATCAAAAACACTTTGATCTTTAATTGCAAAATCATGTTAATTTCTCTGCAAATGTGGCCCTTATTACTTATTACATCCAATGATGTGTTCTACTTTGATTATGATATGATGGAAATGTAGTCCTTTAAAATATCTCATTTTTATGCTTTACAGTCTTGTATAATGTTGTAAATATTCATTTTTGAACAGGCCTGGTCCTTTCTCAAGTTTTCTTTTATGTGTGAATATTTATTTCTTTAAAAGTCTAGTCTATTATAATAGTCCTTGTAAATTTTCATTATATTAAAAGATGAGATCCACCTCTATAAAAGCGCATGAGGATTTATCCTCATTACGTTATCTTGAAGACCTTGAATGGTATTTCAGATCAACATTTCTCTCTCATAAAGGGGCGAAATGCTAGACCATAGTGTGTAGGATGCACCATCCTGCACCACTCTAGGACATTGAACCATCTCTTGGGCCAAAGGGGGATGGGGGTTACCCTTAATATTTCCTAAGGAAATAATCCTTATTTGTCACCCAAGGACAACCTAATTAATATATGAATCTCAAACTAGATTTATGACAGAAAAAATGGTGCATGGAGTCAATCTCTACATCCTATAGCATTATTGTATATGGTTGACCATGGATTCTTGTATCTTTGAAGATAAATTTCTTCCCACCTTCCAAGTTTCACAACAATTTTTTTTCCTTTCTGTCATATTATAAGGGTTCCTCGAAACCAAAAGAACCTCGAGAGGTTGGTGCTATGGAAATAAACAAAAAAATAACATAGGGGTATTTTGATGATGCCTATCAAGGCCCAAATAGATCGTGTGGCTTGGGGTTCATTCTTTATATTTCTGAAACTCATTCTATTAGTGGCAAGGCATTTTTGGTCTTGGGTATGAACAATCAAGGGGAGTTCAATGCAATATATGTGCTTATCAAGTATGGAGTGGACAGGAATGTATATGAGCTCCAATTCTTCGGTGATTCTAAATTGGATATTGATTGGATGAAGGATGAATATCAACTCGAAAATCTAGACCTTTTGCAACTTGGGCATCGATTGAGATCTATATATGCTATTTTTCATCAGATCAATTTTATGAATGTTCTTAGGGAACTTAATACATTGTGCAGACTCATTGTTTAAAGATGCTCTATTATTGGTTGAAAAACAATTGGTTCTGCAAGATTTTTTTGATGGAGATTTAATGTCCAAAAGGGGACTGCGTATTCAATGAACTGCAAAACTCTTGTATTTTTTTGCATAGAATAATTGAGTCTCTTCCTTTTCTCTATTTAGAGAATTGACTTAAGTCTATAGACTACAATAGGTTGATGGAAGTCTAGGTTATGTTCCTTTTTGGAAAATAATTTTGATAGATTTCATGGCTAGTTTTTGAGTTTATCACGAGCATCCTTATAAATAATTTCTTTCTTTTGTAAGCACCACAACAACTAAGGATTATACCTTATTTTTCTATGGAATCGAAGTTTCTTTTTTTGGGGGAAAAAATGTTTAAATAGTTATTGGGAAACTTATTTGCATAAGTTTTGAACATTAATTATCAATCCAGGAGTCCATAAACATTGAGGTGCAAGCACAGGGAATGCAGGACCAAATCTTATTCAAACAAACTAAGGATGAAATTTTCTTGAACTATTACAATGTGAAAGTAAATTATAAACTAAGGAAATAACATAATGAAACTAATCTTATCCAATCTAGGTTGCCATAACTTACAAAGGTAGAAACTTTGGTTATGAGATATCATGCCTCGAATGGCTCACACAACGATACTCTATTCACTTGTGGAGATCGATGATTGGAAAAGATTATTCTTCACACATACCTTAACTTAAAACAAACAGAAATATTCTAAGCTAAATTCATTCAATCTAAGGTCCACAACTTCAATGGTAGACAAACATGTCACAAAGGGAAATTGTTTCAAAAGAATGAAATCTATTTGCAACAAGACTCAATTTAAGCATGAATTCTCAAAATAATACTTATGCATCAAAGAAATCAAGGTAAACGATTCAAAATACTAAATCCCTTCAATTAATTATCACACTCTTCTTGGTTGAAAATCAAATTATAGAGTGAATTTTGTCTCCTTAAGTGATGAGTTATAACTGTCACAGTTTCAATGGTAGAAATGTTGATTGCAAAGTGTAAAATTATTTACAATAATACTCTGGTGACTGTGAAGTGTAAGTAACCCAATCAAGAGATGGCTCCCTACAATAATACTCTGTTTAACTATGAAACAATGATTGTAAGGAATACTAAAACACACATATGCATTAATGAATGAAAAAACCTTATTCTAAATTTCAAATCCAACCAATCAAATGATCTCTTATGATTTCCAACTGGTTTCAAAACAGGCTATAGTGTTTCCTCGAGACTCAATGGTATGAGGAAGCTTGTAGCGGTACTCTGAGAAATATCTTCAAGTTGTCAATGAAGGATGGGAATGATTTCTTGTTATTTATAACAACAAAGAAAAATAAAATCTTAAAAGAACTCCAACAGATAAAAAACTGATTTAGATTTGATCTAAAGATAAAATAACAATTAAAGAAAGGAAACATTGCAAATTAAAGAGAAAGCAAAGAAACAAAACTCACGCATTATTTACATTACTGCCACTTGAACCAAACATGGGGTCCCTCCAAGTTGGTGCATGCACAAGTAAATAAAATAAAATAGAGGAAATCAAATATTGGTATTAAGCATAAAATGAGTTATACAGTGATTCATAAGTTTTCCAATTCGACCCCCTAAATTCCTCATAATTTTGGCATATTTATACATAATAAAACATAACTAATGAAACTAAAAATCCTCTCTAGAGTAATGACGGATCTTAATAACCTCTTGTCTATGTTGGTTCAAGATCAAAATGAGCAATTTCCTCCATGATTCGATGGATTCATGTGTGAAAAACCAGGTGTACATAAAATCTGGGTTTTACATCTTTAGAAAAACCTCTAAATCTCCCAAATCATGCATTTTATGGAAAATCTACTCATGTGTCGCCTAATTGGGCTCATCCGACACAAAACATGTCTTCAAATTTTCTAATTCATTTTCATCTTCATCTTCAGATCAATGTTGTGTTTGTTGTTAGTTATTTTTCTTTGTGGAGGGCATGCATTGGCTGGATAATTTCTGGAATGTTTTTCATGCATCAAGAGTACACGATCCATGGTGCGAAGGCTAGGAGAAAAACCCATGTGTCATTTTTCTCTAATTTGGCTTGCAAGTATGCTAAGCTCGGAGTAATTACTCAAAAATAATATTTCTAGTAATAAGACTAATAAAAACGAGCATAAATTTGATATTTTTCTTATTAAATAAAAAATAGAAACAAACTAACAATAACCTCTTTAATGCTTTATTAATCCGAGACTTAGTGGAAATGGGTACAAATATACCAAAAATTAAGGAAAGGTGGGTGAAAAGGAAGTATACATGGTGATTTTTTTACAACAAAATATGAACCCAATAATAATATACGAACTAAATAATTGAATTGAGTAATTCACAAATTAATAATTTGTGAATTTGTTGTGTTTTTGGTGCAAAGATTCATAAATGAATCTGGGGTATTTATCATATATATATATATATATATATATAATTGAGTTATTTATAAAACAATTATTTGTAAATTTGTTGTAATTGTGGTGCAAAGATTTGTTTGAATAATTTTAAAAATAAATAATTGAATTAAGTTATTTACAAAATAATTATTTGTGAATTTGTTGTGTTTGTGGTGCAAACTCTTATTATTGAATCCTATTTGCACATGTCAATGTGGAAAATAAGGGCTTAGCACCACTTTAGTGTACTTTCAAACATATTGTTTCTCTTAACATACATGATGAGATACTTCATTTCAAATATAAGTGGTGCTAACAAAGATTAAAACCACCTTAACACCACAAAATATAAGTGATGCTAATACCACCACCTTAATAGCACAAAATATAAGTGGTGCTAACTTGTGGTGCTAAAAGATGAGTTTTCTTGTTGTGTGGCTTGACTTCTCATGTAGTAGATCATTCTAGAGTTTATTTGTCTCACACAACATAACGATCAAATGTTCACGATACAACAGATTGTGTTAGATTGTTTAATCAATCATCTAATTTCCATGCACAATGGACAAATAACAATATATATTAGTAAGAACATTTGGAATCGACACAATGACATGCAAATCTCACTATTTATTAGTGAGAATTCCTTTCACACATGAGAAATCAACCACACAACCATATAGTGGCTACCAATTAAGATCTTCATAATGAAAAACACATGGGAAAATCTCTATGCACCCTACACCAAAGTAATAAATGCCACTACAAAGTGTATAGATTGTTAGAATATTGAAACATATAAATAAACATAAAATAATGTTAAACAACAAAACGTTACTAGTCTAGCCTCGTATCCATTTGTGTTACTTTGAAGGTATTGTCTTTCTTATTCTTCATCATTAAGGGCGAGTGTTGGAATGTGTTACTTTGGAAGGTAATAATGTCTAGTGTTATGTTGAAAGAAGTTGTAATCTTATTTAAAAGAGTTATCCTACATTCATAATGGATTAAAACGATCTTGTTATCATTTATTATATAAAGAAGTGAAATTACATTTATCCCACATGTGTTATTGGGATGTAATTCCTCCATATCTCTTGGTATATAATAAAGGTAAGAGAAACCCATTAGAAACACAAGAAATTGTATTATCTTTATATAGGGTAAAGCATTTGTGGAGTCTATTATCCTTGTTGATCATACATGTGGAAAAATTAATATAATTCACAACCATAATCACATTGTAGTAATGATGTAATTTGATCATACATGTGAAAAAAATAATATAATTCACAACCATAAACACATTGTACCTTCTAGAGAGGTTAATACTCTATATCACAATAACCGATACAATAACAAACTACACAATAACCAATAAAATAATTACATTTTTTTGTTAACAAACTTAACAAAATGTGTAAGCTACTTAAATCTCTACATTGAATTCAATGTTTATGTCTTCCTTTTTCATCACAATGTATCATCACAAGATCTTCATATTTGATTTCTCCTTCTTTTTTTTTAAGTAAAAAAGCGAGTCCTGTTATATTAAAGCTTCAAAAAAGAAATACACCATGACATACAGGCACCAACTGTCCCGCCTATGCAGGAAACCAAGACAGCTGGCCTGTCCAGAATAGCATGCAAAATCAAACAGTTCATTTCGCCACCCTGCCCGGAGGAAACCAAGGTGCATGTCCATTTTCATCAGCAGTTTAGTAAGGCCTATGCTAACGCTAACCAGGCTAACAACTAAAAGAGCTACAGCTCTGATAAACATCAAAAGAAAAGGAATTGAAGACCATGCTAAACAGAAGAACCTATTCATCGGAGTCCTCACATTCTTCCTTCGCCTTGCCGCTGCTGACAGGAATGACATAGAGCTGAGCGCAAGTGCGGCATTGTCGCCATGGTGTGGCACTGGAGTAGGCTGCATACAACATGTCCAAGCGCTGGCTAACGCGGACAACCCGGGAGATTTGATCATCCACCATACTGTGGACCTCAAAGATTAAGTTCAGGTGCTCCAGGCGAAGGAGTGGTGGCGGGGGTGACGACTCTGGTTTGGCATCCGTCTCATGGTGACCTTGTGTCTTCCTCTGCGGCTGCGAGTCGGTGTTGCATCCCGGTAGCTCCTCCTCAACCAGGCAAGTGGCGAACTCTTCATTAGGGGCGTCGCTGGGACCGCGTGTTTCTCTCGAGCTGGGCGGTGGTGTTGCTGCCTCAATGCACGCCGGGGGGTTCCAATTATCCGGAATTGTAAACATTCGTCTCTCATAGAAGTCTGGGGGGAGCTCCATAGTCGGAATTTCCTCGACGTAGGTTCTTGGGGGCGAGTTTGTTGATATGGTCTCCCTGCGTCGTTTCCTCTTAGCTAGAACTAGGGCCCGTTCAAACCGCTTATGTGTTTTCCTCCTGGAGTCCGCCGCGTACCATCCTGCTCCTCTGCGGGGTCTTCCCCTCGCCCTCAGCATAGTGAGAATGAGGACTAATGCCAGGAAGTCTCCTGCGCTTCTGTTCCTTCTCTGCTCTATGGGCTGCGAATACATTCTATGAGTTCCGGTGAGGTGGATAATAGCATAAACAATGGTTGCAGCCATTAAATCCGAGAGCTTAAAGCTCTGGCTAGTCGGCTTGTTCTCGCGTGTGAGAGGCCCCATCGATGGATAGAGGTCGACGAAGGTGAGAGCCCTCATAACTGGCGATGGTGTGAGGGCGGCTGGCCACGATAAATGGCCTCTCCCTGCGCGCCTCCACGTGCCCTTTCCTTTCCGCGTGGCACCCCATCCGAGGATCTTTGATTTCTCCTTATTTGCAAACTAAGCATTGACTTATATTTTTCATAATAGATATTTTGTCTTAGATGAACTATTATTTTCTATAAAGAATCATTACGTGGATCTCGAGTTAATATAATTTCATTTATCTCATAAGGCTCTTGACACAACTTATCTAAGACCCTCTTCTATAACAAGTCTTGCCAATAGTTTATCAAGCAAATCTTTCTATATGCTTTTATTTGGATTATATTTGTGATAAGTTGACATAATGTCTCTCCTTTGAAAAATAGGTTATACTAAATTCTCCTAATATCACAAGATAAAGAGTTTGCAGTTTTTAATTTTTAATTTTTATTTAAAACCTTTTTAATTTTTTTTCATTTTATTCTTTTAAAATAATTATAAAAAGTTATTGTTTACAACAATAAATAATATCATAAAAACAATATCTTCAATTTCCAATTCTATAGTTACTTTTTTTTTTTTTAATTTATCTTACATAAACTAAAAAACTTTTATATCTCTTATTATCCATTTCTACACATAAAATTCCAGTTACAATTACATTCCAAATTCAAACCAATACTTATTATTACCACTTCATTATAATAAACACTACATTTTAATTTCCATTTCATTATAATAAATACTAGCATTTTAAAGAAAAAGAAAATTGACGTGGTCAACTTTTTTATGTTTTGGTTTTTTTAGACACATGGATTTTTTAATTTCCATTTCATTATAATAAATACTAGCATTTTTAAGAAAAAGAAAATTGACGTTGTCAACTTTTTTATGTTTTGGTTTTTTTTAAGACACATGGATTGTACAGAGGATTGGTTTTTTTTAAGACACATGGATTGTACAGAGGATTTAACAATTTCTTACGGGATATAGAACAAAATTAAATTTAAAATATCCCAAAAAAATAACCAAAACTTCAACAATTATAATAA
>ML779694.1:323591-363847 GCA_009831015.1 Picea engelmannii | reverse complement strand
ACAATAGGAGACAAGAAATGTAGCATATCCGAATTAGTTTTCTTTGGAACAAACAAGAAGGTTCCTGGAAACCCAAAGTTTAGTATACAATAAGGACATTTTCGAATCAGTTTTCTTTGAAATTTAACAAAAAATAATAATGTCTATTACATGTTTGCGGAAATTTAAATGCGTTTATCATATAGACTGGGATTGGGGCTCCCACAGACCATAAAAAGAAATAAGTACAAGAATTAGGAATGTCGAAAGAAGTGTGCCATGGTAGAGAGGAAGAACTAAAAATAAGAAATTGGAACTTATGAGTCTTTGGTTACAGTTTTCTATTTAAAGAGGACATAAGTGGATTGATAAAGAAAAGAAGATGACAACATAGACTTAAACTGGAGTGATAAACAAAACAAGATGGCAATATAGAATTACTATGAAGCCGATGCATTTTTGTTGCTGTCATCGATGGGAAGTGGACTCCTGTTGATCGGTTGTTTCCCTTCCTAGATGAGGCTTTCCATTCCGAGTTGGAACCATTCTTCGATGTAGCTTTTCATGGGGGTTGTGTTGATTTCATCCCGTATCTCTATGTCGTAAAGGTTGTTTTCTAATTTCATTAGATCCATTGAAATACTATGCAGACTCTGTTCAATTTCTTCATTGTGTGAGGCATAGTCCAGTACCCAGTGCTCGTGCTCATCTAGACGATGTTCAAGTATGCCGTAAAACTTTTCGAAAGACAACCCCTTTAAAATATCAACTTGTTCCTTGAATGCTTCTTTGGTGACTGACAAGGATTTGAGAATTAAGTTTGGATCTTGAACCTCGTTGGTAGTTCCAGCTAAGTCCATATGGAGCAGGCTTGTGAATACATTTTCCTTTTCTGATATGACTTGTTTACATAATTTGACAATGAGGTGTAGGTTCTCAATTTTTTTTTGCCAGCATGCTTTTAATTTTTTGGTGCGCTTTGGGGAGGGGAGTTTCTCCTGTCTTCTTTTTAGTTCCGATGTGTTCAAGGCATAGTTGGAAAAAGGGTCCAGCACCCGATGACAGAAAAGCTGTTCATTTTTTAAATTCACCTCCAAATTTTCAAGCAAATCATTGGCCTTCTTTCCGAAGGAAACTAAATTTTGCGATTTTTCTAGGCTTCAGTAACTAGCTGCATTATTTTGTTGATTTTGTTCTCTACAAGGGCTCTGGAGCATGCAAGGAGGGTAGAGGATACTTTCATCTTCGTTGCAGTGGTAGAAGGCACAATTTTTGCCAAAGGACTAGAAAATTCTAGTGTTGCAATGAAAGCCTGTTCAAATTCGTTGAGGCAGTGTTTCAGATTGGCATAATCCATCTCCATTCCTCTAATGGAATCGCGAAGAATGTCACTGGTTACCTAGTGAAACGAGCAGATTTTGGAAGGGGTCATTTGGCTAAAGTCAATCTCAGTTCAAGATTTTCCTTTCCTATTTGTTACATCTCTCTTTTCAGTGACCATACTTTTAGATTGGCTGTCAAAAATAGCACTCTGGATTACGAAGGATTTATCTATGTCAAAAAATTCGGTGTCTGATATGTCCACCGCAGACGACCCAATTTTTTGCATCTTCTCAGCTTCAATTTCAATTTGCAGTTTTCCACTGTCAATTTTGGGTTCCTTTGCGTGGCCTGCATTGTTTTTTCTCTTCTTAATTAGTGGAACTTTGTGAGAACTATCAATATTTATGCGAGGGGGGGTTCTTATCTCCTCCTCCGTTTGAAGATTTCTAGGTTGCTTTCTTACTGGGATGGACCGTCGAAGTGATGCTCCATGGTATCGTGCACTTGGGAGTGCTGGCGGGGGGTTGGGTACTCTTCTCACTGGATACTTTACCATGTTGTCTGTACAATTCAGTTGCACTTTGCAATGTCTCTGCATCACAATGGGCAGAAGCAGGATTGTTGTCGACACTGTCCCTGTCTTGGGTCGGGTGTCTATGGATAAAAGAGGTGTTAAAGCCAACACCCAATAAATGTTCTCCAAAAATGCCATTGGGGTCGAACCCTTTTAGCCTTTCATTGTATGTTAGGTTCAATTTCTTGAAATGGGCGGCAAACTTGTCAATATTGTTGATGTTTCTGCACACGAAGTCTTCAACTTTCTAGGGCAGAGGAGTGAACTGTTTTTTTTCTTGTCATGGAAAAAATGCAACCAGTGGTTGTATTACCTTTCTATTTCTGCAACAAACATCTTGTCTATGATGTGGCATGGAAGGAAGGCAGGATTTTCCTTAGAGCCAAATACCATGAGGAGCCTATGATTTTCCTTTTTCTCAAGTGTGCCCTTCTTGTTCAAAAACTTGCTTGCATGGCCATACATCCGCGAAGCATCCTTGCCTAACAATAAATCTTTGAAAACTGAGACAAATCCATTAAAAACTTCATAAAAACAATGGGAGGCCTTGTGTATCGACAGGGAATCATGCCAGAATGTTACTGGGTCGAATCCACAGTTTATTTTATTGGAAAGATAAAGTTTTGGAAACGGGCAACAATACACAATTGTGAAAATCAAGTAGGATGACATATAAATTTTATTCGATTATTTGAATCCTGACAACTGGGAACAAAGTTCAATGGAGATTAGCTTTCCTTGATCGAAAATGTATTGTTCCTTGACTGTGAAATACAAAATATAAATAATTATATAGGAAATGCTTGATGTGGATGCCTGTCCCGTTATTCTTGTAAACAACCAAGCAATTTTCCTGAATGGATTTCTAAAGGAACTTACCCGGAGCCTTGTGATATCTTCAGGAACTGTTGTCGGGTCTTCGAGGAAGTTGTCTAAGATGTCCAACCCGTTATGATGTTTTTTTGGAAACTGTTTGCAGTCTTGTCCTCTGAACGTTAATGTTGGTTTCAACAATTTCAACATCTCGTGGAAGAGCTGAGGTGATAAAGAAACAGGAGAATCGTTGCACAGTGGAATAGTTCTTTGGCCTGAAATATATTTTTCGGTGCACTAAGAGACCACCTCATTATAGTAAAAAACCTCAGGGACGCAGCCTGTACGAGCGATTCCATAGGTCCAAATCACTTCGTTCTGGGCGGAACGAGATGAATAGTAAACGTATGCCCTGGACCACTGGAACCTTTGTTCCCCTTTTGCAAACATATTTACTGTATCTCCACAAAACTGTTGTTGACCTGCTGCCATAGGTCTACAAAGACATTTATTTGTTCCAGACGATGAATGAAATGAAAGGTTGAAAGGGCTAATATAACCTTGTGCAAATTTTGGTCTAAAGTATGTGAATGGGAGATGTCCTTGAGACTTTCGTTGATTAATGACAATCTGGACGACTGTTGCATGATGCATTGTTAACATTAAACACTAATAATTGCATATATAGAAATGAGAACATGGTGGATATTGCAATGAGCGATTAAGCATTGCAGATTTCTTGAGCAACCCAACATGAAAACGCGTGTTGGAGATGAACAATCGGAAGGGAAAAGATAAGTTTCCGCACATCTTGGTTTAACACGTAATAATGGGATATCTCCTTGAGTTTTTCGCCCATTAATGACAATGTTGACGGTTCCTGCAAGGTGACTTGTTAGCATCAAAGGTTTTTAATTACATAGCAAGAAAGTATGGAGGTCGCGGGCTGGGGGAAAAAAACTGCTCCAAAATAGGGTTGCAAGGTACAACTATTGAAGGTGAGGGAGTCATGGTCAAATTGTATGTCTCAGAAATTTTTGATTGCAATACGCGTAACCTGCCAACCGTGGTGATACAATTGGCTAAGTATGGAGAGCAATAGCGGTCGATCGGAGGAGTCGCGTGATTATATAGATGGAGATAAATATATCTCAACCCGCCAATGCTGGAACCCATGTTTATAGAAATGCGATTATGTATATGACCACAAAGAGATAATACAAGGGAAGAAGAAAATGGAAAAAGGACCAACGAGTCGGCGGTGGAAATGTAAATCACAGAAATTTTGAGTGCAATATGCATATCAGAGAAGAAGAAGTAGCAGACTTCGAATGCGCTAACCTGAAACACTGACTAAGAATTTGAGATTTCATGAATCTGTGAACAATAGGATCCAAAATAGGGTCAGAGGTCTGGATGGTCAAATTGTATTATTTGAAACATTTCAATGCACAATCTGTAACGCGGAAGAGGGGACGATGTCGGAACCTGGTACTCAATTTCTATATTGCAAATGGTTGGATGCGAACTGTTTCGTACTGTTGTGTGCAACTGTCACTTGTAAGAGTCATTAGTAAGAGCATAGAAAATGTATATTAGGAAGCACATTTTTCAACCGTGGTACAGTGAAGCTTGCGAGTTCGAGGAGCATGCTATAGAATTGTAGATTGCCAACCCAACAACCATGGACATAAAATTGCCTAAGGTGTGATTATATGCATGGAGATAATGAGAGCCATAATACAAGGGAAGAAGAAAAGGGAAAAAGAAGAAAGGAGTCGGCGGTGGAATTGTAGATCAGGGAAATTTTGAATACAAGATGTGAACCCGGTAGTCAATTTGTATATTGCGGGGGACCGAAGTAAATAATTTGAATGCATAATTTGTAACACAGAAGAGCGGATGATGTCGGAAGAGCGGATGATGTTGGACCCGCACCTGTGTCCAGTTGTCAGTACTGAGAGGTAATTTAGTATTGAAAATAATATTTTAGATTGTGTTAAATACTTCATAGGGATTAGTATCTGTAAAGAATGGAAATCTCCACCCCGCCAGCCTTGCATCCCATGTGTGAATTTGTATATCGTGAAACTTGAAGGACTATTTGGAGGACACGGAATAATAGAAGTGCAATGTCGAGTCAGACAGTCCGCAACTCCTCTTCTCAATTTGTATATCGTGGAATTTTGGATGCTATTTGTAACACACGCAACAATGGAGGGCCAATTTTGAGCCCGCCCGCCCGAGAACCCGTGATCAGAAATGTCGGTAGGTATGAAAAGGAATAGCTACCGATTCAATTCTCCATGCGAGGATATAGATGGAACTGAAATTGGTCCCAACGTGGCAACCGTGGACATAAAATTGGCCAAGTATCGAAAGCAACAACGGTCGGTTGGATTAGTCGTCTGATTGTATAGATGGAAATAAAGATATGCCAACCCGCCAGCGCTGGAGCTGCATATTTCGTGAACCCGCCAAAAGGAGGATCCAAAACAAGTTGAGAAGGTATCTGCAGAGGAGGCGAGGCCCAGACCTTCTAATTGTATTGCTCCTAGCATTTGAATGCATAATCTGTAAGATGAAAGAGCGGACAATGTCCGGTAGTCAATTTGTATATTGTGGAGATTGCAATTCCAACTATTTCGTACATCTATGTTTAGTTGTCACTAATAAGTGCTAATTTAGTATTCTAAATAAATTTTTAAATATTGTTAGATACTTTACAGGGATTGTCATCCGTAAACAATGGCAATATACACTCCGCCATTTTTTCATTCTGTGTGTCAATTTCTATATCGCGGAACTGGGAGTGTTGTTTGGAGGACACAGAACAATAGAAGTGCAATGTTGACTCAACCAATCTGCAAATTCGCTTGTCAATTTGTATATCGCGGAATTCTGGGTTCTATTTGTAGGCTACAGAACAATGGAGCCCCATTTTTGAGCTCACCTACGAGCCCAAGAACCCACTATCGAAAATGTCGCTAGGTATGGACCGCGAAATTTGTGCGTGCTTTATAGAATATCATGTCCATATTTTATAGTCCCATAATACATGGGAAGAAATAAGGGAAAAATGATGGAGGTGTTTGCAGTGGAATTGTAGATAATATGTAGGAATAAGAGAAGGGAAAAAGAACTAAGTATCTTGCAGAAGAACATTAGGGTTCGCAAGCGCCGGCCCTGCAGCGGCGGGCATAAAATTGGCTAAGTATGGAAAGGAACAACGCTTGGTCGGATCCGTCGTACGAGGATATAGATGAAGATGTTAAAGCATGAATTGTAGATGACAGAGGTATCTTTCATACCACTTTTTCCACTTGTCACTAGTAAGAGCATTGTTGATGTATACCAAGAAGGATGCGAAGTTGATAGGGATGGAAAGCAACAACAAATACTTTGAATGAAGTCTATGTGTACGAGGAACCCGCAGTGAAATTGTAGATCACAAATATTTTTAGTGCAAGATATATATTGCGGAACGATAAGCAGCTGGGTTTGCAAGCGTCGGCCCCGCAGCGACGGGCATAAAATTGGCCAAGTATGGAAAGGAACAAATCACTGACGTTGTTTCGCTGCAACATGTATATGATGAAGCAGGGGACATAGGTGTTGGGTACCGCGAACCCGGGGCCTGGTGCCCAGATAACTGGGCAAGTATTGGCCAAGACAAAGTTATGATATCTATTTCAATATTTTTCATACTAGAATCTATCAATGAACACAGTTTTCATATTTATCTGAATAGTATTCATAGTAATATATATTAATGGATTGGTTGTTTCAAATGAAAATGATCTCCCAATCTGTAAGATGCTTCTTGGCTTGCAAATTTTGCTGGAACCTCAAAATTTTTTACTGCAACATGTACATAGCGCAACAAGAAACATGAATTTGCAGTGTGGTCTCGGCGACATAAACTCCTTATCATCTATTCATCTTGTATTCGTTGTAATGAGATCAACAAACATCGTCTCTCCATAAACATCAATATCTAAATTAAATTAAATGCAATCAAAATTTGGTGTGACTTTTAAGTAATTAAAGCATAAATTGCAGATTACGAAAGTTCTTAGGCTGGAAGATGTATATGACAGAACAATGGACATAGTTGTTTAATACCACAAACCCAAACATAATTTCCTAAGCTTTGCCGAAGAGGAAGTTTTTTTGTATTTATTCCAATACTATTGATATTAGTGTATATGCACGGATATTATCAAATAGAAGAAACTGCAATATATCCAACAAACTTCACAGGAACATTGCGTCAACAGTTCAGCCACCTTGTCGTTACTCATTATTAATTCTATTCATGGAACCCGAAGAATGGGAGCAACACGAGTCCTCCAATTTCTTTCTTTAAATACAGGGCCACCACCACATAAGTATGGCCCATGAAAAATTATTCTTACATGTAAAATGTAAACAAAGAACATGCCAGGTTTTATTTAGATTGAAGTACTGGGCAGCATAATCAAAACCTTGTGTTTCATGTTTAACCACACAGGGGAAGAAGGTAGAAAATACAATTAAAACAAATACCAGAAATTGGAAAGTACTGTTAAAAAATAAACCAAAATTATTCTATATTCAAATAAGGTGGGTTACAAAATACAACTGAGGCTATTTTCGACAACGATTGCGATTTTTCCTATCATCAACCAATTTAAAATATGTACATTGATGAAGCTTCTTCACAGTTTTGTACTTAATCGGTGCTGCCAAGTACATCTATCCCACTTTTTTGAATATCTTCTCTCTTCCAGATATGGCCTACTTGCAATGCCTGTTTATTCAACATTCCATTCTTTGTCAAGTATTGAATTCCCCATGCCGTCGAAAAGTTGGGGTTTAAGGTGCTTTGCTTGCAATGTTCTTGACCCTTGACATCCGAGACAACTTAAAAATGCCATTCAGGCCGATTTCAAAGTGGAAGGAGTCGTTCTATGTCACAACAGCTAAAGTAACGGAAAATAAATCAAGTACGTAGTGACTGGTATTCTCCCTATATTTGATCATCTATTTGGTTGAGAAGCTTGCCTGAGGATTTGTATGTGGAACTTCTTTGCTTTATTACAGTAAATTGGAAGGAACGTCCAACCTAGATGAAAAAAGAAACTCTGTTGAGGTACATAACTTCTTCGGGTAGTAGAGGTGTGGCAAGTGCATCAAATGTTGCAGAATGCACCAGAACAGGTCTGGCAAGTGTATCAAATGTTGCAGATGGCATCAGAATATATCTTTCTTCATAGCCATGGAGATATGGCAGCCCACAAAAAGGTCTGGAATGTTTAGAGGTGACGCCAAATATGTAGATTCTGCAACTACATCCATAGGAAACCGAACAAACTTTCACAAAGAACATATATTTCTGTCAAGTCGGCTACTAGACCCACATGCAGGTCATCATACTATGAAATATAAACTTTTGCAGTGATAATATGTCATTTTATCCACCCATACAGTTTCTGCTATCCGCCTCTAAGGTAGACAAATACTTGTGCAATATGTACAACTCGATACACTTGCCAAATATGTGTTGTTGGAAGAAGCTATATAATTAAACGAATAACTATTTTGCACCTGACCTCAAAATCCATTACAATTTCTAGTAATAAAACAAATAAGTTCAACCAACAAATCTCCAGCCAACATTTTCAACGAACCAAAGCATCAAACACAGGGAGAACACCAATAAGAACATACTTGTTCTATTTTTTTCATCCTCTCTGAGTTTCTCTTTGTATAACAGAGTTTTGTTTTTACTCAAAGCTCACGTCACATAAAACCAGACTCTATTCTTTCATCTGCTTGTCAATTGCATCTCTAAGTTGTCTTACATGTGCATGACTAGGGACATTAGAACGAAGGCACCCTAAAACACAACTCTTTGATCATAGAGAGAAATGGCAATAAGTATTTAAAAGCAAGGTTGGATGATCTGTCGTAGGTTTTGTGTTGATTCATTTTAATGACAGATGTTCTCAATATTTTCACTTATTAATGCCAATCTTTTTGAATATGTACGCTCAATAATGACTACCAACACGTATTAAAATTCCCATATTCGAGTAGATTCTGAAATCTGACATCTAAGATATGCACAATATTAAAGAGGGACATGACGTCAAGGCCTCTGTGGGTGACACGTTCATGAACTTTGCCGAATCTTTTAAGAAAACTAAAACTGCACAAACAAAAAATAAAATAAAAAGTATTTCGCAAATTCAAAATGCAGGCAAAAGGAAATTACCAGATCCCATAATATTCGCTTGTCTATTCATTTTAATGGGAGATGCCCTCCAGTTATTAAAGCCCATCATTTCAAAATGAACAATATTAAAGAGGGATCTGACATCAAGGTCTTTGTCGCTGACACGTTCGTGAACTATGCTGAAGCTTTGAACAAAACTAAAACTGGACAAGGAAAAAAAAAAAAAAAAAATTTCGCAAATTTAAAATGCAGGGAAAAACAAATTACCAGATCCCATAATATTTGGTTGTCTATTCAATTTAATTGGAGATTCCCTCGAGCTTTCCAGTTATTAAAGCCCATGTTTTCGAACCTGTCTGCTCAGTTCTAACTTTTCAAAGCATATTTAATGTGTATTGGGAAGCGCAGAAGGTAGCGGGGATGGAGCCCTATGTAACATACATTACTACTATTGTTATGTTTTTGTTAATGAGCGTATGTGAAACGTACGCAAAGAAAAGTAATTTGAGAATGATAGTTGTTTTGCAAGAGCCCTTGAAATTCAAATAGTGCGCAAGCCCGATTTTCATTTTGTATATCGTGGAACTGTCCGTGCTATTTGTAGGACACAGAACAACAGGGACCGAACCTAGAGCCCACCATTCCAAGAAATCGTGATCCAAAAAATGCTCACTATTTTTTTTTGTGTTTTTTGTCCACCAGGGTATGTAAAACACACGTAAAGTAAACTATTTCGACAATGTTAACTTTTTTGGACATGACGACCTTCAAATTCAAATAGTCCGCAAGTCCGATTATCAATTTCTATATCGCCGAAGTCTCCGATTGTCAATTTTCAGCCGCCTACCCTGACAACACGTGATGCAAAAACTGATTAAGTATGGGATGATGGCTCCATGTAGGTTGTATATATCTACTCTATAAAATTACATATTTCCTATGTTTAATCTATGTTGTCCAAGAAACCTATAATTTGATAAATTTTAATGTTTCTGTCTAGGAGCCCTACTATTAAAGAAAATTAATTATGAAATGTTAATGTATACACCATAGTTCGATACAACCTATCCGTGAAGGCGCGTCCATAATATTGGCTAAGTATGGAACCCAATTGCGGTCGATCAGAATGATCGCAAAACTCTCGCTGCTGACCGATTGTCAATTTGTATATTGCGGAACTCTCCGATTGTCAATTTTTAGCTGCCTACCTCGTCAACCCGCGATGCAAAAACTAGCTAAGTATGGGATGACGGCTCCGCGGTCTAGGAAACCTATAATTTCATAAATTGCATTCTCTTCTACCCAAGATTCTTTTAAAGAAAACTAATTCAGGAAAGCTAATGTATACACCGAACACAACCTGCCATAGTCCGATAGAACCTATTCGCGAAGCCGTGTCCATAAAAGTGGCTAACTATGCAACTGAATGACGGTCACTCGGAATGACCACATAAACGCTAAAAACTAGAGTCAAACGCAATTTACAACAAGAAAGTAAAAATGAGAGAACAACTATATCTCCCACACAGCAAAAGCCATTGTCATAACTATAAAACCATAGTAACACATAATCCATGTAAAACACATCGACAACCATCAAATATATTTTAAGGCCAACAAACTTTGTTTCAACGCGTAACAGATGCAATTTACACTGCCTGCAATTCTTTAGTCTGCTATTTTATCTTAATAGTATTCTATGCAAACTGCAGTGCAAAAAAAAATGCGACCAAAGATCCAACCGTAGATGCAACATCCCAACATTTGCAAATTATGGCCAAACAAGAATAAGCACCAAACACGAACCCAACTAAGAAACACTAAAAGGCCCAATTGCAGATGCATGACCGGTACCCTGCAAAGTCGAATCAAGCAACAATAAACAACATACAATGAAAAAAGAAGAAAGAAACAACCACCCCCAAGGAATGATGATGTTCCAATCGCGATTGCAAAAAGCCAAACGTCCAAACTGCAACAACACGAGCATGGAAGAAAGAGCAACGACAACATGCAGATAAGAAATTAGTGGCATGCAAAAAGCAAGCATAGACCACCGAACCAACAACGTCGCTGGAGCATAAAAATTTTAAAAACAAAAGAAAATGTCTTGTAACAAGCCTGTTAAGTAACCATTTAACACTACCAAGCCTGTTAGGTAAACATTTAAGTCTGTTAGAAATGCACTGTAAACATTTAAGAAACAAATTCAATGTGGTAGGACTCTGACGTATCCCAAAAAGAAAAATTATATTTTTTGTAACAATAGTTCGAACATCACATAATGTTTTGGAAAGCCAAACTTTGGATATGCCACCATATCTAACATTGCCATAAATTTACCTAGCATAAAATGCTAAACCAAACATTCGAATTAATACTTGCATTAATCCACCATCGACGAATGCATAACAAAATATATGATTCAAAAAAGACCATATACGATCAAATACTTTGGATATGCCAACATATATAACATTGGGAATAGCGAAGCCGACAATAAGACTTCCAATCCCTTGTCCAATCATATCATGACAAATATAGTACTTTTTTTTTTATATAAAAATTGATGTTTTCAGATCTCTTGTTCCAACAATAGATAATATGAAAATTCCAATCATATCATGATAAATATTTACTTTTTTTTGTACAAAAATCGATGTTTTCAATTCCCTTGTTCCAACAATAGATAATATGGAAATATTTGTGAGCAAATGAAAGATTAATATGAAGTCAATGATTTATTGATCGCTATAGTCCCTCTATGTCTAAGGCAGGGATTAATAAGATAATGCATCAACAAAGATTATGGCTATTAAGGTTTTTGATCCAAGGCTGAGCCAAGCTTATCTTCATAATCACAATTAATTGGTCTTCGAGTTCTTATGTGTCCAGTAAGTAATGTATCTATTTTCGTTTAGTATGAATATATCTATCTCAATTCATGATGAATATATAGACATGACATAGAGAAGACTTACCAAACAAGGAACGGAAATCTTACACGAAAGTTGAAAAGATAAGGAAATATGCAAAGCCACATTCAATATCTATTTTCGTTTAGTATGAATATATCTATCTCAATTCAGGATGAATAGATACACATGACATAGAGAAGACTTACCAAACAAGTAACGAAAATCTTAAACTAAAGTTGAAAAGATATGGAAATATGCAAAGCCACATCCAAATTGTATCAGGGATGGGTTGACCGGAAGCAAAAAAATACATGTTCTTGAACAGGTAGACTAATGGCATAAAACTGCAGTCCATTTTGAATTCAAGTGATACTTTCCAGTTCATACTTTTCATTGTGGTGAAACAACCACTGAAAAGGTCGGACCACTGGCTAGCCAGTTATATACTATTTTCAATTTCATTGTTGAGGATACTTTCCATATTTTTCATTTAGATAAAACAACCACCAAAAAAGCTCGGTTCACTGGCAAATCAGTTATATGCTAGGAGCAATTGCTTTTACATATATTTAAAATTGACTTCCTACTTATCTATTACCTTTTTTATCTTACTTAAAAATCTTTCAAACAAATAATTTACAAACAAAAGTAAAGACTTGTTCCATTAATTATTCCTTTTATTATTAAGAAAAACATAAACTAACCTACATCCATACCTCCTTTGCACATGCAAGTAAAGAGGACAAAAACACTCTATACAATAAATACTCTTTCCAACAAGCCAACAAATAATTAAAAAATAATAATTAACCAGGTAAAAGTCATATAATATCAAGAGATAAAGTAATATATATCTTAGTAATCATAAGAAAAAAATTCAAATTATCATCATTAAAAAAAGTCAAATTACCCTATAAAAATAAATAAATTACCCTATAATAAATATTGGAGGGTAATAACAAGTGCCACTAAAATGGCTACTTTAATTGTGATGTTCCTACCATATGATAAATTTGAAATTGGCCATGTCCCTGTCATATGATAAATTTAAAATTGTTTTGAAAGTCAATAATATATAAAATATGAGGGGAGTTTAAATAAATAGATTTAAGTGTATTTATGAAATTATATGATAAATTTAAAATTGTTTTGAAAGTCAATAATATATAAAATATGAGGGGAGTTTAAATAAATAGATTTAAGTGTATTTATGAAATTATATAGGTTAGATTATTAGTTTTTTAATAAAATATGAGGAGAGTTTAAATAAACAAATTTAAATATATTTCATTCTCTTTATCATAAGATTCAAACCTTAAAAATTTGTAAGGTACTATTTCAATTAATGAAACACTTGTGAGTTATTTGATGTTTGATCTCAGCTGACCTGATTTTCCAATGTGTCTACCTGATTTTCCAATGTGTCTAGAGTGGACTTATTAAAACCCTAACATATGAATTTAATGATATTGTTTATTGCCTCTTTCTTTGTCTCCAACACATTTGGAGGTGAGGTGAAGGGATCGGAAGCAAATCAGATTTATACAGATTGAGATTCCACCAGTGGAGTGATATGATTCAGACTGCATACTCCATGTAAGCTGATTTCCCTAAGCTTAGGAACTAAGTATTTTGGGGGTTTATTTGAAAGCACAATTAAAAAATCAACAGAATTAAAATATACCTACGAATCTCTGTGATGTAAACAAATGAGTTGTACTCATACAAATCTCTCTATCTTAAATAAATGAGCAATACTCAGATTTGCAGCTTCAATACCATCGTTTGGAACATTCAAATTTTGCAATCAGATTTTCAACTGGGATACAATAGTTTGGAATGCTATTATGACTGACACAACCTAACCTCCACAATAGAGCTTAGGATCAAGATATTGTTTCCACTTATGTTTCATTTATGCTTCTAGGTTTTGACACCAAATCAAAGGAGAATTAGCATGCTGGAGGATTGGGTTGATGAATGTCTAAAATCATTGCCATTGCCTCTGCTTTATATTCCGAAATTATATGCTTCACTTTGAGCAACAACACAATTTGCACACTAGTCCTAAACTTGCACCACCTTTAGGTATCCATTAAAGTAAACACAAAACATAGTGCAAAAGAGATGATATAAGAAATCTATAGTGTGGGTATTTAGAGAGTTAGCATTGCTTCTGAATGGTTTTTTAAGGCATCGTATCAATATGTAATAGGCAAACAGAAAATGATTTTTTCAAACAACAACATTATATTTTAATAATTAACACATTATATTTTAATAATTAACAGACGACCATCCCCCAATTCACCCTGGAGTTCGTGTTGAACTATTTCTCCCACGTCTTTGAAAAAATGCTATGTTATGGTACACATAGAGAGATAATATCAAATCAACTCTGTAGAGAGAAATAAAATGATACACATTTAGAAAATAAAATATTAATTGTAAATGTATGTTGTAAAAATGAAATTATATTAATTCTAAATATATCTAGAAAAATGAGATCATATTATTGGTGGAGATGTTAAAGTGTATGGTAATAAAACTATGAATAAATGGTGGAGATGTCAAGGTGTATGGTTAATAAAACCAACTTACAAGCATGTTAATCTTCAATTTAACAAACATAGATTTTGGATAAATATGGACATGGATATTCTATGGTCTTATTTTGAAGAGAAGAGAAATATGAATATGAATATGGATGATGTAAGCTGATATTAAAATAAAAATCTTTAAAATGAATATGGATGATGTAAGCTGATATTAAAATAAAAATCTTTAAAAAGTTTAAAACTGAACTTGAATGGGAGTTGTTTAATAGCCAAAATAGCAAGAAAACTTAAGAAAGCTTAAGAAAGCTTGAAAATTCATAAATGGAATAGAAACTAGTTAAAAGTCAAAATACCTTGGAACTTAGAAAACTAAGCTAGTTGGAACTCAGGATATTAAGTAAGAATATTTGTTTGCGAGCTCAGCCAAGCATTCTTAGATAACAATTTCCTTACTCGTCGGCTTCTAGCTTCCAGTACAAGTGGACTAGCAGTTGTAATTAAGGAGAAGCGCGTGTAGTAAAGAGTGATAATCAACCCAAATCAATTTGAAAATTTTAAAATATGCCATAGGTATTCCACGTATCAAACCATCTCCTACATTATTGCATTGCAACTGAGTCGATTTATGCAATATATAAATGCAACGGATTTATTTTGGAATTCTCATGGGAGGAAAAAAATCACATCTTGTTTTATATAATGAAAAATTCGATTTTTTTCGATTCTTTAGTATCAAGAAAAAGAAGGATTTTTTTCAATTCTCTCTGATCTATTTGTATGGACAATATAAAGATTTGTTTATTATAAAAATGTAGTCTAATCGTTCTGGTTATTATTTTCCGGAGATTTTTTCTCATTGATTTTATTTATTTTAAATGAGGAATGATTGGATTTACATTTTTGACTAGTTAAGTTTGTATAATCCTAATACTTCAAGGAAGGATTTTTCAGCATGTTGAATCCATCTATTAAAGAATATAATTTAAAAAACAAAAAATAGTGATTTTGTCCAGATTTATATCACCAAATTAAGTTAAATTACAAAAAAAATAAAATATAACGTTTAACAACACCCTTATAAAACATGTTAACCTTAAATGATGGCTTGGCTTGGTCAAAATAATCGTTCCATTCAGTACAACTCCAATAATATTATCTTGATCATTATACTCTCAGACCGTCCTCCTTTCTCCGCCCGCTGTACATGTCCGAATAAGTTCCGTTGCCGATCCTCTTTAGAATCTCGGAGCGGGCACATATCTCCTTGTTGTTGCCGTGGAGACTTCAACGGTTCTGCACATTGTCCTCTCTGTTTTGTATTTTTTAAATCTTCTAAAAGAATTTAAAATAGGGCTTAATGGTTAAGAACATGTGTTTCTTTTTAAGAGGTTATAGGTTCAAATCTAGAGAGGGGTAGGGTATGTATACCTTCGTAGACTTTACCAGTCAAATCGTTGGGCGGAGGGGGGTCCCTTGTCCCACAAACAAGGGGGTCTCATACACCAATTTGGTGTCTCACATTTACTAATTTAAAATATGTATAATATTATCATTTGTTGTTTTGTGTTATAATGCAATAAGCCTTTTCTTGAGGTAGTGTGTATCTAGGTAATGCTAGTGTTAAACAAATTTGCATATTATACAATTGACCGAGGAAGAGTTTCTTCATTCAGCAATTATTTGTAGGACTTTTGAGATGGTTTTTTTGTTAACAGAGATGTTTTTTCCTTGAATGAGACCAACCTATTATTTTGGGTATCCTAAGGATCTCTTCCACAAGCGCCCTGAGCTTCACCTTCCCCAATTCTTTCATCTCAGCTCTTCTTAGCGTGAAAAAGAAAGAGGAAACCAACCCTCATGTCTGGTCTCGATTTGACTATTAGGATCACTAAGACCTGTTTTGACTTTTGGTACATCTATAGTTGTACCTGATTTTTGCACAACTAACTAGTTCTAGATCCAACACTGCCAACAACAACACCACCTACCGCATGGGAAACACTAGGACCAACAACATCGACTCCTCGGGCTCAACAGGTTGGTTTGTGTGTGAGCTAGGCTCGATACATAGTGGTGGTCGTAGCAGAGTCACCCGTACAACATAATTCAAGGCCAATGAAAGATTAGTTCTAGTCTGGGCAGGGTAGACGGGCATATTGTTGAGAATGACTCGATTGCTTAACCTGTACCTAGATATGAATATGCTATTGGTATTGTTGATGAAGTGTATGTGTAGCTCGATAACACTTCAATAACTCGATCATGAATGAGCTTTCTGATGAAGTGCATGTGTAGCTCGATGTGTTTTTTGCGTTGAAGTTGAACTAGGTCTTTAGAGAGCTTATTGACACTCTGATTATGCACCAAATATTGGTCGGATGTTGTTTCTATTGGTATTGTTGATGAAGTGTATGTGTAGCTCAATAACACTTCAATAACTCGATCATGAATGAGCTTTCTGATGAAGTGCATGTGTAGCTCGATGTGTTTTTTGCGTTGACGTTGAACTGGGTCTTTAGAGAGCTTATTGACACTCTGATTATCGTACCAAAGGTTGGTCGGATTTTTTTGTTGGAATCCAAACTCTGAAATGATTTGTCGAAGCCACAAGGTTTCCTAACTTGCATTAACCGTTGCTCGGTACTTTGCTTTGCTAAAGAAAGAGAAAGAGTTTTTTGTTTCTTACATGCCAAGTGACAGGTCCTAAACCAAGGCTGAAAACATAACTTGCAGTATACTTTCAATCATTAGGGTCACTGGACCAATCCAAATTAGTGAAATCAACCAATAAATGAGTCCCCCTTGAACTTTAATGTATCTCAAACTAAATTGTCCCCCATCCATATTGAAGTATTCTTTGAGTTGCTTTACAATGGATTTCATGGGGTGTTTGCCTATACCGGGCAACAAGACCAACAACAAATGAAAAATCAGGACAAGTATGATTCAAGTACAAGAGGCTACCAATTAACTGACCATACAAAGTGGTATCAACTTTAGGAGAAGTACATGTGGCAGCAAGTTTGACTCCATATTGGAAGGGAGAAGGGGTTGGTTTTGAATCTTCCATGTGAAAACGACGAAGAAGGTCACAATCATACTTAGACCACGAAAGAAAAATTCCTTCCTTGGTTGGAAAAACTTGGAGGCCAAGGAAATAATGCAAAAATCCTAGGTATGTCATTTCAAATTTCTTCTTAAGGATGGTTTTCACATGGCTTAAAAGTTTTAGGTCACTACAAATGAGGATAAGATCATCAACATAAAGAACAAGGATTATGAGATGGATTCCTACTTTCTTGGTATAGACATTTGATGGACCTCCCATTTATGTGAGGCTACAAGAACTAGAACAAGGAAGATGGAATTCGTTTTGGATACAGGGGAAAATGTTTCATTATAGTCAATTCCTTCAACTTGGGAAAATCCTTTGGCAACTAACCGAGCCTTTTGTCTTTCAACACTTCCATCTTATGCATACTTATTTTTGTAGACCCATTTATATCTGACAAGTTTTCTTCATTTCGGAAGAGGTACAAGATACCAATTACCATTTACCATTAAAGAATGATACTCTTCATTCATTGTTGTATCCCAATCTAGATGACCTGAAGCTTTTGCAAATGTCTCTATATCACGAGTCTTTGAAACTTGAGCCAAAAGAGAAGAGGCCCACTATAACTATGAACGAGTGCAACAATGATATGAAGGATCGCCGACAAGATCACCAGTTGCTTATTGTGTTGAACAGACTCATCTAGGAAGCGATGGTGTTGGTGTAGGTTTAGGTTCAATGGACTCATCTGGAGGAAAGTGAGCATGTGGAGGTGTATTTTCATACTCATTGTCACCATTTGAAGAAGAAGAAACCAGAATAGGAACGAAAGAAAGCACAAACATCGAAGATGGCTTTGAGGTCATAGATGGCACAACCATCGAATTAGGCTTCCCTGCCAAGAGATTTTCATCAAATTTAACACATATTCTAATAATAATTTCATTAAAATGAGGTTGCAAAAGTATGTAACCTTTGAAAAATTTAGAATAACCAACAAATATACACTTCTCACTTTTAGGCTGCAATGTTTTCCTTTTCTTGTGAGGAATGTGAGCCCATGCTACACTGCTAAATACACTGAAGTGACTTACTTCTGTCTTAAGTTCAGTCCATGCTTCTTTCTGTGTTATATTTTTAAGAGCCTGTGTGGGAGTGAGATTAAATATGTAATTTGTACAATTAATGGATTCCGCCCAATTATTTAGACTTAATCCCTTAGATTAGATCGTACAATTAGCCATTTCTTTTAATGTGTGGTTCTTTCTCTCGGAAACACCATTTTGTTTTGGTGTATATGGAATAGAGTCTTTGTTGCATTTGGATGGCTTGTGCAGTGCAATAACTTGTAAGATTATTGTTCACATATTCGCCTCCACTATTTTTTCTTAACCTTTAAATTTGATGTCCATATTTCTTTTCTACAAGGACTTTGTAGGTCAAGAACTTGTCAAAAAATTCTCTCTTAAGTGTTAATAAGTAAACTCAATTGTGTCTAGAAAATTCGTCAATGAAAGTTAAGAAATACTTACACCCAGAAAAAGAACGAGAAGAAAGTGGACCACACAAGTCACTATGAACAAGTTGCAAAGGGGTTGAGGCATGCCAAGAGGCATGTTTGTAAAAATTGTCTCGATGATGTTTTTCGAGAACACAATTGACACAAACACCATCTCTGTATGAAACAAGAGGAATTCTAGTCACCATATGTTGATTACATAGTTGTTGCAATGAGTGATGGTTTAGACGACCAAACCACTCATACCAAAGTTTTCTCAAGTCATCGCTATGAGCAACAAAAACTGATGGAAAATATGATAACCTAAAGTTGTCAAACTTGTACAACCTAGTAATATCATTAGCAATTCCAATTGTAAGAACACGTTGAGGATATTTTAGATCCTTGTTTACAACTTGGTGAGCTAAAAACTCTACAGTTTTACCTTCACATGAATGAGTGATTTGATATATTGATAGATTTTCACCCACACCATGGCTATTCAAAACTATTTCATATGTCAAGTCAAAGCATGCATTCCACCTTACCAACAACAAAACTATCATAATCCCAATACTAGAGGTTATCCAAAACCTTATTGGCATTCTTCTTCATCCTGAAAACAAAACCTATATCTCCTCAACTTTATGTGGAATTTGAGCTCATAACATACAAATTCATTCTACTGGCATGACATCTATCTCTTTAGCATTTATTCTCCCACTTGATAATGGAATATTTCAATCAACACCTGTAAATATTTTGATAGTTCCCACCACAATAGATATTCTAACCCAGTCCATATCCTAATCCATTTGATAAGCTATAAATAGAGCATGGACAAATATTTTTTTTTAATGCATAATTACTCCAACATTGAACTCACATATTTCTATATCTGAAGAAGAAGTTCCCTTCATCATAATTAATCACCTCTAATATTTTCAAATTTTCAGACTTGCACAATGAGGAAATTTTTTCTCATAAGAAATCAAGCAATAACTTGGCAAAGACTCGCACAATGAGGTAAAATTTTCTCATAAGAAATCAAGCAATAACTTGGCAAAGACTCACACAATGAGGTAAAATTTCCCATAAGACATCAAGCAATAACTTGACAACCATTTCACATTATCCATGTTAACGACAACACTATCCTCCACTACATCAAATATATTTTGATGAATATGATCGTGCACTTCATCAAATATAAACATAGTTGCATCATCATTGTATTGTATGTAGTTCAATACCCATTGGTTCATTGAAGTGACATGACGAATGTCATGTGAATTGACCATTATACTTTGACATCTTCTTAAAGTTTTAAATTTTTAATCCCTCTGATTGTATTGGGCTGCCAACAACCTGTAGGATTTAAAAATTGAACTACAGATAGATTACCAAATTCCTGCAGCCTCAAATTAAGGAACTCAATCAGTCTATGTCTAACAATTATACTTTTTTCGCCTCACCAAGCCTTCTGTGATCAAAATTTTCACCAGTATTCACGCATCAATTTATGCATCCTCTCGAAAGGAAACACAATAGAGAAAACAAATCTTTAAATTATCAGGCAAATCATTCTAACTAGGGTGAAATCACGAAGATGGGTGTTTATTTTGCTTGTTTTATGAGAAAAAAAACTATATTTTCTCAAGTTCTTCAACTTCCGGCATACAAAAGTATTTATTTTATTTAGAATTTCACTTTATAGTAAAAACAAAACTTGTGAAGAATTTTGTTAGCTTTTCAATGACTATTTTTCAAATTTGTTTTATGAAGATTTGATATGTCAATTTGACAATTGTTTAAAGTATGTTCATTAAACATGAAATGAATGATAATGAGTTATTCCACCCCCCCCCCCCANAAATTTTGTTTTTAACAAACGAAATATACTGCAACAATCTGCAGAGACTTTGTTTTATTATGACTATAATTTTGAATCTAACGGATGAATATTATAATTTCTAGAATTTTTTGAAGTTGACCAAGCTGAAAAAGTTGCAGATTTTAAACACGTGTTTTCCCCCGCCTTGTATCTATCTTAATTTTTACTTAAAATTAAAATATAAAAATACCATTTTGAAAAGAACAATTTAAGTATTATGAATATAATTTTTTCACTGTGTATTTTTAGAGATACAAATATTTCATTTCACTGAATCAAAATGTCAGTTGAAAATATTATGCAATGATTTATTTTTTTTTAAATTAAATCAAATTAGATAAAAATAATGAAAATTAAAACAAACAATATGAATTGAAAGTAGATTCAATTTTGCAAATGCTGGTGTCATTTTCGAAACCAAATTCTGAGTATTTGCAAGAGTCGGCAACCTCCAAAGTTTAGGTAAGCTAGAGGGAATTCTCTGGTTCCTGCATACAATCCAATTCTCTAGTTTTCGGCCGAAAGAATCTTTCGTCCAAAAAACATTTCTTTCTGCCGAAAAACAAAATTCTAATGAAATCCGTCAAAATTAAACGATTTCCAAGATTTTCAGCCAAAACAGATTGTTTCCGGCCGAAAGATGGTTGAGCGAATTCCAATGGTCAGAAAAAATGAAAAGACATGTCGTATCATTTCATTTCGCGCCAAATCATATAAGTATGCTTTCGGCTGAACACATTTAACACAATTCATTGCTTGTTTCGTGGTTTTCTAGAGCACCTAAACAAAGTTTTGAATCATCTTTTTCATTTTTGTTGAACAAGGTAATTGATGTTTATTCAAGTTTTTATTGGAATAACAATTTATATATTGAAATATAAATGTTGAGCATTTTTTCAAGGTGAAGGTTTTGTTGAAAATAACTTTTACAGATAATTATACACATGGGAAACAAAAGTTTGTGCAAGAGAAAATTTGATCGCACTTGAGATGAAACTCACCATAACGATAAAATGAAAGAGCATTATTGGAGAAATAAATGAGAGTGTGCAAATATTGAGGAAATAAACGATGATAATGTAAATAGAGATTTTCAACAAGAAGAAGTCCAACCAAGTATGCATGCACATATTGTCTATATTAAAAGTATAGAATTCAAATTTAAAATATTGTTTAATATAATTGATTGTAATTACGATTTGATGTTTTTTCAAAATACATAAATAGATTTGTCTCATAACGTTGATGAAGACGTTGAAACCAAAATTGAAGCAGAAGATGTTGAAACCGAAATTGAAGCGGAAGACGAATCACCTATAGGTATGCACATAAATTTAGATAATACAAGATGAACACTTGTGTATAGTTAAGTGAATTTATGTTCGGGTTTTGTTTTTTAATATAAACTTTAAATTGAAATATGCGGGAGAATCTATCAACATTGATGATGAAATATTAGAAAATGTTGATACTGACAAATTTGGGAAGAAAGAAGCTAAGAATTATATAAGATATCGAACTAAGAATATGTATAATACTTTTTTCAAAAATGAATTAGTAACAATACAAGCTCAACTTTTACTCTGTCTAATAAAGTCAAGAAAGTTAAAAGAAGCTACATCATTATCGGGTATTCAAAATTCGACAAAAGATATAAAGGTGAAACAAAATATCTTTGACAATATAACTAGTGTATTAAAAGATTTTGGAAAATCTCGAAAAAAAGATGTCAGTGTTGCACGTAGAGTGATACAAACAACAGTTGTTTCATCTAGCAATATAAAATATCGTTTGACATGACACATGGCAAAAATGATGAGAACGTCAAGAAAAACATTACAAACATAGAAAATTTCGATTGCAAATAGATGAAAATGATGAAATGACTTGTTGGACAGTGATTTTTAGACAACCCTACAAAGATAGACTTGTAGAAAATGTTAAAGAATTGGCCCGTAATTGTTGGTTGACAGAATTTCGTGTTTCACCACATACAAGGGATGTGTTGCGACAGAGAATAGCACGAAAACAATATGAAGAACATCCAAAACATATGTTTCCAATGACACAAATAGAATTTTTCAATAAGTTCAAAGAAGAGCACAAAGAAGTTAAATTTTCCATCAATACATTTGTGCAACAAAAACCATGGTTTGTTAGACCCATCACTATTCGTAACACTTGTTGTTTTCATTATCATGTGGAATTTGAGTTGTATTACGACACTTTTCTTGATTTTGGTAAAACTTTATGGCCAAGTTCATCTCCTGCTTCCACATTCCATGTTTTTATATCTGAAATTCTATGTGAAAGAGAAGGTGATGAATTATTTTACCAAAAACATTGTGTTGGTGGAAAGAAATGTGATCGTTGTGGAAATCTAAGTTTGTTTCACTCAAAGTATCCTATTGATATGAATGATCAATTATTTTTTAATATAACAGTCAATTGGAAGAGATATGAATATATCAACAACAGGGCTCCACATTCTTCAAATGCTATTTTCAAAAGGATTGATTTGAAGGTAGATAAATCTGTGTGATATATTTTTTGAAGAAGTTTGAGGAATAAATTTATAAATACACCAAGCATTCACATAGAGCTCGATGACAAGACCTACAATTCAAACAATCCCATGAAGTGTTTCCACTAGGGACAATTTTGTCTACAGTTGATTTTGCAGAGAATTACACATTCATTGCACAAAAAGAAATACAGAGTGAATATTATCATTCTAATTAAGTCACTATATTTGTCCACATTCTATATATACATTCTCAATGAAGTCTTGATAATATAGAAATCACCAACGATAATAGACATGTTATTAAAGAATATCACTTTTATATAAGTTATGATCGAGTACACGACACACATTATGTACACCATTGTTTTGGTAAATTTTATGAATCATTGAAAGAAAGTGGAATCAGACTCGATCGACATTGGATATGGTGAGATGGGTGTGTGGGTTAGATCAAATATTTACTATCATTCTATTGGTTGTGTCATCTTCATAAAAAACCAAACATTACACATTGTTGGAATTTTTTTGAAGTTGGTCATGGAAAAGGAGATCACGACAGTGTAGGGGCATGTGTAAAACGATCACTTCGAAGGTATCAGATGAACCCTCATGTCAATCGAATTTAATCCATTGATCAAGTTGTTGAATGGTGCAAAATGACGCTAAGCCATGAAAATAATTCGGCAAGGAATGTGCGCAGGTGTCTCTATATATACATGTTACACATGCACACATGATATTTTATTCACGTGTTCAAATTTATATTCAATCTTCAATCATTTTCTTGAGAGATTTCAAGTTAACAAGTTTTTTTCTTATGCATGTTTTTTTTGTATGTTGAAATCCAAGATGTAAATAGATCAATTCCATATGAAGCCGGTACAATACATGGTACACGAAAAATGCATTTAGTTAAAACAAAACGCTATCAAAATGTGTTTGCATTTGATAGAAGAAATAAGTCTTGTTTTTGTTCAGTTTGTATAGAGGACACATAATACATAGATATTTGCGAAAATGAAAATGCAGAATATGTTAAGTCTTGGAGACATACCGAACTTAATTTAAAAAGGAAAATGCCACTTGCAAGCTCAGAGGAGATGGAATCAAATGAAACTATAGTGTCAGTTAACGACGATAAATTTTATGATCTTGTTAGAGAAGGTAATTTTTATGTTTAATTTTTTTCAAATAACTTGTAGATGTACTTGTGTGATAATCTAACACGAACTATTTTTTGTCCAATATATCCAATTATTTGCAGGAGATGTCTTTGTCGTGGTTGCACCTATAGAAAACACTGAAAACGTGAAATGTTATTTAATGCGATGCACAGAACAAAAGATGAGGTTATTAGAAGATTTTGATGATAACAATTTTATATATGAAAGATGATCCATTGTATTGAAATGATATTTTTTTCAAGAAACTCATCAAACCGATATTGATGTTCAATTTTAAGACTACCAGTCAAATGTTATAAGTTGTCAATATAGTCATTTGGTATGTGCAGTGCACATAATGTTAATATAATTTCAATAATAATAATAAAAAGTTAGAAAATAAAAAATGTTCAAAGTCGATCATGAACGAATAATTGAAGATGGAATACCATTACGATTTCTTTAAACAAGTGATATGTACATTCCAAAATTTTATACTTTGCATTGAAAGTAAACGTATTTATGAATATCTAGGATTCTAGAATCATTTCCAGTTTAGTTTAATTTCATGGTCCATTCAATTAAGAAAAGTTGTATTTTTGATGAATTATAAAGTTTACCAAGCCTTATTTACAATTTCATGGAAGTTCACCTATATATTGTATCTAGGAAACCTAAATTGACCTATACTTTCCATGATTATACTTTAATCCTACAAATTATCCAAATCGTATACACAAATCCTTTAATGCATGTAACCAATTTACTACATATAGGATTTGCGTGAACATTATTTGCAATTTGATTGTTCAATATTTTTTCATATCAAGAGAATAACTTCATATCAAAACTAGGACCCATTTCCATGTCATTATAAGGGACTATTGTTGGCTTAGAACAACTTTAAAGACATCTTAAAGTGTATTCAATTAACATCCTAATTAAAAAATTCAAGGTAATACTTGTATGATTATCATCCTAATTAAAATTTTTAAAGTCATCTTAAAAAATATAAATTTTAATTATGAAATTGTGAATTTTGATTCCAAAAGTGTTGATATTATATTAAATTGTTAAATTTCTGCATCTAGATTTCAATATCTTGAAGCAAATTGAAATAAAAATGTGTATGCTGAACATGTAACACGTTACTTATATTCTACACAATAAACACAGTTTTCATTGAGTTTGATTGAAAAAAACTTAAGTTGAAAATGAATTTGATTTTGTGGTCTCATAACAAAAAATAAAAAAATAAGAGGTCATTTACTAAATCTTGGTTTGTTGCATTTAGATTTTCATAATTTTAATTGTATTAATGGTAGGGGTCATATTAATGACATTAGTGATTACTTCCAATGTGGAGAGGATTGATAATTTTCATCTTGACCATTTTGTACCCTTACAAAAACAATTTATATGAATATAAATTTTAATGAAAATCACTTACTTATATTAAAATATATTTTAATTTTACATATTAAAATAGGTTCTAATACTTCCAATGTGCAGAGGATTGATACTTTCCAGATCAACCATTTTCGATACATAAAAAATTATATCAATAAAAATTGTAATGAAAATCGCTTACTCAGATTGAAGTATATTTTAATTTTACATTCTAAATCATGTTTTTATTTCAATTTTTATTACAAAGTACATATTTTTATTTCACATTTTCTTGAATAAATATATTGAAAGCTCGAAAAGAAACCAAAGAATAACACAACCAATTTAGTGTTGAACTGTCATTTCATTTTGAAATTTCATAAGAAACTATAAATTTCGATGACTTGTTTTGACTATTTTCAACCATATTTCCATATCAAACAAAATTTAAATTATCAGTGAAAAGCTATAATTTTTATTTCACATTTTCTTCAATATTTCATTGTGAAATTTCATAAGAAACTATAAAATTTGTTGAATTGTTTTGAATATTTTCAACCATATTTCCAAATCAAACAAAATTTAAATTACAAGTGAGAAACTATAATTTGTATTTCACATTTTCTTGAATATTTCATTGTGAATATTTTATTGTGAAATTACATAAGAAATTATAAAATTTGATGACTTGTTTTGACTATTTTCAACCATATTTCCAAATCAAACAAAATTTAAATTATAAGTTAGAAACTATAATTTGAAAACTACCCAGATCTCCCATCACTACACAATCAGTTTTTTAGACTCTAAGTTATCACTTTAAGATAAATCATTTCATACCTGCAATTCAAATCTGCAAAAGAAAACATAATTCAAAAATAAAAAATTTACAATTCAAACATTCTAAATAAAACAGAATTCAAAAATTACAAATTTACAATTCAAACATGCAAAAGAATACAGAATTCAAAAATTAAAAATTTACAATAAAATAAATGTACAAATTTAAAATAAAATGTACACATGTACCATTTTAGATAAATAAAACAAATTGTGATTAAATCAAAATTGACATACATACCAAAATAGTTAAGTCTCATCCTCCAACATACTCCTTTCCACCAAATATAATGTAAACATATTTTCCACCAAATATAATTTAGACATCTATAACAATAAAAAACAATAATAATAAAAAAACAAATAACACATATTAGTATATATACTTTAACTAAATATTAAATAAACAATAAGAAATAATAATATACCCATTCAGAGTTAAACAGTTTTAAGATTTTTCCTCTTTTTTATTACACTTTTTTTAAACCAAGCTTCCATCACAAAGTTCCAAAACTTTCAAAATAGTTGCTCTCCACATTAAGCATACATGATTTAAACAATTTGTAAAATCTTATCTAAAATCTTAAAAAAATTTAAAGAGAAAAATTATGTTATTGGTAAAAACAAATTGTGTTCAGAGTTAGATAATAATCTGAAAATAAATATAGAACTGTGTATGCAAAAAGTTCACAAATCTCCATATTAAGTCATTCTTCCAATAAAATACTTATCTCCTTGTGGATAAAGTCTCAAATCATTCAGGTGGAATTCTTATCCCATGTGATCTTATTTGATCATATTTACTCAGTAGTTAAATACTAATCTCCTCATCAGTAAATACTTCTCTCCTCTTCTGCAGTGGTTATATAATAAAATTCCATAATGCCAGGTTTCAAATTAAAGAACTCATGTAAATCTCCATATTAAACCATTCTTCCAAGAAATTACTTATATCTATGAAAGTTCACAAATCTCCATTTTAAAAATCATACTTCCAGAAAACACTTATCTTCTCTTTCTGCGGTAGAATAGATATTCTCATATAATCTTTCATGTACATGAAGAAAACACAAATCTACACATATATTAAGTCATTCTTCAAAAACCATTTAAATCTTTCATCTTTGGGATGTATTCATATTACATATAATCAAATGCTCTTTGAAATTATATGTGAGCTAGCTCACATATACAATATGTGTGAGCTAGCTCAGATATACATATGTGTGAGATAGCTCAGATATAAATATACATAGCTTATTTGTAAATCTACTTGAATGTTGGGTTTTGTGGTTAGTAACCAATTTAGTTAAGAGTTTGACAATACCCTTGCAAGAAGGAATTCACTTCGTTGTATGTAGAAAACAAAAAATTTCATATTACGCCATTCTTGGACAAGAAAACAAGGAATGCAATCGAAGAAAATTTAGAAACTTCTCCTTTTTTGATATGTGATAGAGTCTGTTCTCAAATAATCAAATGTTCAAGTTCAAAATTAGGTCTCCATCATGATATAAAATTAAATAAGTTTGAATTTACCATTTAAGACAACAATAAGCTTATATAGGGGTTTTATATATTTCAAAATAATTGATCAAAGCGTTGAATATGAAAGACTAAACTAAAAATTTGAGAAAAAAAATTGATAAAAGTAAAAAATATAAGTTTATTCAACAAAAATAAGATTGAACACTTTTATAGAAAACCCCAACATAAAAACAAATTAAAACTCATTAATGTGCAATGAGCATACATTTATGAATCATCATGAATGGACGCATCCTTCTTAGGTATGGATGTTTCCTCCGCTTCCTCCTCAATCTCAATCTCCCACACTCTCTTCTCCACTTTTTTTTCAAGCACACTCTCAGGTACACTCTTCTCCACATTAACCTATATAATACATTTCAAATTTGAAAATTTGAAAATTAAATTTAAATGACTTTAACACATAAAATTGTAGTTTTAAATTTGAAACATGTAATGCCTGTGATATGCCAACCTATGATTCAATAAATTAAATGTTATTTAAGATATTCTTCTTTTAAATTAATAATTTAAATGATAATTTGCAATTTTAATATATAACTAAATGTGTTTTCAACATGCAATGATACCTATGAACTCCCACCCTCTTCAAACTCTCTCAATGAAAAATGAGACAAGGTTTCCCAAGTAGTAGGAGATGGAATAAGGATCTGTGAAGAACACAACCAAAAAACTAAATCTAGGATTCAATGTGTTCACATTTATACAAAATTATAAATGTTGTTGATCTTATTTAAAAGATTGGAGATTGGACAACTAAAGTGTCCATCTGTAGATATTAGAAAACACATACCTAATTCAACCCATCCAAATTTAAACTTGTGGAATCAAGTCCCCTATTTACTGGAGATTCATTTAACATATCTCCAAACTGCAATTAATGACAATAACAACTCAATTATTTCTATAGATATAATGATATGCATCTAGATCTAGAATTAGAAGTAAACTATCCTAAAATGCGTAAAAAAATTACTAACTAGGACACATACCAATTTGATGTTCGGTTCATCATTCTAAATGACCTCCTTCCAACCATCATGAAATTTTTTTGCATACTCCATAAGATCTTCTACTGACATGGTATCTAACTCCGCATCTGTTTTATAAACAAAAATGGCTCGAGAATTGACTTTCGCTCGCTGACGGTTCAAACCAACATTAACACTATAAAAAATCGATTCCAAATTTTTCTCACTTGTATTCCTAGCCTCTTTTCCAACCTCTGATAAAGCTCACAACTCTGAATGTGAATCAAATGTCCCTGGTGGGAGAGATACTAAAGGTCGTGGAGGCCTCTACAATGTCGCATTTCAATATGCCCATCATTTACCAGCCCCATAATACTCGGATGATAAACTAGTATAATCAGGGTTCATGTCCATAAAAAACTCTGCATAGAAGTGTCTAGCAAAATAATTTGGAACCTCATCGTTCTATGACAATTTCTCATATGTTGTCAAAAATATGTTATACAAATGTCCTGCTATGTCGGGGTGCTTAAAATATTGCACCTTCAACATCTTTCTCTTTGGACCATCTTTGAAATTGAACATCAAAATTGTGTTTTCTTTTGAAACTTTATTTTTTACCGTGTCTCATTTATCAGGGACCATCAGCTCTGACTTTCGTCGCCTCATCAAATCGATAAAACTGCGAGTGGTACGACAAATAATGATAATAAAATGATGATAAAATGATGAACCTAGATGGCCCTACGACAAATAACAGGTTAAGAATTTTTAAAACAATTTCCCTAATTAAATGTCACCAAGTACAAAATTTAAGTACTAAGTCTAAAATTTCGCTAGGGGTAAAATTTTGTCTACCTTTAAATAATAATAATAATAATAAATAATTAAAAAAAAATAAAAATAAAAAATAAAATAAAATAGATAAAATTAAAATAAAAACCACTTAAGTAATAATTATGGTCTTCATAAATTTTGTAACATGAATGGAGTAAGAAATTAAATTATTAATAAGAAATAAAATCTGTGGATATAAAAAGTAAAGATGGAATTAATTATTTTATCATTTGTTAATTTAAAAGATACTAAATTAATGATAAAAGGGAAAAGGGGTTAGATTCCACTCCTGACTTTTTAGTTCTAAGTAAAAAAGGGAAAGAGGGAAAATAAAAATAAAATAAAAATATAAAATAAGAAACTAGGGAAAAGAGGTAACATAAAAGGGGAAAAAGAGGAACTTAAGGGAAAAAGCAGGAAGTCAACTTAGTAAGGAATCCACATTTAAGAGCTTTCTAATTTTAAATTGATTTAGCAATTTTATAATAGGGAAAGCCTTTAAAACCTGTGAGGGAATCTAGGGACACCTAGGAGTGATTCTAGGAGTAACTCTAAGTGGGTGAGGGAAATAAACATAATTACTTAATTAAATAAATTAATTAATGGAGGAATGTAGGGGATGGGTGACACTTGTACGGAGAGAAAATTTTGAGAATTTATTTTTTAAAACTTTAATTAAATGAGATTTAGAGAAAGAAAGAAAGGTCAAAACTCTATAAAAGAAAGGGAGGAGAAGGAGGAAGGATCAGCTTTTATTAGCGTAACGTTACACTGCAGAAATATCGACTTGACTGTTTTACTTGTGGGGAGTTGGAATACCCAGCTCGGAGAGGAGTGGTAGCTCGGCCTTGCGAGGCGAGCTGGGAGCTAGATGAGACCTCTGGATAGTGTCTGTGGCCCTTTTGCGGCTCGGGGGGCTAAGGGGGAAGAATAGTACCCCTAGCGTTGGCTGGGAGGTATCGGTGTAGTCTCGACGGTCGGCGAGCAGGAGTTAGATGGAGCACGCGGATGACACTCAGAGCAGGCGAATAGGAAATGGTGTGCTTTTTATTTTGTATGGTAGAATGTATTAGGCGCATGCTTGAATCTGCTTAATTAATGGAAAAGTAAATTGATGTTTTGGTATTTGGTGACTGGAACCTTCCTCAACTTAGCTAGATGGTTGTTCACTACCATGGCCTTCATTGTCCCACCTGTCTTGACCACCTTACTGAGTGTGATGGTGACCTTCATGGATGATAGCCTTCATCCCTAGCTCACCAGTCCTCGCTTGAGTAGTAGACCAGAAGCCTGATCTACGGTCATCGCTTTAGCGTTAAAAGACCTATGGATCTCAGCGCCCTACTTTTCTGTGCGAGGATGTTGAAGCAAAGGCAATCCTATCAGTCGTTTACCTCTGTTGTTGTCCTTGCCTGACTGTTGACTTGCGCCTTCCAGTCCAACCCCCACGTAGGGTTTATCTTGTTTTCTGGTGGTTATTTTTCTGCGCCTTAACTGCCAGAGTCCCTGCAATCCTTTTGAAGAGATATCCTGATGGCCCTGGCATTCTCTTACTGTTGTCAACATTTTTATATCGGTGCCCCGCGATGTAAAAAGTATTTAACTCTGATCTACGTTTGATGTTATGCACTGATGAATAAATTTTAACCCTGCATTTTATAGTCATGGACAATTTAAATCTGTGTTTCGTTCAATGGTCAATTTAGCTCTGCATTGATTCTCCCTGCCCTTGACCATGATTGACTCCTACTTGTGTCTCCTCATTGTGACAATGATTTTCATGCTCTGCGACGGGATAGAAAAATCGTTAATTAATCTGTGTTTCTTGGTATAGAGAATATAAATTTTATTAGCAGAAATTTTATAGCATTATGAATCAGAATGTGCTTCCTGAGATTTCAATGGTAGCGGAATTTTTATGTATTTGGTCAACAATGATTTGGACGGAAAATTTTCTTGGAGTAAATGAATCTCTACTCAATTCTGAGACAGTGTTATCATTGCACTTTCCCCCTTATTGAATTCTTTTAAATTCTCGAATTAGATTTGGTTAATAGACATAATGATGTTTTCATTTTACTGAGCAAATTCCACTGTGTGTCTCAGTGCTAGGGTAATCGCGTTATCTCTGCATCTTGACGTCCTGTGTGTCCTACACCCGATTCCTTATAACTGCGTTTTTCATCCACAATTTTCATTCCGTCCTTTTGCGTATATTTTTGGTAGTTGCATGAATTTTTTTTCTTAGGATAAACACTACCTTTTATGGAGAATACCTGTCGCTCTATAAATCCTTACGACTGTGTCTCTATGCCACGTTTCCAGCCTATTGAACTACGTTTGGGTGAATTTACCACTCTGGACAGGCGTAGAATGTCTTTAAGACATCTTCTGTGGTCATTGAGATTACAGTGAGATTATAGTTGTTCCCTTACACCCAACCCATAGTAATAATACACAGCGTGGGCGTGAAAACGGTGGCGTAGGCTGAGCAGCGACCCAACTGCCATAGCTCTCGCGTGTGGCTCGAGGGTAAAACCTTTGGTTAATGAACAAGGTCATGGGATCCTTTCCAATGAACCTTCCTTCTTGGCATCGATTACTCGTTAGGTGCACCAATTCTAGATTGGTTACCATACAGTAAGGCAGAGGCATTCGATCTAGGGTCAGAATAACCTTATTGTATTTGAATGGTATTGGTGGGATAGCGTGAATAGCATCACGATTTTCGCTTGAAGGTTATACCACAATAACCCATGTTTGTCAGCACTTCACGTCAGACAGACCACCGTTCCTTGCTGACAGTCCTTGCATAGTTGACAGGAATTTTTAATTTACCACAAATTCTAAACCACCCTTTTAGGAGGATAGCGATTATTGTTTTAGTTCCTTGACAGCAACCCTTGCAAGCTATGTGACCCAAATTTTAATGGAATGACAGAGGTCTGTGGAGGCAGCGAACCCATATTTTACTCGCGCCTTAGGGGTTTCCTATACCTTCTATTTCTTCTTTTTAGCAACTCTTATAGCTTTATCCAACTAACTTTTAGCAAGTTACGACGACAATCACTGTAATTGAGTTTACCCTTCCCTCGATTTATGCTAAACGACGATGTCTTTACTCAGCATTGCCAACCATGCTTGCAAGGCAGCATTATTATTGCAGTGAATTATTTATTTATAGCAATCTCAATTGTACGACTATGTTAAGGGTCGTGAAACTTATTTAGGTGACGACCATTGATTTGTGAAAATAGCCAGATTTAGTTACATTATGTTTTTTAGTAGTTTTCTGTAATCTTGTTAGTTAATTCGTTACCTTTTTGTTCAGGCAATATGGCTAGACCACATGTTGAGTTTAAGTTGTTCTTAAATTGTTATAATGGTAGCATTCTACCTGAATACTATTAATGTTGTTGTTTACTGTTAATTCCCAGTTAGATTGTAATAATGATCAAGATTAGATTGGTGAGTAAGGATATGAAGGCATTTTTTTTTTTAACCATGCTAAATGGGCTGTGTATGATGTCTTGATAATAAGTTATGGCTAAATTATAATTTATGCAAGCTGGTGAGATTAAATTAATGATTAATTATATCCTTAAATAATTAGCCAAGCTCAAGGTTCAAAATGCTTATTAGTGTCCTTTAACGATGAATTAAATAGTATCTTGATGACCATTTGTAATTTAAATTTGTGAAAGTGGGCTAGCTTTAAGACTAAATTATATTTTTCCTTGATGTCACTATGCACTTTAAACATGGGAAGTCAGGCTCATAATGGAGGTTGGATTAGACTGTGTTTATTACCTTACTTGCTATTAATTGTCTTGTCTTGTAATTTGATTAAAAGTACACCTCCCATGCAATACTGTAATAGTAGTGAGTAATTAATGAGTTAATCATGATTCACTATCACAATTTGCCTTAATGTAGATAACCTGGTTGATTGCGATCTTGATGGTTATGCTATTGTCATTAGCTTAGTAGGCTTGGTTTTCTTGTGTCAGGTGGGATGTAGACACCTCCTTGTTCCTCAGAACAGTTGCCAGCCTTGAAACCTTAAATGGTCAAGATCGATGGGAACCTGGGCTTGAGCGTTTCTTATGTGTCCTGGAGGTCCTAACCATTGCAGGGTGGGATAGGTGGGTAATCATTCTTGTTCTTGACAGGTCGTCATGTTCTGGTTGCAAGAGTTGTGTGCATAGTGTTCGTCGTCGTGTTGTATTGCTGAGTATAATGTCATGTTTACCTTCATACACACAGACACAATTTTTTTTTTTTGGCACTTGTTAGGCAAGGCTTGATGTCGTGACGAAAGGGAGGTTTGTTACATGTGGTATCAGAGCGGGTTCAACCTGCGACTTGGGATCGCTATGGCTTTCGTTGATATGATTGATCATACTGTTGTTGATCGAGTTGACTTGTGTGCGTGTAGGTAATCATGGTTAGAGGACACCGCGGAGGCAGACGACGGGGTGCTAGGGGAGGAGATGTGACGCCTCCAGTAGCATCCATGCCTGAGGGAGCTAACCCCCAGGGAGACGAGCAGGTTGTCGGGCAGGAGCAGATAGAATTTGGTGATGTGGTCAGAATGATGAGATCTTTTCAGCCCATGTCCGAGGCACTGATCAACAGTTTAGACAGAGATTAGGCCAGAGCACCAGCACCCGTTGAGGTTTCGTTGCTCGCTCTGGTCGGTATTGGTAGCATTCACCGTGAACTCGAGAAGGTCAAATTTCTCGAGTTCTTTGGTGCCACGGACGACATAGCCGCCGAGGCATGGTTGGAGAACATGGAAATGTGCTTCGCACTTCGCTATTATACCTCCAACATGAAGGTCCACATGGCAGTCTTTCAACTGAAGGGGAGTGCTCTTCTATGGTGGAAGATGCTCCTACCACAACTGAACATGGTCGTCGAAGACGTGTCATGGGAACTGTTCGAGTAACGGTTTTGAGAGAGGTACCTTTCAGAAGAATTCATTGACTGTCAACTCAATGAGTTCAACGCCTTACGACATGGAGGTCATATGGTGCCCGAGTATGAGGCCCGTTTTATGGAGCTGCTCCGGTATGCTCCGCACCTTAACATTGAGAAACTTAAGGTCAACATGTTCGTGTTCGTCCTTAAAGGCATCCTACATGCAAAGGTTAGGATTTTGATGCCCCAAACCTTGCATGATGCCGTCAAGAAGGCCCTCATAGCAGAGGATGAGCTTATCAACGAGGGTCAGACCAGGACTCCAGCAAGACCAACACGGCAGGTTTCATATGGAGCACCACAACATCAAACGCCAGGGAGACATATGTCGAGATATCGTGGCTTCCAAAGGGGATCTACTTTCACTACACCTTGGAGACCAACACCTCGACAACGGACACCTTATCGGGGACCACAACATCAGCAGAAGCGTCGCCCACAGAAGCAGCAATTTAGGCCTATTCAGTAGAACAAACCAGGGTTCCAGGCTGGTGGGTCGTCATCTTCTACTTCGGGTACCTTGACTACTGGGCCGAAGAAGGGGTGTTGGACGTGTGGGGAGCCACACTACCATCACGACTGCCCCGTGGAGAGGACCAGAGCATCTGGATCAGCTGGACCCACTACCATGGGAGATATGGGCAAGGCCCATCGGATTCATGCAGCGGTGAATAACTACTAGGCAGAGCATCAGTCGACTATGCTCGAGACGACAGGTACGATCACTGACCAGATCTTTAGTATTTTGATAGATCCTGGTGCTACCGAGAGTTTCATTTCTGGTGCAGCGCTAAAAAGGATTAAGGTAAAGGCAGTCGAATAGGATGAGTTTAGCTTCGTGGAGATGGCTTCCAGAGCCAAACAAAAGGTTGGAGGAAAGGTTAAGGGTTGTGTCCTTAGCCTAGGATAGTTTGTCACAAGGTCCAACTTGTACATCACGATCTTAGGATCTTATGATGTCGTGATTGGTATGGACTGGTTGGAATAACATGAGGCGATACTCAACTGTAAGACAAATTGATTGAGCTTGGTCGATGATGAGGGACAAAGACGTGTGATAGTAGGATGGAACCAGGGAGTTTCCCTGAGGTTCATCTCTTCCTTGCAACTTTGGAAGAGCATGCACAAGGGGTGCATGATTTATGTGATCCTTGCGTTAAACGAGAAGGGAGTAGCATAAGGTCTAGAACACCTTCCGGTGGTGAGAGAGTTTGCAGACGTGTTTCCAGAGGAGTTACCTAGGATGCCACCGGAGAGGGAGTTGGATTTTACCATAGACCTAAAACCGGGGACTGAACCGATAGCAAGAACGCCTTATCGGATGTCGACCCCGGAGTTACAAGAGTTGAACATGCAAATGAAGGAGTTTCTGGACCTGGGACTGATACGTCCTAGTGTGTCACCATGGGGTGCGCCTGTTATTCTCATATGTAAGAAGGACAGATCATGGAGGCTTTGCATTGACTACCGTCAACTAAACAAGGCTACGATCAAGAACCAATATCCATTGCCGAGAATTGATGATTTGTTCGATCAAATGAAGGGTGCGACAATATTCTCCAAGATTGATTTGCAATCAACATATCACCAGTTACGGATCAAGGAGGATGAAATCGCTAAAACTGCCTTTAAAATGACGTTTGGACATTACGAGTTTACGATTTTACCGTTTGGACTGACAAACGCCCCAGGGGTATTTAGGAGTTTGATGAAAGGGGTGTTCTGTGAGTACTTGGACAAGTTCATCCAAGTGTTTATTGACGATATTTTGATTTACTCTCATACGATGGAGGAGCATGACGAGAACTTGCGCTTGATACTACAGTGTTTGCGAGAGCACAAATTGTATGGAAAGTTGTCCAAATGCTCATTTTATCGATCGAAGATTCACTACTTAGGGCATGTCATCTATGGTGAAGGCATCGCCATGGATCCAGCCAAGGTTGAGGCTATTATGGAATGGCCTATGCCAACGAATGTCCCGGAAGTGTGTATCTTCATGGGTTTAGTGGGATACTATCAACGATTCATCGAGGGATTTTCAAGGGTAGCAAATCCGATCACGGAATTGCAAAAGAAAAACAAGAAATTTGTTTGGACCGAGAAATGCACGGAATCATTTTGAAGGCTCAAAGAATTGTTGAAAACAACACAGATACTAAAGGTCCTTGACATGGATGTGAACTTCTTGGTATGCACTGACGCATCCAAGGAAGGCTTAGGCGGAGTCTTGATGCAATACGGACGAGTAATCGCTTACATTTCAAGGAAACTGAGAAGGCATGAGGAGAACTACGCGACGCATGATTTGGAGTTGTTAGCCATCGTATATGCCTTAAATGTTTGGAGACACTACCTTGTTGGATGAAAATTTTAACTAAAGACTGACCATTGTGGACTACAACACATATTTATGCAAACTGACCTGAACGCACGACAACGACGTTGGTCATAATTGCTTAGCGAGTACGACTTCGAGATTTCTTACATAAAGGGAATAGTGAACCGAGTGGCAGATGCTTTGAGTCGGAGACCGCACATATTTTCGGTGTTGCCTCTTCAGACGAATCTACATGAAAAGATTCTAACGTTACAGGGTGGCGATGACTGGTACAAAGAGGTCGAGGGTTTTATCAGACAAAACACAATGATGGTACCACGATTTGAGGGATTTTCATTTGATAGCGATGGTTTATTGAGTTTTAAAAGTCAGATCTACGTACTACCAAACGATGAGTTGAGGATGTTGATCCTAAACGAGGCTCATAGATCAGTGTACATGGCTCACCTGGGAGTCACGAAGATGAGGGGATACCTTAAACCCTTATTCTTCTGGAAGGGAATGAAGGCAGACATAGTCAACTATGTGGCCATATGTCTAGAATGTCAACAGGTAAAGGCTGAACATAGACACCCAGCAGGATTTCTACAACCACATGCCATTCCGGAATCGAAATGGGAGGTTATTTTGATGGATTTTATCGTTGGATTGCCACTGACGACAAGGAGACATGACTCAATTTTTGTAGTAGTATACACTCTGACGAAGAGTGCTCACTTTATTCCTATACATACGACGTATCAGGCACCCGATATAGCTAGAGTTTTCATCAGTGATATTGTGAGGCTGCATGGCATGCCTAAGAGGATTATATCCGATTAAGGATTGGTGTTTACTGGACAATTTTGGACGAGTTTCCAAGAGGCCTTGGGAACCCAACTTAACTTTAGTACAGTGTATCACCCGGAAACTGATGGGCAGACCGAACGAACGAACCAAACCTTGGAGTACATGTTGCGAATGTACGTGATGGACCAACAAAAGTGTTGGGAAGAATTGTTGCCACTAGTAGAGTTCGCTTACAACAAAAGTTACCAGAGCACCATTAAAATGGCACCTTTCGAGTTTCTTTACGGGTGACTGTGTTGGATGCCTTTGAGTTGGGATCGGCTTGAGGATAGGGTCCTAGTGGGACTAGAAGCGATCCAAGAAATGGAAGAGCAAATGAAAACAATAAGACAAAGGATTAAAGAAGTGCAGGATCGACAGAAGAGTTATGTCGATGCGCACCGTGTCGACCGTAGTTACGAGGTCGACGATCGAGTCTTCTTGCGGGTTAAACCACATAAGAGTTCGATCAAGTTTGGGAAGGGAGATAAACTCTCTCCTAGGTTCATGGGACCCTTCAAGATTGTGGAGAGAAAGGGGCCCGTGGCCTATCGACTAGCGTTGCTTGATTCCTTGAGGCGTATGCATGGTGTTTTTCATGTATCTATTTTGAGACATTATATTAGTGATCCTACACATGTTATTGACATGCGTTCCTTGCAGGTATCGGACGAGGGAGTGCTCACGGATGAGCCGGTCCGCATCTTGGATCATTGTGTTCGACAGCTACGATGTCGAACGGTAGATCAGGTCAAGGTCCAGTGGGACAATTATAGTCCGCACTCGGCGACCTGGGAGGACGCATATGATATGCACCAACAATTTCCATTTTTGTTTGGTAGATAGACATATGATACTGTGATACACTTATTTTGGAATTTATACTGTGAAACTTCGGGACAAAGTTTAGACCAAGAGGGGGTGTATGTAACATCCTGCTCTGGCGCACTGTGTGAACTTATTCTTTGAGGACACTTTCTCGCAAGTGATCCGGATTAGTATGCTATTACAACATTTGACTTTGATTATGATGCATTATAGGTAGATGACATGTTTGTTTACTACATTGACATAGACATGTGCTATTGACTTGGTTTTACTGAGTGTGCAGGGTTTTGGACCCTGAGGATGCAGAGGCATCGATGGAACCCTTTGGACTCGGGATCGAGTCAAAGAGTGTGTTATTAGGGTTTGATTGTTTTATTATGATATTAGTGCATCTAATTAGATGATATGATGTGGATATGTTCTGACAGAATTTGTTGATGATGCAGGCTTACGATAGCTTGTTGGCCAGACTCACATATGGAGTAAAGGGGCCGCACACGACTACCAGAGATGTTGAGGGAGAGGTGTGGACAACAACCCTGCCACAACCTACTAGCACTCCTGCCGTGGCTCGAACTGTAGGTTAATGATTACCTAGTTCGAGAGGACCCACGATGCCGTGAGGGTAGACTGCGACAGTTGCTCACGATGATTCTAAGGGGTGCACAATAAGGTGGGGGCCTTATTCTTTAGAAGGCCTTAGTCTCCCACAAGTTCACCTGGCGGAGTGTTGACTCCAGGGGTTATTGATGTCTACCAATCAGTCAAGAGGTGAGTGGCACCCTTAGAGAACGTAGTGCGTCCTGAAGGGCACGTCGCGCAAGGGAACATATGAGGTGAGTGGCACCCTTGGAAAACCTAGTGCGTCCTAAAGGGCACGTCGCATTGATGATGATAATGTAAATTCTAACCTTGTACAATATCTACTGCAAACTGATATTCAGAAAAGAACAGAAAATATACAATGGAAAATACAAATATTACACAAAGATTTTTCACCTGGAAACCCAAACCGAGAAAAACCAGCATATATTATATTCATACATTGTGTTACATTGTTTACAATACAATATACATATAGGAGCCATCGACATCCAAAACCCTAACCCAATGACCTGGATTAGTCCAAAACCCTAATTCCTTAACCGAAAATAGAAAACCATCGGCAA
>ML779694.1:293063-323066 GCA_009831015.1 Picea engelmannii | reverse complement strand
AAAAAAATAGATAAAATAAAATAAAATTTAAACTAAAAAGGACTTAAGTAATAATTATGGTCTTCATAAATTTTGTAACATGAAGGGAGTAAGAAATTAAATTATTAATAAGAAATAAAATATGTGGATATAAAAAGTAAAGATGGAATTAATTATTTTATCATTTGATAATTTAAAAGATACTAAATTAATGATAAAAAGGAAAAGGAATTAGATTCCACTCCTCCCTTTTTAGTTCCAAGTAAAAAGGGGAAAGAGGGAAAATAAAAATAAAATAAAAATATAAAATGGGAAACTAGGGAAAAGAGGTAACAGAAAAGGGGAAAAGGGGGAACTTAAGGGAAAAAGAGGGAAGTCAACTTAGTAAGGAATCCACATTTAAGAGCTTTCTAATTTTAAACTGATTTAGCAATTTCATAATAGGGAAAGCCTTTAAAACTTGTGAGGGAATCTAGGGACACCTAGCAGTGATTCTAGGAGTAACTCTAGGTGGGTGAGGGAAATAAAGATAATTACTTAATTAAAGAAATTAATTAATGGAGGAATGTAGGGGACGGGTGACACTTGTACGGAGAGAAAATTTTGAAAATTTATTTTTTAAAACATTAATTAAATGAGATTTAGGGAAAGAAAGAAAGTTCGAAACTCTATAAAAGAAAGGGAGGAGAAGGAGGAAGGATCATCTTCTGTTAGCGTAACGTTATGCTGCAGAAATATCGACTTGACTGATTTACTTGTGGGGAGTTGGGATACACAGCTCGGAGAGGAGTGGTAGCTCGGCCTTGCGAGGTGAAATGGGAGCTAGATGAGGCCTCTGGATAGTGTGTGTGGCCCCTTTGTGGCTTGGGGGGCTAAGGGGGAAGAAGAGTACCCCTAGCATTGGTTGGGAGGTATCGGTGTAGTGTCGATGGTCGACGAGCAGGAGTTGCATGGAGCGCGTGGACGACACTCAGAGCAGGCGAATAGGAAACGGTACACTTTTCATTTTGTATGGTAGAATGTATTAGGAACATGCTTGAATCTTCTTAATTAATGGAAAAGTAAATTGATGTTTTTGGTATTTGGTGACTCGAACCTTCCTCAGCTTAGCTAGATGGTTGTTGACTACCATGGCCTTCGTTGTCTCGCCTGTCTTGACCACCTTAATGAGTGTGATGGTGACCTTCATGGCTGATAGCCTTCGTCCCTAGCTCACCAATCCTCGCCTGAGCAGTCGGCCAAGAGCCTGATCTATGGTCATCACCTTAGCGTTAAAAGACCTATGGATCTCAACGCCCTACTTTTCTATGCGAGGATGGTGAAGCAAAGGAGAGACTATCAGTCGTCTACCTCTGTTGTTGTCCTTGCCTGATTGCTGACTTGCACCTTCCAGTCCAATCCCCGCGTAGGGTTTATCTTTCTTCCTGGTGGTTATTTTTTCGCGCCTTGACTGCTAGAGTCCCTGCGATCCTTTCAAAGAGTTATCCTGATGGCCTTGGCGTTCTCTTACTGTTGTCAGCATTTTTAAAATCAGTGCCCCGCGATGTAAAAAGTATTTAACTCAGATATGTGTTTGATGTTATGCACTGATGAATAAATTTTAACCCTGCATTTTATAGTCATGGATAGTTTAAATCTGCGTTTTGTTCAATTTTCAATTTAGCTCTGCATTGATTCTCCCTGCCCTTGATTGTGATTGACTCCTACTTGCGTCTCCTCATTGTGACAATGATTTTCATGCTCTGCGACAAGATAGAAAAATCGTTAATTAATTTGCGTTTCCTGGTATAGAGAATGTAAATTTTATTAGCATAAATTTTATAGCATTATGAATCAGAATGTGCTTCCTGGGATTTCAGTGGTAGTGGAATTTTTATGTATTTGGTCAACAATGATTTGGATGGAAAATTTTCTTGGAGTAAACGAATCTCTACTCAATTCAGAGACAACGTTATCATTGCACTTTCCCCCTTATTGAATGCTTTTAAATTCGCGAATTAGATTTGGTTAACAGACATAATGATGTTTTCATTTTATTGAGCAAATTCCACCGTGTGTCTCAGTGCTAGGGTAATCGCGTTATCTCTGCATCTTGACGTCCTGTTCTTCCTGCACCCAATTCTTTATAACTATGTTTTTCATCCACAATTTTCATTCCATCCTTCTGCGTATATTTTTGGTAGTTGCGTGAATTTATTTTCTTATGATAAACACTACCTTTTATGGTGAATACCTGTCGCTCTATAAATCCTTACGAATGTGTCTCTATGCCGCGTTTCCAGCCTATTGAACTACATTTGGGTGCATTTACCGCTCTAGAAAGGCGTAGAATTTCTTTAGGACATCTTTTGTGGTCACCAAGATTACAATGAGACTATAGTTGTTCCCTTACACCCAACCCATAGTAATAATACACAGCGTGGGCGTGCAAACGGTGGCGTAGGCTGAGCAGTGACCCAACTGTTGTAGCTCTCGCGTGTGGCTCGAGGGTAAAACCTTTGGTTAATGAACAGGCTCGTGGGATCCTTTCCAATAAACCGTCCTTCTTGGCATCGATTACTCGTTGCACGCACCAATTCTGAGTTGGTTACCATATAGTAAGGCAAAGGGATTCGATCTAGGGTCAGAATAACCTTATTGTATTTGAATGGTATTGGTGGGATAGCGTGAATAGCATCACGATTTTCGCCTGAAGGTTATACCACAATAACCCGTGTTCGTCAGCACTTCACACCGGACAGACCACCGTTCCTTGATGACATTCATTGCATAGTTGACAGGAATTTTTAATTTACCACAAATTCTAGACTGCCCTTTTAGGAGGATAGCAATTACCATTTTAGTTCCTTGAAAGCAACCCTTGCAAGCTGTGTGACCCAAATTTTAATGGAACGATAAAGGTCTGTGGAGGCAGCGAACCCATATTTTACTCGTACCTTAGGGGTTTCCTGTACCTGCTATTTCTTCTTTTTAGCAACTCTTATAGCTTTATCCAACTAACTTTTAGCAAGTTACGATGGCAGACACTGTAGTTGAGTTTACCCTTCCCTCGATTTATGCTAAACGACGATGTATTTACTCAACATTGTCAGCCATGCTTGCAAGGAAGCATTATTATTGCAATGAATTATTTATTTATAGAAATCTTAATTGTACGACTGTGTTAGGGGCCGTGAAACTTATTTAAGTGACGACCATTGATTTGTGAAAATAGCCAGATTTAGTTACACTATGCTCTTCAACAGTTTTCTATAATCTTGTTAGTTAATTCTTTACCTTTTTGTTCGGGTATTATGGATAGACCACATGTTGAGTTTAAGTTTTTCTTAAATTGTTATAATGGTAGCATTCTACCTGAATACTGTTAATGTTGTTGTTTACTATTAATGCTCAGTTAGATTGTAATAATGATCAAGATTAGATTGGTGAGCAAGGATATGAAGGCATGTTTTTTTTTAACCTTGCTAAATGGGCTGTGTATGATGTCTTGATAATAAGTTATGGCTAAATTATAATTTATGCAAGCTGGTGAGATTAAATTAATGATTAATTATATCCTTAAATAATTAGTCAAGGTCAAGGTTCAAAATTCTTATTAGTGTCCTTTAACGATGAATTAAATAGTATCTTGATGACCATTTGTAATTTAAATTTGCGCAAGTGGGCTGGCTTTAAGACTAAATTAGATTTTTCCTTGATGTCACTATGCACTTTAGACATGCGGAGTCGGGCTCGTAATGGAGGTTGGATTAGACTGTGTTTATTACCTTACTTGCTATTAATTGTCTTGTCTTGTAATTTGATTAAAAGTACACCTCCCATGCAATAATGTAATAGTAGTGAGTAATTAATGAGTTAATCATGATTCACTATCACAATTTTCCTTAATGTAGATAACCTTGTTGATTGCGATATTGATGGTTATGCTATTGTCATTAGCTTAGTAGGCTTGGTATGCTTGTGTCGGGTGGGATGTATACACCTCTTTGTTCCTCAGAACAGTCGCCAGCCCTGAGACTTTAAATGGTCAAGATCGATGGGAACCTGGGCTTGAGCGTTGCTTACGTGTCCTGGAGGTCCTAACCATTGCAAGGTAGGATGAGCAGGTAGTCATTCTTGTTCTTGACAGGTCGTCTTGTTGTGGTTGCGAGAGTTGTGTGCGTAGTGTTTGTCGTCGTGTTGCATTGTTGAGTATAATGTCATGTTACCTTCATACACACACAAAAATAAAATAAAAAAAATTGCACTTGTTAGGCAAGGCTTGATGTCATTACGAAAGGGAGGTTTGTTACATGTGGTCTATCGGGGCTCCAAGCTTTGATTGTTCTGGATGATGTTGATGATGCTGAGAAAATCGATAGTCTACTAGATATGAATGCAGTGGGATCTGGTAGTCTCATATTGCTTACATCTCGTGATAAGGACTTATTAAGAAGATCTCCTCCAAAAACAGTATTGTATGATGTAAAGCCATTAAATAGAAAGCATGCCTTGGTGGGAGAGTTCTTAAAAATTTGTGGCGGGTTTCCTTCGTCCTTAAAATCTTTAGGCCGATATCTTGCGGGCAATGATGACAAAACCTTTTGGAAGCTGCAGGTGGAATTTTTTTTCTAAACGATTGCCAGATGATATAATAAACACATTAAAAGTGAGTTACGAGGCTCAAAGTATAAGAAATCGAAGGAGGACTCTCCAGAGAGGTTCACTGCACAGACACAATTGTTGGAGTTCACGGCTCATCGTATGCATGTAAACAAGAGCGATGTTTCTTTTGAGAAATTTGGACACAATCTTCCATCAACAATTTCCCTTTTGCAATATCTTTGAAGTCAACTAAGGTTTCATCTAAACTGAAATGGGCTGCAGCAAATCAATCCCGAGGCAACCTCGAACCACTTTGGATTGGGAGCTGCCCCTTCCAACCCGAGAGGGATCTCTTGAACAATGTCACAATAGGAATTTAAGTAGCGTGAAAAAGGTGGGCAGATTTATGGGTAAATGATGGTCTTGGATTTTTGGAGTTTGGGTGTTAAACCAGGGAAATGGTCCACTGGGCATGGAGTCAAATGAAAACCGAAGAAAAGAGACAATAACAGAGATCAAATAACTTGCGGAAAGTGAGGCAAAGTAAGTCTATCTTTCAGCGCTTTGATAAATCGTGATGCGGTAGCGGAAAGAAAAAGGAAAGTCCGACGTAGCAAAGGATATATGTAGAGTTCTAAAACTGTAGATTGGTCTTACACAGCTGGTAGCTTGTGTAGAGGAAAGGCAATAAACAATTGCAGAAAACCCAAATCCTTTCATTATAGTAGTGGTCATACTAAAGTATAACGAAGCACATCGGTTAGAAGAAAACAAAATGTAATGCAATCGTGATGGATCAAGGAAGACATAAAGATATGGTAAAGACAATATCAACAGTGAGTAAGGAACACATAAATGCAATCCAAACAGATTTAACACAACCGAAAGAAAATGAAAACATGCTGAAAGAAATCAACCGTGATGAATCTCACAGTCTCAAGCAAACATCATCTTTATTACTCCAATCTGGTTTACAAGAAACTCAGTCATTACAATGAAACTCTCTTGACAAAGGTTTTTCTCCCAGTCTTGCACTCATGCGCCCCCCTCCATCCTGTTATATACATCAGTATTTTAAACAGAAAAAATAAAACTCTTTGTATTCCAGGAATCTGAACCGGCTTGCCTTCTTTGGACTGTGCGAATGTCAGGTGCGTCTTCCAGATGTGCGAATTACATAAGATTACAAAAACATTTGACCAGATCATCCAAACTATTGCTATATTTCACCTGCGTAGAGAATTTTCCCCCTAATGGCTGAACCTTTCCATGCTCATCTGTCAGTACACCAAAAAAACTATTGCCAAAATCTGTATCCAATTCGATGACCTCCATTTGCATAGCTCTATGACTGGGGTAATCACATTGTCGAATGTTCAAGGAAGCCACTATGTTTTTGACTGTGGACTTGCGTGATTGGGCTTTTGAACTCTGATTCAATCCCACGAGATATACAATATCACCCTTCTATAGAGCAGGTTGAGGACAAAGAACAATTGCACGTACAGTTGCAGCCCTAGCTGTACCTAGTGCCGAAGGATCATATGCTATTAATGCATAACTGTGTATAGGGTGAAGAAAAACAACATCCCCAGGTATATTCATTAAATTAGAAGCAAAGTCTAAGTTAACATCTGATACAGAAGTGGGCACTGTATTCTTGTCAACTGCAACTATTCCCATGGTTTTAGAATGATAGATAACCACCCCTGTTCCAGAAAAATGCCTAGCATACACACCGTCAATGTGGACAAGAATCAGGAGCCGTGCGTGCGTCACAACAACGCCTCGATTCAACAGCATTGTGGAGAGGTACAATTGGTTTTTACCAGAAACTAGTTCTTGTTCTATAGACATTACTGCCTTTCATTTTTCTTCCTTGCGATTCATCCCTTCCAATGACTCCGCATCGATTTTCATGTCAGTCAAGAAGAGATTAATAGGTTTTTGTTTGTCAGTTAGACACTGAATGAACCATGTAAGTCAAAAGTGTTAATCATTTGTATTGTACATTTGCAGGGCATGGAAGAAGTGAAGAAGCTCTTATCCTGCGCGTCTCTGGCATTGGAACGAGCGGGGACCAAGGCAGCCACGCAGAGGAAGCTCCAGGAGGCCAGACTTCTTGAACTCCAAGAACTCTTGACAGCTACCTGCGAAGAAAGAGACGAAGCGCAAGAGAAATTGTTGAAACTTCATCAGAGTTTGGCAGAATACTCCATGGAAGCCAACACATAGCAGCACGTCACATATAGAGATCAATCCCAGTGGCCCGACAACGATCTAGATGGTGTGGTCCTTGTCGTGAACAATCACGCTTGTCATGCGCCTTCGCTCATCGATTCTTTGCCTCCGCCCGTCGGGTTCGCCGACCAATTCTGCTGGAATTCTACTCCCACCCTGTTCGACTTCGACTTCGACTTCGACCTGCATGAACCTTTGACTTTGTCTTAAAATGTTGGTTGTTCGAATCTCATGGAGTTAAAAGATCAACCGTTTTATCACCAGAAAGAGAAGCAGCTAAGTTTAGTCGAACAACAAGAATCGAAGCATCCTCAGGAGGTCGAATCCCATCTCCTCGCTTCTCTTCCTTCCATCTGTATGGTAACGTCTTAGTCATGGTAACGCCACCAAAGGTCTCCCCCGAAAGTCTGGCCGAATTGTCAGTCTGAAAGAGCAGCGTTATCTGAAACAACTGTCCGAGAATCAACAAAAGTCACGGAATTCTTTCTGTCTCTGAATCTGAAATCTGTGCCTCAATGGACCGTTTAAAACCATCGTTTGCTTAATTATGCCGATTTTCCTTTTGGAGTATTCTTGAGCGTGAATTCCAAGTGCCCCTCCCATTGGATCTGTTGGATGGGCATCGAGATCGTGAAGATCTCACCACTGGAAAGTGACCACGTCATTTTACGGTGCTCCATGTCATCTGCTATGGGAGTTTTCCTTTGATTACGTAGAAATGCTTCTGCCATCTTTTTGCCTGCCAGTCTGCGACGTTCTCGTCCTCTTCATGGGTATTCTGTTCCCTCTGCCAAGCTGTAGTTCTCATTACCTTTCTTCTCACCGGGTAATTTCTGTCCATCTGTTTCCATTTAGCTCATTCTCATTTACTCATTCAATGCAGGCCATTGCTGCTTCACGAGTTGTAAAACAAATGCACCCAAAATCTTTTCGCTCAGCTGTAGGCATATTTTGTGTCAATCCCACTTGTTCAATTTCGCCAAAACTCTTAAATATCTCCTGAACTCGCTCTTCATCCCAAGAAGGTGGAAATCCATCAACAAAAATAGACTTTACCTAGGCCATAACTTCCTCATCCAGCTCAATGCCAGATTTGGCAAAATCAACCTTTGCACAACGGTCAATCCCAAAGAAAACATCTCGCTTCTGCAAGCGCGTGAAGGCAGTTCTAGACTCAAGATGAGTGGGGAACTCCAAAAATGCAAACCCCCTATTTGTCCCTTCTTGTCGTCGATCTTCCCTCAAGGTTATTTCCTCAATATTTTCTATTCCATATTCTGTCAGTTTCTTTTTAAGAACCTCTTTCGTCCATGATTTACAAATATTGCGTACATACAGAGTTTCGTTATCTTGGCTTCTTGTAACTGCACATTTCTTCCTTCTAACATGTGGATTGTTGAGCTCTGCCACTGCTTTTTGGATTTCTCGACAGTCGTGAAACGAACAAATCCAAAGCCCTTATTCTTATGAGTCTAAGGATTCTTTGCCAAGCTTATTTCAACAACTTCACCAACAGTCGACCTGCTTAAATCACATATAAAATCTCAATGTGGTTCATCAAATTACTCTCAGGCATCGTCCGATCCTTGGCCTGCATAATTTTGAGATCCATCTCCCAAAGTAATTGAGAAACATTATTCAACAATTCGAACTGGTCCTCCAAACAAGTCTGGCAGAGGTAAACCTGCTTTGGCTTCGGTTCTCTAAAATGTTGAAGATCCGGTGAGGCAAGACTGTTTTCAGCTGATGATGGTATCAACCCACCTGTAGACATTTTCCAGACTAGATATGAATGTGATGCATGCCTTTAACTGTAGAGGAGTGATCCAGGTGGATATTGGTGGCCACCCACCATTTCCAAATGGCTCAAAACAATTTTCTGGCCATTTTGGCAGTTTACTATTTTTAGCAGGTTTTAACTTCCGGGGCCATTTTGAGGGTCCAAATGAAGGTTTTTCAAGATCGAGGTTCATAATGATAGCCAAAGGCATGATTGAGCCCCCAAAATGAATCTCCTCGACAATACCTTTCCAACAAGCTATCACACGCCTAAAACGAAGATCGTATGCAAAAGTTACGACCCCAAAAAGTTGATGTACTCACTTACCCAAACGGGGCCCACATGACTTTTGGCGCTTCATCTCCTAGGGTTAGGTTTTTGGATGTCTAGGACCTTTGGCATTCCCGTTTATTGTAAAAAGGCCTCTAGAGCCTCATTGTAATCATCTTCTCACGGATGCGAGTAGTCGTCACATCTCTTCTCAGAGATAAGCTACCACCATTCTAGCGAGTCTTTCACTCTGTACTTTTACAGTCTCTGTACATTTATTTCATTAATAGAAATCATGTATTACTGTATATCTGTGACTCTTTTTATATTTCCGCTATATCTCTATTATATTGTTGTCTCTCTTGCAATATATCTGAATATTTCTATGTTATATCTCCGCTCTCATTTCGTGCCGAAAATAATCCGGATCAAGGAGCCAATCCAACAGAGCTCCCCATAATTGGCTGGTTGATACCCATAAGGTCGTTGTTGCCATTGAAATTTGACTTATTCAACGATTTAGACGAAACCTTAGTTGACTTCAAAGATCTTGCAAAAGGGAAATTGTTGATGGAAGATTGTGTCCAAATTTCTCAAAAGAAACATCGCTCTTGTTTACATGCATACGATGAGCCGTGAACTCCAACAATTGTGTCTGTGCAGTGAACCTCTCTGGAGATTCCTCCTTCGATTTCTTATACTTTGAGCCTCATAACTCACTTTTAATGCGTTTATTATATCATCTGGCAATCGTTTAGAAAAACTTTTCCACCTGCAGCTTCCAAAAGGTTTTTTCATCATTGCCCGCAAGATGTCGGCCTAAAGCTTTTAAGGACGAAGGCAACCCGCCACAAATTTTTAAGAACTCTCCACCAAGTCTTCAAATCTTTGAACTGGTTTTGGTAAAAGGAAAGCATGGTGGCAAAAGAGCCCTTGGGAATGCTTTCTATTTAATGGCTTTACATCATACAATATTGTTTTTGGAGGAGATCTTCTTAATAAGTCCTTATCACGAGATGTAAGCAATATGAGACTACCAGATCCCACTACATTCATATCTAGTAGACTATCGATTTTCTCAGCATCATCAATGTCATCCAGAATAATCAGAGCTTGGAGCCCCGGTAGACGACATTGCAAAATATCCTTTCCTTGGACGGGATTATCAATATGCAAACCATGTGTTGTCGAGAACATTATAGAAGCAACACCTTGCTGCAAAATTTTCCACGATAAATCTTCTAAAAACAGGTACCTTGGGCAGCATAGCCGAATTTAATATATGTTACAACATTGGCTCCAACTAGGGATGGTGCTTTCCTGAAAGTGCCAAGAACAGTAGACCAGGTGGCCTTCATCCATATCAAATCCTGAATGTCGTCACTTTACTTGCATCTTTGCGGAACAAAAAACTGCTTATTCATCCATTGGGCTATGGAGTCGTAATGCTTTATGTCAAAACCATATTGGATTCGAAACTGAACTGAAAACATATTGAATTCTATCAATGTAAGCTAATGCTTGAAGTCAAGCTTATTTATATACATCACCTACTCTAACTACTGAAGGATTTCCAGAATCAAACGATACAAAAATGCCAATGAAGCCAATCCAATAATTGCCTACTTATTTGAAACTTTCTCACATTTTCTTCGAGCAGGCTGAAAAAGGAAACTGACAATCCCCATCTGACCGGTTGGTGATCATGGATTTGCAAACCTTTCATCAATTCTTGTGACCAAACGTTCATGAAATAACATTTTCCTCCATTAAATGAATCCAAAAGATCAGCAAAAGGGTCTTGGAAAAATATATCATCCTGAGGTTTTAAAACACCCAGAACTACTCTATGTTCTGATTTAAAACACCCAGAACAATGGACCATTTAAAACCATCGTTTTCTTAATTATGCCGAGGGATCGCTATGGATTTCGTTGATATGATTCATCATATTGTTGCTGATCGAGTTGACTTGTGTGCGTGCAGGTAATCATGGTTAGAGGACGTCGCAGAGGCAGACGATGGGGTGCTAGGGGAGTAGGCATGAAGCCTCCAGTAGCATCCATGCCTGAGGGAGATAACCCCCAGGGAGACGAGCAGGTTTTCGTGCAGGAGCAGATAGCAGTTGGTGATGTGGTCGGAATGGTGAGATATTTTCAGCGCATGTCCGAGGCACTGATCAGTCGTTTGGACAGAGATGAGGCTAGAGCGTCGACACCCATTGAGGTTCCACCGTGCGCTCTAGTCGATACTGATAGCATTCACCATGAACTCGAGAAGGTCAAATTTCTCGAGTTCTTTGGTGCCCCGGATGACGCAGCCACTGAGGCATGGTTGGAGAACATGGCGATGTGCTTCGCACTTTGCGATTATAACTCCAACATGAAGGTCCGCATGGCGGTCTTTCAACTGAAGGGGAGTGATCTTCTATGGTGGAAGACGCTCCTACCACAATTGAACATGGTCATCGAAGACGTGTCATGGGAACTGTTAAAGGAACGGTTCTAAGAGAGGCACCTTTCAGAGGAATTCATTGAGCGTCAACTCAATGAGTTCAACGCCTTACGATAGGGAGGTCGTATAGTGCCCGAGTACGAGGCCCGTTTTATGGAGCTGCTCTGGTATGCTCCGCCCCTTAACACTGAGAAACTTAAGGTCAACAGGTTCGTGTTCGGCCTTAATGACAGCCTACGTGCAAAGGTTAGGATTTTGATGCTCGAAACCTTGCATGATGTCGTCGAGAAGGCCCTCATAGTAGAGGAGGATCTTATCAGCGGGGGTCAGACCAGGCCTCCAGTGAGACCAACAGGGCAGGTTTCATCTGGAGCACCACAACATCAGACACCAGGGAGACATACGTCGGGATATCATGGCTTCCAAAGGGGAACCACTTTCACTACACCTTGGAGACCGACGCCTCAGCAGCGGACACCTTATCGGGGACCACAACATTAGCAACATGGTCGCCCGCAGCAGCATCAATTTAGGCCTGTTCAGTAGAACAGACCAGGGATCTAGGCCAGTGGTCCATCATATTCTACTTTGGGTACCAGGAGTACTAGGCCGAAGAAGGGGTGTTGGACGTGTGGGGAGCCACACTACCAGCACGACTTCCCTCTGGAGAGGACCACAGCGTCGGGATCAGCCGGACCCATTACCGTGGGAGATATGGGCAAGGCCCATCGGATTCATGCAACAGTGAATAACCGCCAGGCAGAGCATCAGTCAACTATGCTTGAGACGACAGGTACCGTCGCTGACCAGACCCTTAGTATTTTGATAGATCCCGGTGCTACCGAGAGTTTCATTTCTGGTGAAGCACTAAAAAGGATTAAGGTAAAGGCAGTCGAACAGGATGAGTTTAGCTTTGTGGAGATGGCTTCCGGAGCCAAACAAAAGGTTGGAGGAAAGGTTAAGGGCTATGTCCTTAGCCTGGGAGATTTTGTCACAAGGGAAAACCTGTACGTCACGATCTTAGGATCTTATGATGTCGTGATTGGTATGGACTGGTTGGAATCGTATGAGGCGATACTCAACTGTAAGACAAAATGATTGAGCTTGGTCGATGATGAGGGAAAAAGACGTGTGATTGTAGGAAGGAACCAGGGAGTTTCCCTTAGGTACATCTCTTCCTTGCAACTTCGGAAGAGCATGTACAAGGGGTGCAATCTTTATGCGATCCTTGTGTTAAACAAGAAGGGAGTAGCGGAAGGTCTAGAACACCTTCCGGTGGTGAGAGAGTTTGCAGATGTGTTTCTGGAGGAGTTACCTGGGATGCCACCAGAGAGGGAGTTGGATTTTACCATAGACCTAAAACCAGGGACTGCACCGATAGCAAGAACGCCTTATCGGATGTTGATCCCGGAGTTACAAGAGTTGAAAATGCAACTGAAGGAGTTGCTAGGCCTGGGACTGATACGTCCTAGTGTGTCACCATGGGGTGCACCTGTTATTTTCATACATAAGAAGGACGGATCATGGAGGCTTTGCATTGACTACCGTCAACTGAATAAGGCTACAATCAAGAACGAGTATCCATTGCCGAGAATTGATGATATGTTCGATCAAATGAAGGGTGCAACGATATTCTCCAAGATCGATTTACGATCAGGGTATCACCAGTTACAGATCAAGGAGGATGACGTCCCTAAAACCGCCTTTAAAACGAGGTTTGGACATTACGAGTTTATGGTGTTACCATTTGGACTGATAAACGCCCTAGGGGAATTTATGAGTTTGATGAACGAGGTGTTCCGCGAGTACTTGGACAAGTTCGTCCAAGTGTTTATTGACGATATTTTGATTTACTCTTGTATGACGGAGGAGCATGACGAGCACTTGCGCTTGATACTACAGTGTTTGCGAGAGAACAAATTGTATGGGAAGTTGTCCAAATGCTCATTTTATCAATCGAAGATTCACTACTTAGGGCATGTCATCTCCGGTGAAGGCATCATCGTGGATCCATCCAAGGTCGAGGCTATTATGGAATGGCCTACGCCGACGAATGTCCCGAACGTGCGTAGCTTCATGGGTTTAGCGGGATACTATCGATAGTTCGTCGAGGGATTTTCAAGGGTAGCAAATTCGATCATGGAATTGCAGAAGAAAAACAAGAAATTTGTTTGGACCGAGAAATGCATGGAAGCATTTTGGAGGCTCAAAGAATTGTTGACAACAACACCGATACTAAAGGTCCCTGACATGGACGTGGACTTCTTGGTATGCACTGAAGCATCCAAGGAAGGCTTAGGCGGAGTCTTGATGCAAGACGGACGAGTAATCGCTACATTTCAAGGAAACTGAGAAGGCATGAGGAGAACTACGCGACACACGATTTGGAGTTGTTAGCCATCGTATATGCCTTAAAGGTTTGGAGACACTACCTTGTTGGACAAAAATTTTAACTAAAGACTGACCATTGTGGACTACAACACATATTTACGCAAAGTGACCTGAACGCACAATAGTGACGTTGGTTGGAATTTCTTAGCGAGTACGACTTCGATATTTCTTACATAAAGGGAACAGTGAACCGAGTGGCGAATGCTTTGAGTCAGAGACCACGCATCTTTTCGGTGTTGCCTCTTCAGACGAATCGACATGAAAAGATTGTAATGTTACAACGTGGCGATGACTGGTACAAAGAGGTCGAGGGTTTTATTGGACAAAACACAATGATGGTACCACGATTTGAGGGATTTTCATTTGATAGCGATGGTTTATTGAGGTTTAAAATCCGGCTCTACATACTGCCAAACGATGAGTTCAGGATGTTGATCGTAAATGAGGCTCATAGAGCAGTGTACATGGCTCACCCAGGAGTCACGAAGATGAGGGCAGACCTTAAACCCTTATTCTTCTGGAAGGGAATGAAGGCAGACATAGTCAACTATGTGGCCAGATGTCTAGAATGTCAACAGGTAAAGGCTAAACATAGACACCCAGCAGGATTGCTACAACCACATACCATTATGGAATCGAAATGGGAAGTTATTTCGATGGATTTTATCGTTTGATTTCCACTGACGACAAGGATACATGACTCGATTTTCATAGTAGTAGACACTCTGACGAAGAGTGCTCACTTTATTTCTCTGCATACGATGTATCAGGCACCCGACATAGCTAGAGTTTTCATTAGTGATATTCTGAGGCTGCATGGCGTGCCTAAGAGGATTATATCCGATTGAGGATCAGTGTTTACTGGACGATTTTGGATGAGTTTCCAAGAGGCCTTGGGAACCCAACTTAACTTTAGTACGACGTATCACCCGGAAACTGACGGGCAGACCGAACAAACGAACCAAACCTTGGAGGACATGTTGCACATGTACGTGATGGAACAACAAAAGCGTTGGGAATAATTCTTGCCACTAGTAGAGTTCGCTTACAACAACAGTTACTAGAGCACCATTAAAATGGTGCCTTTCGAGTTTCTTTACGGGCGACCATGTCGGACGCCTTTGAGTTGGGATCGACTTAAGGATAGGGTCCTAGTGGGACTAGAAGCGATCCAAGAAATGGAAGAGCAAATGCAAAAAATAAGACAAAATATTAAAGAAGCGCAGGATCGACAGAAGAGTTATGCTGATGCGCACCGTGTCGATTGTAGTTACGAGGTCGGCGATCAAGTCTTCTTGTGGGTTAAACTGCATAAGAGTTCGATCAATTTTGGGAAGGGAGATAAACTCTCTCCTAGGTTCATGGGACCCTTCGAGATTGTGGAGATAAAGGGGCCCGTGGCCTATCGACTAACCTTGCCTGATTCCTTGAGGTGTATGCATGATGTTTTTCATGTATCTGTTTTGAGACATTATATTAGTGATCCTACACATGTTATTGACATGAGTTCCTTGCAGGTATCAGATGAGGGAGTGCTCATGGCTAAGTCGGTCTGCATCTTGGATCATCGCGTTCGACAGCTACGATGTCGAACGGTAGATCAGGTCAAGATCCAGTGGGACAATTATAGTCCGCACTCGGCGACCTGGGAGGACGCATATGATATGCGCCAACAGTTTCCATTTTTGTTTGGTAGACAGACATAGGATACTGTGATACACTTATTTCGGCATTTATACTGTGAAACTTTAGGATGAAGTTTAGACCAAGAGGGGGTGTATGTAACATCTCGCTCTGGCGCACTGTGTGAACTTATTCTTTGAGGACACTTGCTCGCAAGTGATCCATATTAGTATGCTATTAAAACATTTGACTTTTATTATGATGCGTTATGGGTAGATGACATGTTTTTTTACTACATTGACATAGATAGGTGTTGTTGACTTGGTTTTACTAAGTGTGCAAGGTTTTGGACCCTGAGGATGCAGAGGCATCGATGGAACCCCTTGGACTCCGGATCAAGTCAGGGAGTGTGCTATTAGGGTTTGATGGTTTTATTGTGATATTAGTGCATCTGATTAGATGATATGATGTGGATATGTTCTGACGGGATTTGTTGATGATGTAGGCTGACGATAGCTTGCCGACCAGACTCACATATGGAGTAAAGGGGTCGCACACGACTACCAGAGATGTTGAGAGAGAGGTGTGGACAACAGCCCTGCCAGAGCCTAATAGCACTTCCACCGTGGCTCAAATTGTAGGTTAACGATTACCTAGTTTGAGAGGACCCACGATGCCGTGAGGGCAGACTGCTACAGTTGCTCACGATGATTCTAAGGGGCGCGCAATAAGGCGGGGGGCTTATTCCGTAGAATCCCTTAGTCTCCCACAAGTTCACCTGGCAGAGTGTTGACTCCAGGGTTTATTCATGTCTACTAATCGGTCAAGAGGCGAGTGGCACCCTTGGAGCACGTAGTGCGTCCTGAAGGGCACGTCGCGCAAGGGAACAAATGAGGTGAGTGGCACCCTTGGAGAACCTAGTGCATCCTAAAGGGCACGTCGCATTGATGATGATAAAAGGATGAACCTAGATGGCCCTACGACAAATAATAGGTTAAGAAATTTTAAAACAATTTCCCTAATTAAATGTCGCCTAGTACAGAATTTAAGTACTAAGTCTAAAATTTCGCTAGGGGTGAAATTTTGTCTACCTTTAAAAAAAATAATAATAATAAATAAATAAAAATAAAATAAATAGATAAAATAAAATAAAATTTAAAATAAAAACCACTTAAGTAATAATTATGGTCTTCATAAATTTTGTAACATGAAGGGAGTAAGAAATTAAATTATTAATAAGAAATAAAATCCATGGATATAAAAAGTAAAGATATAATTAATTATTTTAGCATTTGATAATTTAAAAGATACTAAATTAATGATAAAAGGGAAAAGGGGTTAGATTCCACTCCTGCCTTTTTAGTTCTAATTAAAAAGGGGAAAGAGGGAAAATAAAAATATAAAATAGCAAACTAGGGAAAAGAGGTAACATAAAAGGGGAAAAAGGCGAACTTAAGAGAAAAAGCGGGAAGTCAACTTAGTAAGGAATCCACATTTAAGAGCTTTCTAATTTTAAACTGATTTAGCAATTTCATAATAGGGAAAGCTTTTAAAACTTGTGAAGGAATCTAGGGACACCTAGGAGTGATTCTAGGAGTAACTCTAGGTGGGTGAGAGAAATAAAGATAATTACTTAATTAAATAAATTAATTAATGGAGGAATGTAGGGGATGGGTGACACTTGTACGGAGAGAAAATTTTGAGAACTTATTTTTTTAAACTTTAATTAAATGAGATTTAGGGAAATAAAGAAAGTTCGAAACTCTATAAAAGAAAGGGAGGAGAAGGAGGAATGATCATCTTCTGTTAGCGTAACGTTACGCTGCAGAAATATCGACTTGACTGATTTACTTGTGGGGAGTTGGGATACCCAGCTCAGAGAGGAGTGGTAGCTTGGCCTTGCGAGGCAAGCTGGGAGCTAGATGAGACCTCTGGATAGTGTGTGTGGCCCCTTTGCGGCTCGGGGGGCTAAGGGGGAAGAAGAGTACCCCTAGCATTGGTTGGGAGGTACCGATGTAGTCTCAACGGTCAGCGAGCAGGAGTTGCATGTAGTGCGCAGACGACACTCAGAGAAGGTGAATATGAAACGGTACACTTTTCATTTTGTATGGTAGAATGTATTAGGGGCATGCTTGAATCTGCTTAATTAATGGAAAAGTAAATTGATGTTTTTGGTATTTGGTGACTAGAACCTTCCTCAACTTAGCTAGATGGTTGTTGACTACCATGGCCTTCGTTGTCCCGCCTGTCTTGACCACCTTACTGAGTGTGATGGTGACCTTCATGGCTGAGTGCGTAGTGTTCGTCGTCGTGTTGCATTTTTTAGTATAATGACATGTTTACCTTCATACACACAAACAAACAAACAAAAATTTTGTACTTGTTAGGCAAGGCTTGATGTCATGACGAAAGGGAGGTTTGTTACATCTTTCGTTTCTTGATAATGTCGCCTCCTAATTGCACCTTCACCCTCTTCACCAACATTAGAATTTTCATGACACCCACTCTCTCTTTCATTGTCTTCTCTCGGTATAAACTCATTGTCTACACACACATTTGAAATTAATTACAACATTTAACTTGGCATAAATTTAAATACACAAAAATACAACAAAAATAAACAAAATCAACGAAAATTGTCAAAAATATTTTCTTGTCCTTATGTATTCCCTACATTCTCAGGTGTAGGAGTATCAATGTGCAACCTATCTAAGAAGGATGCATCCATAACACTTTCTTGAGCACATTCTCGAATTTGTCTATTCATAGACTCGTTTGATAATCTCCTATGATGAGATTGTCATTGGTCACTCAAAGTCTCAGTCGAAGAAGGGGTTCCTCGTCTTCTTTCTTTGTATAGATTAGAGCATTTGCGATGAATGTTTGAAGACTTTTGTCTCGACATCTCTTCTCAATATCTATCATTTGGAAATTCATAAAAATTTAAGCACAAGACAAGTACGAATTAATATCTCCAACATTGACCAACAAAAATTATGAAGAACGAAAAAAAAATAAAACAAAATTAATAGAAATGTTATTTATGTTAGACACAATTATAATAGGGTAATTCATAACTCCACTACCCATTCCCATTCAAATATATTTTGGTTTCTTACTATTAGCACAAATAACCTTGGTAAATCCACCAAAAATAGAAACAATATTTAGACGAGCACATATTAGGACATAAAGTTGATGAAATGCTCCAAAAGTACAAGTGAGAAGGCAAAGTCACAACATGATAAGCACTTACTATGATGGAAACACATAATATATGAAGAGTACATGGGTCAAAGTCTATTAACGGAGTAGTGGTTGTCTATATGGGCAATCAGATTTGATGCATCCAATGGGTATGGAGCAAAGTCCATGAAAATCAACGATTAACTTTACGCCATGTTTGGTTGGATGGAAGAAATATGCCATCTAATTAAATTTTAAATCGATGACATCATTACTTTATGATACAGTGTCAAATTACTTGGGTTTGCATCCAATCAAAAATTTGGTAGCTATGATGCAACATAAAGTCGTGGTTGAGGCCAAATAGAAGAAGAAGTTGAAAATTCTACTCACGTCCATTCGAAAAAATTTCCATATTGTGGTGGAAAGGAGGAAGTTTCTGCAATGTTTCATCCCAAAATAAAACATTGGTTCCATCATTGACTTCCCAAAAACAATGAGTGTGGATAATATCTTTCTTTTTTGGGACATTGTTCCATATTAAGGAGCTTGAAATATTTCTTGAAAGTATGATCAGGTCTTGAGGCTCTATGAGAGAGTAGTACTTCTTGCACCAAAGGAGGTCCCATAGAATATTATTTGATGTCATTCAATGCCACCATTTTTTAGCTCCACGGAATGAGCTTGGGACATCTGGATCTTTGAGAATGAGTCCTCGTTTGAGGTCAGGGAGACTAAACTTGTCCAAGTGACTAAATCCCATTTATTTTCTTTGCAAGTTCCACCACACAGAAAGGATCTTTTGAATGGAGTCAATAAAATGAAGCTTTTCAGGGATAGATTTGGGGCCATAAAAATTAGTGCGAAAACGAGTTTAATAGGACCATACAAGTTGGAAGCTAGCTGTGAGGAAGCACTTGGTGGTAAAGAAGTTGGAAAAAGTTATTTTAACAGGGTTCTATATAAGGGCAAGGCCTCCTGCTACTTCGTGTACATATAAGGTGAGTCCTTCAGAAGTTGAGCCTATTGCTCAACGATTGAATTCAAGTCTTATTGTTGGTAGGAAGAAGAAATTGACTTTAGTTCGAGATCCCCAAGGTCCATTTCCTTGCCATCATATGAGTCAGGGTATTATGGTGCGTCCTCCTACATGTCTTCTTCGCCTTCATGATTGATTGTGGATTAGATTATATTATTACCATTGATTGTGGATTAGCTTAACTTATTACCATTTATTGTCATTACTTGAATATGGAAATTAGTACAAAACTAGCTATGAGTACAACTTCTTGATATGAGTAATGTATCTGATTATGAACTGTTGATTACACTGGTTTGAATCTCTCATTGTGTAGTATCCAGTGATATTTCTTCCCATTAATTCCATAACATTCCATATTGTGAATCTCATCCTAGTACCAGAACAATGATCACTATAAGGAAGTAAGTCCATTGAATAATGATACTACTAACCTTTGCCATGTTTGTTAAGTTACAATTAAAGGTTGTTGTATCAGCTATGGCATAGGGTCATGAAGAAAATGACATGATTGTTAAATACAAAGGGCAATATATAATAAGAACCAAAGGCAATGGCTTAACCGTTAATACAAGGGGAATAGAGTCATTCCATTTCTATGATATCAGTAATACAAGAACAACTTAGCTTAAGGCTCAACAAAGTGATATCATGTTACCTATTTACTATAATCAATAGGTATTGTGATATTAATCTTATCTCTTATTAACTACATGGGATATCACTAGAAAGTAATGGAACTAAGTATCAACAACTGTATTACACTTATATGTGATTCCAATGCTGGTGTAAATACAAAGGGTAATAGATCGCCATCTTCAACTAGTATCTGTGCCATATTAGTGTAAATACAAAGGGTAATAGATCACCAAAGCTAATTTATGAGGTCTCATAGAGGGTTTCTTGTGGTCTCATATCATATTAGCTCATTACTTCATCACGTTCAACCCTATACAGTTAGTTGGTATGATTACAATAAGTTTGATTCATGTTTCTGTACACTTACTTTATCCCTATTGTTTCCATGATATTGAGTTTGTTAGACTAGATAATACATTAATCACTATGTTGTAATTAATGGGAAACATACACTTATAGGAAGAATACATGGAATTCTAACTTGGCTTAAAGATGGTATTGTAATCACATCTATTACTAAAATCTTAAATACGGTATATGTCATGATATATTAGTAATACCATGTACGATAAGATGTATACCATTGCCTATATATGTAAAATGGATTTGTATTAACCAATGGTTATGCTTCTATGATTCAAGTAGTCTATAATTACTATATGTACACTATAACTAGGAGTGATGCCCAACTTATATACGGTATATGTCATGTTATATTAGTAATAACACATATGATAAGATGTATACCATTGCATATATATGCAATATGGATTTGTATTAACTAATGGTAATTCTTCTATGATTAAGATATGTTCACTAGTATGTACATTATAACTAGGAGTGATGCCCAACTTAGCTCCAAATAATACAAATGATTCAGGGAATTACAATGGAATCAGATTAGGCATAGGATAGTTAAATCTGATAAACTAACATAAGAAGAGACCTATCATATTTACGTAATATAAGCACAATCATGGTCACAATGTATTACCATCTATCCTAGTTATATGAGCACAAAGACCAGTACTCTTCTATATCAATTCCACATGTTATATCTATCATATATTATGGGATTCCTTATACATGAATCATATTGAATAGTGTAAATAGAACTATTACTAAAGCAACACTACAACTATGCTAGTAGCATCATTAACAAGGGTCTTACAAAGGGTATACTATTATCCAATACAGATGGGTTATACTTACTCTGATTAAGAGAGAGCTAAAGCAATGGAATCTGCTTCATATCTTACCCGTATGAGCTATGTGAATATTAAAATATAGTTAAGAGTGTAGAGTTTGATTCTAAGGTATAGGCCACTAATCTATGTATGATATTCATGGAACACTGTGGCTATTATCTCCACCACCATGTATCAGAGTATGCATATCGATTCCCTTTGTTCATATGTTACCATATTCACCGGTAAATCTCAGACAACTCTTCAGGTCTAGTATTACTAGTATCTATACCATAATCAATATAATCATGTTAGCTGTAATGGGATTAATTCATGTCTATCACCTATACCTGCCAAATTGACTCATATTATGTGCTAGATGTTACTATGTTCACTAAGTAAAGGTCAATGGCAGTAATACTAACATAGAATTATATTTCTGCTATGATCTTTCTGTTGTGTTCTTATCAGTTTTCTTGGGTATCGAATTATGTTATATTTCCGATTCTTCATACTTTTAAGCCCGTCTTTGTTGAAAATGGAAGCTAGATTGACTTTTGGAGGAATCGCAATTGGTATCTCAGTTCATGGCATTGGAGTTAGACAATTGAATTTAAATTTGTTGTTTCTTATCATTCTGTAAATGAGACATTGACATGAAATGTTCAGTGCTTGTGTCTTTTTGTTACAGTGCAAAGTACTGTAACATATTTTAGTTGTGGGAATAATTGCAGTGGACATTTTCCCCGTGTTTCAAGGTTTATTTCTATCTGTTGTACGTGATATTTTATATATTTTAAAATTGTTCTTTCTTATAACTTTGTAAATGAGGCTTTGACATGAAATATTGACGTCTTTTATCAGTTTCACTATCAATGCAAAGTGTCTGTTACATATTTCAGTGTATCTATTATGGAGGTTGAGGGAATGACTATAGTGATTATACTTCCTATGTTTCAAAGTTTGTTTCTATTCGTTGAGTGCTATATTAATATAGATTCTTCATTGTCGATGCATTCCTTTTCTTCCAATTTTATTTAGGTTGGTGAATGTTTCTTTTGATCTGAAATTTATCTAACAAAGAAACACAATTTCAAATGTCTCTACATACTTATCTATCTGAAATTAAAATAATGCTAACTAAAAATAAATGATTCATAAATCTCTATTATGCAACGTCATTGCATCATCACCAAGCACATGTCTTACCTATCAATGTTATGTAACTTCAAGTGTTAATGACAAATATAACTTTATTGTATTTTTTCAAAGTTGATAATTTAAAAAGAAACGTCGTTTGATACTTATTACATAACACTCTTATTTGGATTTAGCTTAAAAACATATAAAAATTTCATTTATGTTTGATATCATTAAATATTTGCAAAAATGATCTAGCTAAAGAATTTCATATTGTCACTATGTGAACAAGAACCTTTTCATCAATTAAAATGAATAAATTATTTAAAATTTTTATTAAGAGGAATGTCATATTTGTTTTCAATGTCACCAACATTTAATAAATACAAATCTAAGATCTTCAACGAAAATGATTAATAATGATATACTATAATTTAATAAATACTAATTTAAGATCTTCTATGAAAATTATTAATCATTTAATTGATCTTTAATATTAGTTCATGGTAAGATTAAAAGAACTTTCAACAAAACAACATATCTTATTTATATATTGCCTACCAGTTAGACATTCGTAGCCGTGGTACCTAGTCAATTGGAAGTTCAAACGTTCGTTAAAGTGGGGAAATTCAGTTAGATGTTCAAAATTATGGGTTTGTCACCATGCTATAAAAGGTATAACCTAAAAGGTGTATGAATTTAGCCTTTACACTCAATAAATAAGCACTGTGTATAATTTGTAAGAGAGAAACAACTCCAATGTCTTGCAGGGTAGAATTGTAGAGAGAAGGAAGATAAAAACTCCAACTAGCAATTGGGTATATGTTTTTAAGAAATTGAAAGTGCACACCGTGAGGTGGAAAATAAGTTGTGCGCAGATCTGAAATCAACATGTTTTTTGTAAAGGGTATTTGAACCTTGTTTTCTCTAACTCTAAGAAGAAAATAAACCATTAGGGATTGGAAGATTGAATAGAATATTTTCTATCTGCAAGTTGGCGAAAATGCTAATAATTACCCACCTGCTACTATTGTTGCTAAGAGGGAGACTAGGGTTGTTGCTGACCGGATAAACTAACATATATGTTATAACATATATGTAATAGGTTGTGACTTGGCCACAAAGTATGCTAATAAGAATCATTAGGATGCAATTTCTACCAGTCATGTTTAAAAAAAACTTCCAAAATAAGAGCTATTTGTCTCAACCTTAAACTTCCAAAATAAGAGGTATTTGTTTGAACCTTTTTCTCATTGGGAATGGATTCAATATTGTTGGAATTATAAGTAATTAAAGTCTGATGATTTTGATGAAACCCCAAAACATTCATTTTATTCTAGAGGTCATATTCTAGTTGCACACATTCAACAATCTTGATGGAGAGGTTTAGATAAATATATACTCTTATAACCACCACAACATGAAGAAAAATAAAATTAAACTATTGTATGTTTTTATAAATCAAATTCGTCTTATCCATAGCTAGAGCGAGAAGTTTATTCAGAATTTGGATATATGCTATTAAATTGTAATAACAAATATCCTCGTTAAAAGTGTGAGGAAAGTCCTTTACAAAGAAAATTCTGAAACCCAAGAATGTGAGAGCTGCATGCATGGATGCAAAATACTCTTCACAATTGAATTGAAGGCACTTGAGTAATCGTGAATCTCAGGACAAATATAATGTGTGTGTGATCAAGGACAATGTAGTCCTTGTCAAGCCAATGGACTCTCCTATGTAGATTAGCAGCAGTCACATAGCTTGGCCATAGGGCTACCCCCACGCGGCTAAGTCACAGCCCGTGGACTGTGACTTGGCTGCGAGGGGGAAACCCCGTGGCCAAGTCGTGAGTGTGCCCATGGCTTGGCCATAAGTCTGTCTCCACATGACCAAGTCACAGCCCGTGGACTGTGACTTACATAAATTAAATTTACACTTATTTTAATTAAATTTAATTAAATTTACAAGAACTTACAGTGTGGTCCTTGTCAGGCCAATGGGCTCTCCTATGCAGATTAACAACAATCATAGGGATTGACCACAGGGCTGGACCCCCGCGGCCAAGTCACATCTTGTGGACTGTGATTTGGTCGTAGGGGGCCAACCCTGTGGCCAAGTCCTAGGCATGCCCACGGCTTGGCCACAGGGTTGGCCCCCTACGGCCAAGTCACAACTCGTGGACTATGATTTGGTTGCGGGGGGCCAGCCCTGTGGCCAAGCTCCCCACGGCCAAGTCACAGTCCGTGGAATGTGACTTACAAAAATTAAATTTACACTTAATTTAATTAAATTTAGTTAAATTTACAGAAACTTACATTTAATTAAATTTATTTAAATTTACAAAAACTTACTTGCAACTCCAAGCTCCGCGACTCTAAGACCCACAACTCCGACTGCCCGCCCGCCTGCAGTCAGCCAATACTCACTCAAACACGATCGTGCCAGCACACTATCACACTATCACCAAGAACTCAAAAAACCGTAACGGTCACGATGTGCAGGCAATATATAAACTTCTTTTTGGACGAAATAATGTTTCGGCCGAAAATATATTTCGACCAAAATAATATTTCGGTCGAAACATATTTTCGGTCGAAAATATGTTATCGGATGGAAAAATCCGTTCGACTAAAATTGTACACGAAAATCAAGGGCGACATCACCGTACCATTCGATTTGATGTTCAAAAGTTCAACCGAAACATATTTCAGTCGAAAAAATGTCTTTCAGAATTTTGAAGATCCGATTGTCACGAAAATGTTACCAACCTTTATGAATTTACCCCTATATCTTAACGGTTGCTAGAGTTGTGCATCAATGTTCCTATGAATATTTAAGAAATTAGGATATGTATTTCTAGAATTAAAAAATAACTCCAGCCCTCTTTAGTCTCTTTGCAAGCCATCACGACACCAAATACATTCACAACCAACGACAAAAACCTTCACATTGCATGGCAATTTGTTTGGCACTAAATTCTATTTTTTTGGTCGACAGTAGCCCCATTTGTAAAATATTTTCTCTTGAACAACTCGCACGCTTCTTTTCGGAAAGGGTTGTATTTTCAAGGAGCATTTGTTTGCCCCCATTTCCGCAATCACCTCGAAGCTGCGAGTGGAAACGAAAATTTGATCCCTACTTCATCAAAATGAATTGGAGTCCACTCCACTGGAAGCTTTCATCGAATTTCACATTCATTGTATGCATCAGAAATGGAATTCTTCTAGCCAGTTTTAGAAACAGTAACTCAAATGAAAACATACCACTCACCTTCTTCAACTAGTTATAGCTACCACTCACCTTCTTGAACTTGTTATGGATGAGTTTGAGCTGGGACATTTTTCCGACCCCACCCATACCATACACACCAACCACGTGATGAGTAGGTTGGATAAGCCATTTCTGTAGTTTCGTCTCAGTAGATTTGATACGTGACGCAACGAAACCAGAGCTCGTGACAGGTTGAAGAAGGACCGGCTCTGCCTTAGGCTTTGCAGTTAGCACAATCTGCTCAATATTGGAAATAATTTGAAGGTCATCCAGTCTCCGGTGGTCGGATCCCTCATCCAGAACGCACCTCTCTTATTATTTCATCTGCATTCGCCTGGCTTCCTAACCTCCAAAAACTACCGCACGACCACTCCGATTGATCTTGTGGCTTCCTTCGCCACCGCTGTATATTGGATGCAAAATAATAAGAACACACAACGTTATTTCAAATTCAAATTTCAAGCTTGCGTCTTTAACAAGTTCAAATTCCAAACCCGCCTTTTTGTCTAGTTCAAATTTCAAACTCTTATGCATAGATAGATTCCATGGGCACATGGAATGGCATGGTAGTTGAAAGTTGAAACGGACGACTGAGTAAACTGAAACCGTGAACGAGCACGTGTGGGGAGTTCTGCACCTAAACAAGGCACAAATGTCGAGGACAATATAGGTCAGAACCCGAAGCGAGTCTTTGCATCTACACTGTGGTACTTTCCATTTCCTAGAAAACCATGCACTAAGCCAATCATTGGATTAGTGTAGAGTGGATAAGGGTGGATACTGGATAAGGAGTGGGCTAACTTGAGAGAAATCTTCCCTTTCGAGTTATTTTTTCGGTAGGTCTTTCGATTCCTGTTTTTAAATTTTGGGCCAATCGGTAACTCTTATCGATTTTATGAGTATATTGGTTGGCTTAAAATGAGACAAAACCCCTAGGGTAAGGTTTTGAAATGAATGGAACTTTGATCCATGTGAAACTCAGACTATCCCTAAAAATTTGGCTGAACTCTGGCCCATTTTTTTCACTGAAAAATAGATATGTTTGCTCTTAATTAGACTACTCATGGTGAATAATGCTTGTCGTTTTCCATCACTTTCATCGTTGTCATAGGTTCATCGCCCTTTCTCTCTATTCAATGTTGTATTTGAAGCCCTGGTTATTATCACTAAAATTTAATTCCTCTGCCATCCTCTACATAGCTTAGCTGGCAATCTGACAATCTTAATAGGATTTCAAGTTTGACGTCTCATCACCTATTGTCTTATGGGTTGCGTGCATTTCATTCTTCATGAAGTAGTACTGATGAGAGATAACGACACATATCTGTATGTTTTTGGCTTGTATCTGTTTCGCTTCGAATTTAACCAGTTTCTTCAAAATCAATGGTAGCTCAGCACATATGTAGGGTAAATGGTAACAATTTTTTTTTTACAAAATTTCTTGTAACATTTTAAGGTTCAATTTTTGGTCTTGCAGGAAGTTGTTGGGCATTTTCGACTCTAGCTTGCATAGAGGGCATAAACTATATCAAAACAGGGAAGATGGTTTCTTTATCAGAGTAACAATTGGTCGATTGCAGTAAAGAGAACACAGGTTGCAATGATGGGATTATGGACAATGCAATGGGTTGCTTTATTTTTTCACTTATCATTGATCTCCCTCTACATTAATTCACTGCTTGCATTTGGTGAAGCCTTCACCAGTGAAAAATCTATTCCCTTCTAAGAACTTTGTCCTTGGAATGGAAACCCATCTGGACAACAAAAAAATCATACTCTTCCCTTCTAAAAACCTTGTCCGTGGAGAACATAAAAAACTGGCAGCACATATGGAGAACAGAAAAAAAACTAGTGCAAAATATCTTCCCTTCTAAGAACTTTGTCCTTGGAATGGAAACCCATCTGGAGAACAAAAAAGTCATTATCTTCCCTTCTAAGAACTCTATCTGTGGAGAACAGAAAAAACTGGCAACACATATGGAGAACAAAAAAACTGGCAACGCATCTGGAGAACAGAAAAAACTAGCAAGATTTTTGTCCATCATAGTCTACAATCCCATACATTCAAATTATCTGTTAAATTTGTGTCTTGTACTTGCTTATACCGTCTCTATTCACACCAATTCTGATTTTGAGCTCTTTATTTTATGAAGGAGAGGCTAGAAGGCATTCGACATCAGCATTAGCAAATCACCATTTTGGCTTATATGAATCAGGATCTTCAAAAATGGCATTGGAGAAAATTCTGGAAGAATTTGCCTTGTAGGATTTAGAGCAAAGCAAGGTTGTGCAACACATCCCAAAAAAGTATTGCAGAGAGGGTTAGTACTTGAAGGTTTCTTTTCAATGCAACAAACAAATACTGCAGACATGCTAAATGAGGTTGTTGAATATGTAAAGCTCCTTTAGAAAAAGGTCCAGGTGTGTAGTTTGTCCTTGTTTTTTAAGTCTTCACTCAACATAAAACTTTGATAAAGAGATCCAACCTATGCAGAGAGGGTTTGTAAAGAAAGAATAAAAAGATCCAATCGACCCATCAGAGAGAGATTGAGATTATAAAGAAAGGTACTTGATACTTATTTTTTGTGGCTTGATATTTATCTCTGTAAATAATTTGTAAATGTATAGAATTTTTATATGGATCTTTGGTATATATTATACTTGTTCTTAATAAGTCAACTCTTAGTAAAATTGTAAAATTTATGTAGTTAAGTCAAACAGTTTTTCAGTCCAAAAAAACTATAAAATAAAATAATCACCATGAAACTGAACCTGGCTTGTTATTAGCAAACAAAATAATTTACAATTCTGAAGAATGATCTACCATAACATAAAATGCAAACTTGGTTTTTAAAAAAAATTAGTCCATGGATGAGAGTTTCAAGTGACCCAAATTTTGGCAATGCCTTCATTTGAAATAAAAGAACTCATCTACATTGGAGAGTTCGCAATGTTTGATTGAAGACAATCTGAAGACAGATGTGTGCAATCGAAGACAAATTTAAAGCCCTGAGTGTCCATGGATGATGGTTTCAAGTGACCATGAATTTGTTGGCAGCTAAAAATTTGTCTCCAAATGCCCCCGTTATCCAATTTTCGCGGAGTTTAAACAATTTTTAAAACAACGAATCTCGACCATGGTAAAAACAATTTTTAAAACGAACCTCGGCCATGGTAAAAATATGTTGCAGCAAAATCTACGTTTTCAGTAGGGCAGCCGTCCACGTGCCACGCAATAGTACTTCTAAATTTAATATTTTTAATTCTTATAATAATATTTTATTAATCTAATATATGTTAATTTTTTTAATATGAAAAAATTTAATTCCATTATCATTAAAATATTTCATCATAATTCTATATTTAATATTTTTAATTCTGAATAAAAATATTTTATTAACCTAATATTATGTTTTGATTAATTATATATTTTGATATATTTAATATTTTTAATTTTTATAAGAATATTTTGTTAACCTAATATTGTGTTTTGATTAATTATATATATTTTTAATTTTTATAGTAATATTTTATTAACTTAATATTATGTTTTGATTAATTATTTATTTTGATTTGTCCATATTATAATAGTGAAAGCTATGTACATTAAAGTTAGAGAAATTAAATTGATCATCAAAGATATTAAAACTATATCTCCTATTTTAAAGTTTAGACATTATGAATATTATGTCAAAAGCACACTAGTGACTAGAGCTAGAAGGTGCTTACTATGATAAGATTGATCACTATGATCAAAATTAAAATGGATAGCAAAAATTAATAGTTTTGATATTTTCTTATTTGGTAGTTAATTACTAGTTTTCCATTATAACTTGAACATAGATGAGAAGGATATGACCCGTGTTTAGAATGCCTAGCATGGTTAGAATGTAATAAATGTCCAAAACTAACTACTTTTTCAAAACGCCAACGTGTTTATTTTATTTATTCATTGTCATGCTAGTTATGTCAAATGTGCTTTAATGTATCTAATTTAAGATCTTAAAAGAACAAAATGCTCTAAAAACTCTATTTCTAGTAATAGTTATTGGGTGCTTCTAAATATGGTTGATGTCTATTAGCATTATGCATTAATGAAAACTGAAATTTTCCTACTTAAAACTACATACAATTACTAAATCAAAATATTAAGAGGCACTTATAATGCTAATAATTACTAAATCAAAATATTAAGAGGCAGTTATAATGTTATTTTCCT
>ML779694.1:273498-293013 GCA_009831015.1 Picea engelmannii | reverse complement strand
TATATATATATATATATATATATATATATATATATATAAGTGTTGGATGGCATCGTAGTCCCTGCCAGGTTGGGATAAGAGTAAATGTGACCTAGTACAGACACGTGGCTAGAAAGTTCAAATACATGTGGTTTGCATGCGAAACATAGTATTCCTGAATTAGTTATTCTTGAAAAATATAAAAAATTATCAACATTTGAAAGGTTGTTGGACACAAAAAATATAGCATTACCGAAGTAGTAATTTATAAACTATACATACCGAAAATGTAATTTATAAAGTAGATATCTAGTTTTATACATACAAAATATGTACTTTTATAATGGATCGCGGGTTGTCTGGCTGGCGGGCTAAAAATTGGGCGTCTGATGTTCTATGCCCTACAAATAGCGCCGACAATTCTGCGATATAGAAATTGGGCCTCCGATGTTCTCTACGATATAGAAATCGAGGAGTGGAGTTGTGGACTATAGAACTTCATTATAAATAAATAAATTATACATACGAAATATGTAGTTATATAAAGTAGATATTTAGTTTTATAGATACAAAATTTGCACTTTTATAAAGTATGGCGATGAGATTTTATAGAGCATGCACAGAGCCCTCATTACATAGTTGGCCAGTTTTTAGATCGCGGGTTCTCGAGCTGGCGGTGTCAAAATTGGGCCTCCGATGTTTCGGGCCCTACAAATAGCACTAACTGTTCCGCGATATACAAAATGATAGTTGGAGTTGCAGAGTATAGAAATTTAAAAATTGTAATTTATAAAGTAGATATCTAGTTTTATACATACAAAATATGTACTTTTATAATGGATCGTGGGTTGTCTAGCTGGCGGGCTGAAAATTGGGTGTCTGATGTTCTATGCCCTACAAATAGCATTGACAGTTCTGCGATACAGGAATTGGGCCTCCGATGTTCTCTACGATACAAAAATCTAGGAGTGGAGTTGCGGACTATAGAAATTCATCAGAAATAAATAAATTATACATACGAAATATGTAGTTGTATAAAGTAGATGTTTAGTTTTATAGATACAAAATTTGTATTTTTATAAAGTATGGGGATGAGATTTTATAGAGCATGCATGAAGCCCTCATTGCATACTTGGCCAGTTTTTGGATCGCAGGTTCTTGGGCTGGCGGGGTCAAAATTGGGCCTTCGATGTTTCGCACCCTACAAATAGCACTGACAATTCTGCGATATACAAAATGATAGGTGGAGTTGCGGAGTATAGAAATTTAAAAAATGTAATTTATAAAGTAGATATCTAGTTTTATACATACGAAATATGTACTTTTATAATGGATCGCGGGTTGTCTGGCTGACGGGATGAAAATTGGGCGTCTGATGTTCTCTGCCCTACATATAGCACTGACAGTTCTGTAATACAGAAATTGGGCCTCTGATATTCTCTGCGATACAAAAATCGAGGAGTGGAGTTGTGGACTATAGAAATTCATCAGAAATAAATAAATTATACATACGAAATATGTAGTTGTATAAAGTTGATATTTAGTTTTATAGATACATAATTTGTACTTTTATAAAGTATGGGGATGAGATTTTATAGAGCATGCACAGAGCCCTCATTGCATACTTGGCCAGTTTTTGGATCGCGGGTTCTCAGGCTGGCGGGGTCAAAATTGGGCCTCCGATGTTCCGCGCAATACAAATAGCACCGATAGTTCCGCGATATACAAAATGACAGGTGGAGTTGCAGAGTATAGAAATTTACCAGAAATTAATAATGTATGTTATATAATAGAATAGTAATAACGTATGTTACACCGAATTAGTTTTCTTTAAAACTAAGGCTTTTTTTGGACAAAAAAGATATAGCATTGCCGAATTAGTTTTATTTGCACACGTTTTATAGAGCATGTACAGAGTGCTCATTCCATACTTAGGCAGTTTTTGGATCACGGGTTCTCGAGCTGGCAGTTTAAAAAATGGGTCTCTGTTGTTCCGTTACATACAAATAGCATCGAGAGTTCCGCGATATACAAATTGACAAGCGGGCTTGTCAACTATACAAACTTATTATAAAATAAATAATGTCTATTACATATCTTTGGAAATTACAACAACATTTAAAACATCAACGTCGTTGAAGACCAAAAAATTAGCATAGAATAGAAGACAAGAAATGTAGCATATTCAAAATAGTTTTCTTTGGAACAAACAAGAAATGTTCCTGGAAACCTAAAATTTAGTATACAATAAGGGCATTGATGAATCAATTTTCTTTGGAATTTATCAAAAATTAATAATGTCGGTTACATGTTTCTGGAAATATAAATGCGTTTTTCATATAGACTAGGATTGGGGCTCCCGCGGACCATAAAAAAAAAATAAGTACAAGAATTAGGAACGTCGAAAGAAAAAGTGCGCGATGGTAGAGAGGAAGACCTGAAAAGAAGAAATTGGAAGTTATGAGTCTTTGGTTACAGTTTTTTATTTAAAGAGGACATAAGTGGATTGATAAAGAAAAGAAGATGAGAGCATAGACTTAAACTGGATTGATAAACAAAACAAGATGGTAGTATAGACTTACTATGAAGCTGATGCGTTTTTGTTGTTGTCATCGATGGGTAGTGAAGTCCTGTTAACTGGTTGTTGCCCTTCCTGGACGAGGCCGTCCATTCTCTGTTGGAACCATTCTTCGATGTAGCTTTTCATGGGGGCTATGTTGATTTCATCTCGGATTTCTATGTCGTAAAGGTCGTTTTCTAATTTCCTTAGATCCATTGAAATACTATGTAAACTCTATTTAATTTCTTCATTGTGTGAGGCATAGTCCAATACCCAGTGCTCGTGCTCATCTAGACAATGTTCAGTTATGCCATAAAACTTTTCGAAAGACAACCCCTTTAAAATATCAACTTGTTCCTAGAAGCATTCTTTGGTGACTGACAAGGATTTGAGAATTAAGTTAGGATATTGAACCTCATTGGTAGTTCCGGCTAAGTCGATATATAGTAGGCTTGTGAATAAATCTTCCTTTTCTGATATGACTGGTTTACATGATTTGACAATGAGCTTTAGGTTGTCAACTTTCTTTTGCCAGCATGCTTTTACTTTTTTGGTGCGCTTTGGGGAGGAGAGTTTCTCCTGTCTTCTTTACAGTTCCGATCTGTTGACGATATAGTTGACAAAAGGCATCAGTACCTACTCACAGAAAAGCTATTCATTTTTAAAATTTGCCTCCAAATGTTCCAGCAAATCATTGGCCTTCTTTCCAAAGGAAACTAAATTTTGCGATGTTTCCCAGGCTTCAGTAACTAGTTGCATTCTTTTGTTGATGTTATTCTCTACAAGGGCTCTAGAGCATGCAAGGAGGGTAGATGATACTTTCATCTTCGCTGCAGTGGTAGAAGACATGATTTTTTCCAAAGGATTGGCAAATTCCGCGGTTGCAATGAAAGCCTGCTCAAATTCGTTGAGGCGTTGTTTCAGATTGGCATGATCCGTTTCCATTCCTCCAATGGAACCACGAAGAATGTCACCGGTTACATGGTGAAATGAGCAGATTTGGGACGACAACATTTTGCTAAAGTCAATCTCTGTTCGAGATTTGCCTTTCTTGTTTGTTACATCTCTCTTTTCAATGACCATGCTTTTAGATTGGCTGTCAAAAATAACACTCTGGATTATGAAAGATTCATCTATGTCAAAAAATTCGGTGTCATATATTTCTACCACTCACAACCCAATTTTCTGCGTGTGTTGTTTTTCAATTTCAAGTTGCAGTTTTCCACTTTCAATTTCGGGTTCCTCCGCCTGCCCTGCATTGTTTTTTCTCTTCTTCATCAGTGGAATTTTGTGAGAACTGTCAATATTTATGCGAGGAGGGTTCTTATATCCTCCTCCTTTCGAATATTTCTGGGTTGTTTTTTTATTGGGTTGGACCGTCGAAGTGATGCTCAGTGATGTTGTGCTTTTGGGAGTGTTGGCGGGGGACTGGGTACTCTTCTCACCAGATACTTTTCCATGTTGTCTGCACAATTAAGTCGCGCTTTGCAATGTCTGTGCGTCACAATCGACATAAGTAGAATTGTTGTTGACATTGTCCCTGTCTTGGGTTAGGTGTCTATGGATAAAAGAGGTGTTAAAGCCAACACCCAGTAAATGTTCTCAAAAATTATCATTAGGGTCGAACCCTTTTAGCCTTTCAACGTATGTTAGGTTCAATTTCTTGAAATGGGTGGAAAAATCATCAATCTTGTTGATGTTTCTGCACACGAAGTCTCCGACTTTCCAGGGCAGAGGAATGAACTATTTTTTTTGTTGTCATGGAAAAAATGCAACCAGTGGTTGTATTGCCTTGCTATTTCTGCAAAAAACATCTTGTTCGTGATGTGGTGTGGAAGGAAGGCAGGATTTTCCTTAGAGCCAAAGATCATGAGCACACTGTGATTTTCCTCTTTCTCAAGTGTGCCCTTTCTATTCAAAAGCTTGGTTGCCTGGCTAGACATTTGCGGAGCATTCTTGCCTAACAGTAAATATTTGAAAACTGAGACAAAGCCATTAAAAAATTCATAAAAAAAAATGGAAGGCCTTGTGCCTCCACAGGCCCTCGTGCCAGAATGTTACTGAGATGAATCCACCGTTTATTTTATTTGAAAGATAAATTTTTGGAAACGAACAACAATACACAATTGTGTAAATCAAGAAAGATGACATATAAAATTTATTCGATTCTTTGAATCGTGACAACTGGGAACATAGCTCAATGGAAATTAGGTTCCCCCAATCGAAAATGTATTGTTTCTTGATTGTGAAATACAAAATATAAATAATTATATGGGAAATGCTTGTTGTGGATGCATGTTCCGTTATTCTTGTAAACAACCAAGCAATTTCCTGGAATGGATTTCTAAAGGAACTTACCTGCAGCCTTGTGATATCTTCAGGAACTATTGTCAGGTCTTCGAGGAAATCGGCTAAGATGTCCAACCCGTTATGATGTTTTTCTAGAAACTTCTTGCAGTCTTGTCCTCTGAATGTCAATGTTGGTTTTAGAAATTTTAACATCTCGCGGAAGACCTGAGGTGACAAAGAAACAGGAGAGTGGTTGCGCAGTGGAATAATTCTTTTTCTTGGAATATATTTTTCGGCGCACCAAGAGACCACCTCCTTACAATCAAAAACCTCAGGGACGCAGCCTGCACGAGCGATTCCAGAGGTCCAAATCATTTTGTTCTGGGTAGAATGGGATGAATAGTAAAAGTATGCCATGGACCAGTGGAAGGTTTGATCCTCTTGTGCGAACATATTTACTGTATCTCCACAAAACTTCTCTCGACCTACTGCCATAAGTCTACAAGAACGTTTATTTGTTCCAGACGATGAATGAAATGAAAAGTTGGAAGGGATAATATAACCCTAGGCAAATTTTGGTCGAAAGCGTGTGAATGGGAGATGTCCTCTAGACTTTCGTTGATTAATGACAATTTGGATGACTGTTGAATGATGCGTTGTTAACATTAAACATTACTAATTGCATACATAGAAATGAAAACATGGTGGATATTGCAATGAGCGATTAAGCATTGTATATTTCTAGAGCGGGCCAACACGACGACGCATGTTCGAGATGAACAATCGGAAGGGACAAAATAACTCTCCGCAAATCTTGGTTTAATGCATAATAATGGAATATCTCCTCGAAATTTTCGCCCATTAATGACAATGTTGACGGTTCCTGCATGGTCGGTTGTTACCATGAAAGGTTTCTAATTGCATAGTAAGAAAGGACGAAGGTCATGGGCAGGTGAAAAAAACCGCTACAAAATAGGGTTGCAAGGTACAACCATTGAAGGTGAGGGGGTGAGGGTCAAATTGTATGTCTCAGAACTTTTTGAGTGAAATATTCGTAACAATGAAGAGGGCATGGTAAGATAGCTGAAAGTACAGGAAGTTAGTGGGGATGGAAGAAAGCGAGAGATACTTTGAAACATTTGTGAGCAGTTGTAGAGTGAAGGTTGCGAGTTCGACGAGCCCGCGCTGGAATTGTAGATCACATAAGTTTTGAGTGCAAGATGTACATGACGCAACAAGAAGAAGAATTTGAAATCGCGAACCCGCCAACCGTGGCCATAAAATTGGCCAAGTATGGAGATAAATAGCGATCGGTCGTATTCGTCGTGTGATTATATAGATGGAGATAAAGATATCTTAACCAACCAAGGCTGGAACCCACGTTTATAGATAGGCGACTAAGTATATAACGACAAAGCGATAATACAAGGGAAGAAGAAAAGGGGAAAATGACCAACAAATCCGCGGTGGAATTGTAAATCATGGAAATTTTGAGTGCAATATGTATATCACGGAACAAAAATCAACAGAGTTTGAATGCGCAAACTCGAAACACAGACTAAGAATTGGAGATTTTGTGAACCCGTTTTGTATTGCTGTGTGCAGCTGTCACTTGTAAGAGTCATTAGTCAGAGCATAACCAATGTATATTAGCAAGCACATTTGTGAACCATGGCACAATGAATCTTGCAAGTTCGAGGAGCCCGCAGTAGAATTGTAGATTGCGAACCCAACAACCACGACCATAAAATTGGCTAAGTATGGAAAGCAATAGCAGTCGGTCAGATTCTTGGTGTGATTATATAGATGGAGATAAAGAAGTCAGCCCGCCAATGTTGGAACCTGCGATTATAGAAAGGAGACCAAGTATATAACCAAAGAGCCATCATACAGGGGAAGAAGAAAAGGGAAAAAGGACAAAGGAGTCGACGGTGGAATTGTAGATCACAAAATTTTTGAGTAGAAGATGTGAACCCGATAGTCGATTTGTATATTACAGAGGGCCAGATGCTAACTAAGGCAACAACAGATACTTCGAAACATTTGTGAACCGTGGTACAACAAAGCTTGATGCCAACCCAAAATAGTATCCAAGAGTTGCACATTTAGTGAACCCGCCAACAAGAGGATCCAAAACAAGCTGAGAACGTGTTTGCAGAAGACACAAGTCCCTGACATTCAACTTGTATCATTCCAAACATTTGAATGCATAATTTGTAACACGAAAGAGCATATGATGTTTGAACCCAACAATCAATTTGTATATTGCGCAGGGTGCGATGCCACCTGTTTCGTACCTGTGTCCAGTTCTCACTAGTAAGAGATAATTTAGTATCGAAAATAATTTTTTAGATTCTGTTAGATACTTCATAGGGATTAGCATCAGTAAGCAATGGAAATCTCAACCCCGCCAACCCTGCATTCTGTGTGTGAATTTGTATATCGTGGAAATCAAAGCATGGTTTGGAGGACACGGAACAAAAGAAGTGCAATGTTGAGTCAGCCAGTCTACAGTTCCGCTTGTCAATTTGTATATCGCAGAATTCTGGGTGCTATTTGCAACACACGCAACAATGGAGGCCCAATTTTGAGCCCACCCACCCGAGAACCTGCGATAAAAAATGTCACCAGGTATGGAATATAGAATTCATACATGCTCTATAAGATATCAACTCGGCAATAGGAGGATCCAAAATAGGTTGATAAGGTGTTTGCAGAGGCGGCGAGGCTCAAACCTTCTAATTGTATCGCTCCTAACATTTGAATGCATAATCTATAACACAGAAGAGCGAATGATGTCAGAATCCGGTAGTCAATTTGTATATTGCAGAGAGTGCAATTCCAATTGTTTCGTACCTCTGTGTCCAGTTGTCACTACTAAGAGATAATTTAGTATTCAAAATATTTGTTTAGGTACTATTAGATACTTCATAGGGACTAGCATCCGTAAGCAATGGAAATTTCCACCCCGCCAGTCCTGCATTCCATGTGTCAATTTTTATATTGCGGAACTGGGAGCGTTGTTTGGAGGACACATAATAATAGAAGTGCAATGTTGGTTCAGCCAGTCCACAGGTTCACTTTTCAATTTGTATATCGTGGAACTCTGGGTGCTATTTGTAGGCCACGAAACAATGGAGACCCAATTTTGAGCCCGCCCGTCCGAGAACCCACGATCCAAAATGTCACTAGGTATGGAATGCGGAATTTGTACATGCTCTATAAAATATCATGTTCATATTTTATAGTCCCATAATACACGAGAAGAAAATAAGGGAAAAAGGATGGAGTAATTCCCAGTGGAAGTGTAGATAATACACGAGAATAAGAGAAGGGAAAAAGAACTAAGTATCTCGTAGAAGAAAATCTAGTGTTTGATTATTAATGCAAATGCTTGTGAATCCCTACTGAGTTGTCACCAGTTAAGCCATAAATTGCAGATCATAGAAGTATCTTTTGTATCATTGTGTCCACTTGTCACTAGTAAGAGCATTGTTGATGTATATCAGGAAGGACGTGAAGTTGCTGGGGATGGAAAGAAGGAACAAATACTTTGAACGAAATTAATGTATAGGAGGAACCCATGGTGGAATTATAGATCACAAATGTTTTGAGTGAAATATGTATATAGAGGAACGATAAGCAGTTGGGTTCACAAGTGTCGACCCCACAACGACGGACATAAAATTGGCTAAGTATGGAAAAGAACAGCGGTCGGTCGGATCCATCGTGTGAGGATATAGATGGAGATGTTAAGGCATGAATTGCAGATCACTAGTAAAATCATTAAGTACAGATCACTGAAGTTCTTTGGCTGCAACATGTATATGACGAAACATGGGACATAGGTGGCGGGTGCCATGAACACGGGGCCTGTTGCCCAGATAACTGGCAAAGTATTGGCCAAGAAAAAGTTTTGATATCTATTTCAATATTTTTCATACTAGTATCTATCAATGGAGAAAGTTTTCATGTTTATCTGAATAGTATTCATACTAATATATATTAATGGATCGTTTATGTTTCAAATCCAAATGATCTCCCAATTTGCAAGATGCTCTTCGGCTCGCAAATTTCGTTGAAACCACAAAAAATTTGACTGCAAGATGAACATAGCACAATAAGAAACATGAACTTGCATTGTGGTCTCAACGAGATCAACTCCTTATCATCTATTCATCTTGTATTCGTTGCAATGGCATCAACAAACGTCGACTCTTCATAAACATCAATATCTAAATTAAATTAAATGCAATCAAAATTTGGTGTGACTTTAAGAAATTAAAGCATAAATTGCAGACCACGAAAGTTCTTAGGCTGCAAGATGTATATGACAGAACAATGGACATAGTTTTTTAATACCACAAACCCAAACATAATTGCCTAAGTTTTTCCAAAGAGGAAGTTTTTTTCATTTATTCCAATAGTACTGATATTAGTATATATGCACGGATATTATCAAATAGAAAAAGTTGAAATATATCCAACATACTTCATAGGAACATTGTGTCAACAGTTCAGCTGCGTTGTTGTAACTCATTAATTATTCTTAAATGTAAAATGTAAAGAAAGAACAGAGGAGGTTTTATTTAGATTTAAGTAGTGGGCAGCAGAAACGAAAGCGTGTCCTTCATGTTTAACGACGCGGGATTTATATGTGTAACTTCTTTTCTTTATTACAATAAATTGAAAGAAACATCCAACCCAGATGCAAAATACAAATCTGTTGAGGTACATAACTTCTTTAGGCAACAAAGGTGTGGCAAGTGCATCAAATGCTGCAGAATGCACCAGCACAGGGCTGAAAAATGTATCAAATGTTGCAGATGGCATCAAAATATATCTTTCCTCATAGCGGTGGAGGTATGGTGGCCGACAGAAAGGTTTGGAATATTCAGAGGTCACGCCAAATATGTGGAGTCTGCAACTACATCCAGGGGAAACTGAACAAACTTTGACAAAGAACATAGCTTTCTGTCAAGTCGGCTACCAGACCCACATGCAGGTCATCAAACTATGAAATAGAAACTTTTTTAATGATAATATGTCGTTTTATCCACCTATATAGTTTTTGTTACCCGCCTCTGAGGTAGACAAATACTAGTGCAATCTCTACAATTTGATACACTTTCCAAATCTATGTTGTTGGAAGAATGTATATACTTAAATGAAGAACTATTTTTCATGTGACCTCAAAATCCATTACAATTCCTAGCAAGAAAACAAAGATGTTCAACCAACAAATCTCCAGGCAACCTTTTTAACCAACCAAAGCATCGAAGATGGGGAGAACACCAACCCGAATATACTTGTTCTTTTTTCTTCATCCTCTTTGAGTTTCTCTTGTATAACAGAGTTTATTTTTTACTCAAAAATCACGTCACGTAAAACCAGTCTATATTCTTTCATGTGCCCCTCAATCACATATCTAAGTTGTCTTACATGTCCATGACCAGGGACATTAGATTGAAGGCACCCTAAAACACAACTCTTTGATGATAGAGAGAAATGACAATAAGTATTTAAAACAAATGTTGGATGGTCTACCGTAGATTTTGTGTTGATTCGCTTTAATGACATATGTTTTCGATATTTTCACTTATTAATACCAATCTTTTTGAATACGTACGATGAATAGTGACTAGTAGCATGTATTAAAATTATCATATCCAAGCAGATTCTCAAATCTGACATCTAAGATATGCACAATATTAAAGAGGGACATGACGTCAAGGCCTCTGTGGGTAACACATTCGTCAACTATGTTGAAGATTTTAAGAAAACTATAACTGCACAAGCAAAAAAATAAAATAAAAAGTGTTTTCACAAATTCTAAATGCAAGCAAAAAGAAATCACCAGATCCGATAGTATTCGCATGTCTATTCATTTTAATGGGAGATGTCCTTGAGCTTTTCAGTTATTAAATCCCATCATTTTGAAATGCACAATATTAAAGAGGGACATGACCTCAAGGCCTCTGTCGGTGACACATTCGTGAACAAGCTTTTAAGAAAACTAAAACTGCACAAGAAAAAAAAACAAAAAATAATTATTTTCGCAAATTCAAAATGTTGGCAAAAAGAAATTACCAGATCCCATAATATTCGTCTATCTATTCATTTTAATGGGAGATGTCCTCGATATTTCCAGTTATTAAAACCCATTTTTCGAACCTATCTGGTGGGTTCTGACTTTTGAAAACATATTTAATGTGTATTGGGAAGCGCTGAAGGTAGCGGGGATGGAGCCCTATGTAACATACGTTACTACTATTTTTTTGTTTTTGTTGAGGACCGTATATAAAACATACGTAAAGAAAATTAATTCAAGAATGCTAGTAGTTTTGCACAAACCCTTCAAGTTCAAATACTTCGCAAGTCTGATTGTCAATTTGTATATCGCAGAAATTTCCGTGCTATTTGTAGGACATATAACAACAGAGACCGAACTTAGAGTTCGCTACCCCGAGAACCCACGATCCAAAAAATGCTTACTATTTTTTTGTGTGTGTATTTTGTCCACCAGGGTATGTAAAACGTATGTAAAGTAAACTATTTCGAGAATGCTAATTTTTTTGGACATGACACCCTTCAAATTAAAATAGTCCGCAAGTCCGATTGTCAATTTGTATATCGTGGAACTCTCCGATTGTCAATTTTCAGCTGCCTACCCCGAGAACCTGCGATGCAAAAACTGGCTAACTATGAGATGAGGGCTTCGTCCATGATTTATATATCTACTTTATAAAATTACATATTTCCTATGTTTAATTTATGCTATCCAGGAGAACTTCTTATAAATAAAACTAATTTGGAAATGCTAATGTATACACCATAGTTCGATACAACCTATCCACGAAGCCGCGTCCATAAAACTGGCTAAGTATGGAACTGAGCTACGATCGGTCGAAATGATGGCGAAACTCTCTGTGCTATTTGTAGGGCACAAAACAACAGAAGACCAATTTTTAGCCTGCCACCCCGAGAACCCGCAATCATTAACTTATGTTGTCCAAGAAACCTATAATTTCATAAATTGCATTCTCTTCTGTCCATGAGGCCTTCTTTTAGAGAAAACTAATTCGGGAAAGCTAATGTATACACCAAAATAGACCTGTCATTGTTTGATAAAACCTATTGGCGAAGCCGCGTCCATAAAACTGGCTAAGTATGCAACCGATGGAGGTCGGTCGGAATAACCATAGAAACGCGAGAAACTAGAGTCAAACGCAGTTTACAACAAGAAAGTTAAACTGAGAGAACAGGTATATCTCCCACACAACAAAATACATTCTCATAACTTTGAAACCATAGTAACACATAATCAATGGAAAAAGCATCGACAGCTATGAAATATATTTTGACACTGATAAATTCTTCTTCAACGTGTAACAGATGCAATTTACATCGCCTGCAATTCTATAGTCTGTTAGCATTATCTTAATAGTATTCTACACAAACTGCAGTGCAAAAATTCAAATTAAAATAGTCCACAAGTCCGATTGTCAATTTTTATATCGCGGAACTCTCCGATTGTCAATTTTTAGTTGCCTACCCCAAGAACCAACGATGCAAAAACTGGCCAAGTATGCTTTATATATCTACTTTATAAAATTACATATTTCCTATGTTTTATATATGTTGTCCAGGAAACCTACAATTTGATAAATTTCAATGTCTTCTGTCCAGGAGCCCTTCTTATAAAGAAAACTAATTCGAAAATGCTAATGTATACACCATAGTTCGATACAACCAATTCACGAAGCCATGCCCATAAAACTGGCTAAGTATGGAATCGAACTGCGGTCGGTCAGAATGATCGCGGAACTCTCTATGCTATTTTCAGGGCACAGAACAACAAAAGCCCAAATTTCAACCCGCCACCCCTAGAACCCACGAGCATTAACTTACCATATCAAACATTGCCATAAATTTACCTAGCATAAAATGTTAAACCAAACATTCAAATTAATGCTAGCATTAATCCACCTTCAACGAATGCATAACAAAATATATGATTCAAAAAGACCATATACGATCAAATACTTTGGATATGCCAACACATATAACATTGAGAATAGCGAAGCCGACAATATGACCTCCAATCCCTTGTCCAATCATATCATGACAAATATGGTACTTCTTTTTATAGAAAAATCTATGTTTTTAGTTCCCTAGTCCCAACAATACATAATATGGAAATATTTCTAGTGATTGATAAGTTTAGAAAAAGTGTGAATTTAGTTTTTAAAAAAATGGAACTAAATAAAGGGGGTCAACAACAGCGCTAGCTGGGGAGAGCTTCCCCTGCACGTGCTGAGAATCCCAGTTATCTCCAGTTTCACCCTTATTCGGAAAAAAAGTGGAACTAAATAAAGTCAACCATTGAGTTTTTATAGAAGCTAAAATTGAGTTACAGTTTAGGGGTCCCCTCAATAACTTTTACTACCTTTCTTACTTCAAAACACATTGACTTTGAGGATTACTTAAAAACACAATTAAGTTTGGGGTTGAGACCTTTGACTTATCTAGATTGGCCGATCTAGAAAATCTCGTTGAAGTAGTCAGTCAAGGAAGAAGAGGCGGTCTGTTGGTGGCGGTGGCAGCGGTTCCTCCTTCTTCTCCTTTTGATCTGGATGTACATGATGCATCATGGTTATTAAAATTATGAATGTCATCAACTTCATTTTATACTTCAATCTCCAATCCTCGCTCTCACTTCTAACACTCCTTTTCTTATTCGATCCGCCGTACTCGCTTCTACTTCTAATTGATGGACGTCGGCTTGGATATCGTTTTTGTCTGCTTCTTTCACGTCTTTCCATTTTAATACAATAATTGAAATCATTGCTCACAAAACGTTTTCTTTAATTTTGAACTGAACTGGGCCTCATGCCTCAGCCTTTATACAAGTTGACATGAGGAGACTCTCAAATGAACCGACATGAGGAGACTCTCAAATGAACCGAGGCGACTCTCATCTCCGTTTGTGTTTTTTCCTCCTCTTCAAAATAATACCACAATTTATTTTTGCCAGTTTACTAACACGATTAACAATAATGCTTTCTGTTATTAAGGTTTTGATCAGGACGAAGTAGTTGAAATCACCTTGGGGATGAAGGATTTTGTATTTTCAAATCAAAATCTCTATATGTATTATTACAATGTGTTATACTGTTTCGTTTTACTTATGTGTATCAAACTGAATTTTAAGTCCATGATTAGCACGTCAGTTGGTTAATTGAGGTTTAGTTTTAATTTGATTACTATTTTCAGAATGACGTGTAGTTATTTAAATTATACATTATGTAGCTAATGGTTAAGAACATGTGTTTCTTCTTAAGAGGTCACAAGTTTAAATCCAATGAGGGTTGAGTATGTATACTTCTGTAGACTTTACCAGTCTATGGGGTCTCATACACCAATTTGGTGTCTATCAATAATATCTCTTGTATAATGTTCCTTGTATAATGATTTGAGATGTTGGATCTTAAATCAATTCCATCTTAAAACTTTAACAATATACTAGTCCTCCAACCACCAAATAGATCAAACACAAAATATTATACTTAACTTATTCAATCTAATGCATAAAGTTAGAAATATTTATTTAATTGATGACATCATATAATAAGTATTGAACCAAGATATATACAATTATAAATAGTTTAATATCTCAAATAAAAAAATAAGTGAATATATGCATTTGCATTAGTTATATACTTGTTAAGAGTTCAACATATCACTTGTAAGAATTGAATTTGTGTGAGGAGGATAACAACGCTTCCTCTCAATCACCCAAATTAAATCCAATTAACCAAAAATATATAAAACTAATGTTATGCAATATTGTGCCAGTAATTTGATTATATAAAAAGTGCTACAATTATTTTAAAATTTAACTACAACTTTGTACAATTTAAAAATAATAAAATAATAAAAATATATTTTAATGACATTTTTTAATCATTAAATTTATGGTTTTCACACTCTAATTTTTTTAATTGTAAAATGACTTTGAAAATTGTGAACATACACCATAGTATTTTTGAAGCATTTGTTTTAGAAAATTACAAAAGCATATTATTTTAGTACAAAATAATTGGGCGAGCATAGTATTTCCTTAAAAATCTATTAATCAAGAAAAACAAGTTTGAATAAAGGAAACAATGACACAGTTTTTTTTTTTTCTAGAAAATGAAAAGTCATACAATATTAAAGCAATAACCATGCAACACAAAAATAAATAAATAGTTTTACTAGAATATTTGATAAATGAGTGATAGCTTGATCTTGGAAATAGATGTAAGACTATTCACAAAAATGAAAATGGTTTTTTTTCCCATTAATTTAGATGTATAAGGATAATATTAAAGTATATTCATTTTTTGTTTTAAGTTTATAAATTAAAAGTTACAAATAAATGAAGAATTGGATAAGAATTATATAATACTATGAATTAAAGAAATATATAATCAAAGTGGGTTAACTCACAAGTAATCTTTCTTCTTAAGTTATTTTTTTGGCAGGTATTTTGACGGTCTATTTTTAAATTTTTGGCCAATCCATAATTTTGATCGATATTTTGAGCATCTGGGTTGGTTTAAATAAGGCATAACCCTTGAGGTAAAGTTATGAAATGCATGGAACATTGATCCATGTGAAACACAACTTACCCCTGAAAATTTGGTCAGATTCAAGCACATTTTTTAACCTGAAAAGCGGAACTCGGGAGGGAAGATTGCTCCCGAGTTAGCTTACTCCATATATAATCCAGTATTCATCTAGGAAGGTCAAATTACTCATGTATTAATCAAGGGAACATTCTCCATGTGCCAACTCACCTTGCCCAATTAAAAGGGATAAAAGGAATATTCCCTAACTAATGTCCCTTCTTATGTACCTAATGCATGTAAAATATACATCATGACATGAAAATAATCCTTAATATACTAAAACAACACAACAATCCCATCTTTATTTGTTCAAGGTAATGATGTGACTATCGTACCATGACACCATAAATGAAATGTGTCGCCTTCCACACAAAACAAGGAATCATGTATCACCAACCCCAACTAAAGATCAAAGAGGAATTGTTGGTAACCATGAATTATGCATTCAACACCATACATTACATCATTGATAACCTATGTGCACTCACCAAATACAACAATGTAGAGTACAATGACCATACTGCTATGTAGATTCGACCCTAACAATTACCCCACTTCAATTGTTGACCCACCCTCATGTAAACACCCCTTGATATGTAGCATTTAGAAGAAAGGCTATCAACTAATCTCAATACTTAGAAAATCTATACCCCACAAAAAAGGATCGCTCTATGGTCATCAACCCATCTCACTAGAATACCTTAGTACCATTGTGGGTTGTGGTTGAGCATATAGAAGTTGATTTTGTCTATGATGATGATCTCAATAAAATGTAGGTAAGGGGAACACCATATGGATATTTTATATAATTTCAGAAGTTATTCTTAAGTGTAATTGTGAAAGGGTTTATTGATAAGTCATGTCTTTTAGGTATTTTGGAGTATAAATAGAGGTTATATCAAGTCATTTTGAGATCACTCATCGAACATAAGTACAAGAGAGTAGCGTGCACTTATATAGGAGGCTATTATTGGTTCGTGTATGGGCCTTTTTGGTCTTGATTTCATGAAAGAGCATTGTATGACATTGTACATGCTGGAGGAATCTATACTGAGGAAAGTTTGCAGGGTTTTCTCCCCCTTTAGGATTTCCCTGAAGATATATCTTATTGTTTTGTGGATATCTATCCTTCATTTGTTATCCTTTTTCATATTAAATAATAATAAAAGAATATAATACTTTAATTATTGGAAAAACATGAAAAAAATCAACACACTACCACATCCATCCTCATCTGAAAGAAGTACGACAAGTAATTCTAGAATGCATAGTTGTAGATGTACTCACTCATGGGTGATTTCTCTCATACTTGAACCTTTGACATACACGTGCCCTACAATGCATATGATCCTTTGAAATTAAATCCGTTCACTATCCTCTATCTTGAAAAGTATCCATATGTGCATTGAATACTGCTAAAATTGCTCGATCACCATATGAATCCACCGAAGCATCATCCATCCCACATTAACATTGACAATGATCACAACTATGGGAAATTTGCATCTACAACTAATCTAGGAGGTGCTAGCAACATGATGCTACAAAATCATGCTAAACCAAGCATTCATCCTCTCCCTACTCTATCAAGCGATCTTGATCACCTTGCACTCATTAATTTAGACACCCGAAACATGTTGAAATGAAGTAAGTAAGATCAATAATAATTCAAATGGCACATAAACAATTTGTTAACGGAGTTCACCCATCTTGGGCTACGTCTCCAGGTCCCTTTTCAATCAGTGAGACCACTCTTTAATGCTCAAATGTCAAAATTACAATGAAAGTACTTACAAATACCAAGTTCTGAGGACACCCTTTAATTATGCTACTCAATCCCAAAAAAGGAGGTCATTACTGAATTTCTCATGAAATACTGAGAAAAATGAGTATACACTCGACTATGTTCTGTATAAACAATTTATTCTTTTGGAAATATAGTCCACCCCAACCCTCTCATTTCGCCAGGATGGAAAAATCTTTGTGGGTGCTATATCTATCAATCCCTTCTCGCCCATGATGTGACTGAAGAAATCCAAGAAGGATTTTTGACACGCTCTATTTCCATAGGATTCAGCCATCCCTATGGAGAAGTTGAGACCGCCCCCTAGAATGAGATCATCATTTTTCATAAAGGAATTGTTGAGTAGGTTATCCCAGAAGGGGATACGCTCTAGAGAAGGACCATAAACATTCAATACTATGAAGCATCTACCCAAATATTCCTGGAAAATATGTATTCCAAGGCTTGAATCAAATCCACAAGAGTTTAGTATCTTGACCAATCCGGTGTTCCATCCATTGGCCAATCCCCTCAAATGACCTTTTACATCAATGCCAAGAAACTTCCACTGTTTAATAAAACCTTCCAAAAAAGGGATGACCATAGTTTCTTTCCCCATGGTTTCCTGAAGGAGGATAAGATCTCACTGGGTCGACTCCACCAGCCTGTGGAGGGAAATTTTCTTTGAATTCCCTTACAGAGCTTTTGCTTCTTTAAGGGCCCCAACAATGGATAATTGTGTACTTGTTTCCATATCCATAGCAGCTCTGGATTGATTTAAAAATCCTTAGATATCATATGTGCTTGTAAGTAAACATTAACATCCAACTAGATTTAGGAAATGAGGATCGTCTTTTACTATTTGCAAATAACATGTTAATGTCTTACTTATCCATAAAATTCAATAACATTGATGAATATCTAGCGAAAAAAAAATGTTGAAATGAAGTAAAGTGAGATCAACAATAATTCAAATGGCACATAAACAATTTGTTAACGGAATTCACCCATCTTGGGCTTCGTCTCCAGGTCCCTTTTCAATCAGTTGGGCCGCTCTTTAATGCTTAAATGTCAAAATTACAATGAAAGGACACACAAATACCAATTTTTGAGGACACCCTTTAATTTTGCTACTCCATCCCAAAAGCAGAGGTCATTACTGGATTTCTCATGAAATACTAAGAAAAATGAGTATAAACTTGACAACTCATTTGAGAAAAATATTTTGGAGAGATCTTGGGAAGAGAGAATAATGTTTTGGAAACCCTTCTTTGTTTACTAGTTTCGGTGTTGCAACTATACACCCTAGATGGTCTTGAGAGGAAATCACTCAGATTTCTTCAGTGATCTTCATTGCCACTGATTTTTTTTGTTGTGTAGTCGAGTTTTGTTAGCTGGTAGCTAGTTTCTTATTGTGTGGCGGCTGAGTTTTCCATTGGAGGGTCGAGTTGATACTATAAGTTGATTCCCATAAATCTGTGGGTCGAGTTACTTGAAGAGGGGTGAATTAATTGTTGTTGGGTAAAATTATTGGTGATAGGGGCCAAGTTTATGAGTTTAATCATACTTCTTTTGGTAAGAACCAAATATCAATATAGCATAGAAAACCTCAGAAAAAGTACTCAACGCCTTGAAAAAGAGATAATTTCATATAATAAGCCTCTTCTAGGGGGAAAGATCCTTTTACCCCATTTAAATGTTCAAGTACAAGATGGTTCCAAATGAAAATTGGTATATATAGGAGACTAGGAGGTATAACTACAACTAATGGAATAAAACCGACATAAATAAAATAACATTACTAATGTAATATGCCCCAATTAAGGGGTAATGAGCCAATATTAGGGCTTAACATGCCCCTCCCCTTGAGACAAGTGTTGTCCGCAACGCTTGAGTAACTATGGATGCTTCTGTATAAAATACTCATCTTCCCAAGTGGAATCTTCAGTCGGTAGTTTCCTCCATTTAATGAGATACTCTGAAATGGATCTATTCCTCAGTTGGTGAATTCTTGTGTCAGTGATGGCTTTAGGCTCCAATATGATTTTTACTTCCTCGTGAAGTTCTGGCAATATAGTTTGAACCGGGATCTTGTCGCCTATAACCTTCTTTAAGCATGAAACATGGAAAACTGGGTGTACTCGTGAAGATGTAGGCAACTCCAATTTGTATGCCATAGTACCAATCTTTTGCAACACCTTATAAGGGCCATAGTATTTTGGTGATAA
>ML779694.1:187661-231784 GCA_009831015.1 Picea engelmannii | reverse complement strand
ATATATATATATATATATATATATATATATATATATATATATATATATATATATATATATATATGATTTTAAAAATCGATTTCATTTCTTTATTAAAATTGATATAATAATAATAATGTCTACGGAGGTATACATACCCTACCCTATCCCTTTTGGATTTGAACTTGTGACCTCTGAAGAGGAAACAAATATTCTTAACCATTAAACTATATATAAACAAATTAATAAAATACTTTAAAAATTATTATAAAAGAAAATTCAATCTTTAATATATTTTATAATGATTCAATTCAATATACAATTTAACATTAAGCTTTTAAATAATATGAAACCATTTATCAATCAATTTGGAATTCTTTCATATAGATTATGTTTTAGATTTGTAAACTATTTATAAATTTTATGGCATTAATAATTTTTAATTTAAATATTTTTAATAAAATAAATATTAATTTTTTCAATTTTATATTTAAATTTAAAATCTATTTATTAATTTTATATTTAAACAAAATATTATTTATCATTATCCTTTTTTTAACAATTGTTATGAAATATATTTAAAATAATTTCTAAATTATCTTTTCATGGGTGGAGTTCGCCATAAAAGAATTGTAAATTTCAAATCTGTCTCTGAAAAATAAATATGGGTTCTGTAGTGACTAACCTTATCAGTGGAACACTCCATTTTCTTGGGTTGCCAGGTACCAAGAAATTGTAACGTGTTTTCTTGGGTTACAAGATTTTTAATGGTAACTTAGGGCTTTTGTTTGCTAATTTTAGGAACCTCCTATGTTTTTATTAACCAAATATACTCTGCTTTTGTTAAACAAATATAGATGATCGACCCTTGTGCTTTTCCTCTGCCTTTGTTAATAATAGGCGGACATGATTTTCCATTTCTAAATTTCAGTGTTCTTTAATTTTTTGCTTTTGTATATTTTTAACAAGGCGAGCCTTTGCTTTCTAATTATATCTGTTTGGTTTGCCAAATATGGAGGATCGACGCTTTTTCAGTTTTTTAATGGACGAATCATGATAAAAGTGGCATTTGATTTTGATTCTTTTGTTATTTTTAACTTAAAATACCGTTCAGGATTATTATAAAACAAGTTACTCTTTTAAATACATCAACAAGAAGACACCAATCGTGAGCACTCAGAATATATTGCAATTTGCAATTTTACGGATTAACACAAAATGTTGGCACTACGTGAAGTAAAATCAGATTTGCAGGTTTGCAGACTCTGCCATCATGTCACTGTCTCAAACCGTGATGGGAGGAACCAACTTTGCATGGTATGTATAGGTTTACCCGTAACTACAGGCACACAACCTTTCATTGTCCCTCCTATTCAGCTTAATCGGTGGGCATATCTGCCATGCATCGGGCTACCACGACGAATGATAAACTTCAAGACCTCGGGTGATCAGGGTTCCCAAAAAGCCTTGTATTCACAGTTATCTCTTACAATCTATTAGCAGACATATATGCTACTGAAGATCGACACCGTATTTGTCCTTTGCAATCACTTGAGTGGGGATATCGCAGTCAGAACTTGGTACAAGAAATATTGGGATATCAGGTTGATATTATTTGTGTACAAGAGGTGCAATCCAACCATTACATGGAGTTTTTCTTGCCCATGTTTAGGAAATATGGTTATGAAGGGTTTTGCAAGAAAAAAAATAACAAATACCGTAGATGATTGTGCTACGTTTATCAGGCAAGATCGACTTGAATGCGTGGAGCAAACTATCATTGAGTTTGGCGATTTAGTAAAACATGTGCCTGCCAAAATGTCTTCAAAAGCTTGAGAAGTGGAATGAATTCGCAAAATGACGATTTCATAAGGACAACATAGGCCAGGTTATGATGTTGAATTTCAAATCTTATGGCAAGAACAACAGTCCAGATCGTCGTGTTTGCATAGTGAATACACATATTCATTCTCAACCTGCTAACAATGACGCCAAACTATGGCAGGTCAATTACCTACTGAGGACTCTGAAGGAATTAGTCTGTAAGTAGGAAACGAAGGTCAATGATTGTATTCCCCTGGTACTATGTGGAGACTTCAACTCTGTGCCATGTAGTGTTGTCCACTCTCTTCAAGAAAATGGTAATGTCGATCCTACTCATGAGGATTTGAAGGTGGATCCATGTGTGGTGGATCCATGTTCCAACATAACCTTCCATTGGCCATCGCTTATTATTCTTATAATTGCCACTCTCTACTAATGGGTTGTGCTGGAGAGCCTAAATCCACAATGTTTGCATGTGACTTCAAGGGAACCTTAAACTATATATTTTATACCCAAACTAATTTGAAGGTAAAGTCACTGTTGGAGCTTATTGGTGAGACCGCAACCGATCCGAACTCTTCACTTCCTTCATATGTTTGGTCATCATATGTCATCTGATCACATTGCGGTTCTTGCACAGCTTCGCTGGTGCAACTCATCCTCATATCACACTTCAATTTCCACCTCGGATGAGATAAACCCATATATTTAAATCTACTCTTTGGGAATTATCAGACCAGATATGTCGTTCTTTGGCATTATGTATGTTACATGTAATTTTTTTGGATTAAAACCAAAGCGTTGTTCCAATGCTTTTTGTTCTGGATCTTGCATCTTGTTATTTCACAATAAAAACGTTGACTTATGCTTGCATCTTGTTATTTCACAATAAAAACGTTGACTTATGCTCTTTAGTATTCTGAGAGTTGTCATCCTAATGACTCTTATAATTTAAAAAAAGATTTGTGAGATAATAGATGGAAGCATTTTGTACTGTAAGAAAACAGAGATTTGTTAGTGGGTGGAAAAATAGTATATAATATCTGGATATATCTTTATGAATATTGAAAATAATTTAAAAAATATAAATATGTAGGTGATATTTATTTATAAATATTGAAAATAATTTTAAAAATCTAAATATGTAGGTTTCTATTATTAATCATATTAATAATAAATATCTTATAAGGTTTTTGAAATGTTTCAAAAACCCTATTAAAAAAAAAAATGAAATAAAAAATATATTATAAATGAAAACCATTATTTTGCTTCACAATTTCATTTTTGGATATTAAATCACGTATTTGATGTGATTTCCATTTTTCATTACTACTGAAATCGACCCAATTGTCTTTTTCACTTTTTTTTTCACTTTGTATCTCATCTCAGGATGAAAAACCTTAATCTTAACCTATTTATTTAATCTCCATGACTTTAATAATACTAAATATATAAAGAATTTAATAATACTAAACAAATTATTTTTATCAGTTTTGACAAGGAATTTCCTTCCTGGAAGAGAATTGAAAGCATTCCTTACTCATAAGTTTGACATTACATGAAAATTTTTTAGCTTTCATTTTCTAAATCATTGTCTTGTATTGAAACTCTTCCTATTTCAATGTCACGTCTTGTCATAAAATGAAAGTGAGTTCGTTTATGTAATTAAGGATTTTACATTATTCAATTTGAAAGAGATTAAACAAGCATGTGAGCATAGCTATAATCCTACAAAACATTTAACGAGTTGAGCTATAATTTTAGTAGAATTCAACATAAAATTTATCTTTGGTCTTTCAAGTTCTTCATCATACTATGTTACAAATTTAAGGAAATGAACAAAACTTTGATATGTGACAATTTACTTTAGAAAATTCACAGTTTCAACTTGTTAATTTTGAAATTTAAGGAAAATGAACAAAACTTTGATATCATGTGAGAATTTACTTTAACAAATTTCAATTTCAACTCGTTAGTTTTCAATTTCAATTTCAACTTGTTATTAGACTAGTACTTTTTTAGGCATGTTAGTAAATGCTTTTTACATTTCCATTTTTTTCCAAAGTGTACTAGTGTAATAAGTTTCCCCAATATGTTAATCTACTTGTAATATGGAATGTTGAGTACACTTCTAGGATTAACAATGAGAAGGACCTTGTGTTGTTAAATGGAGACAAATAAAATTGTAAGCATCTTAACAACTAATTCTTAGCAAGTGCAACAAGTGATATTGAAGCTACTCTTATATATTAATGGTATGAATTGGTTCTCTTAGAAAAAATTTGTTTCCAGTGGTCTACATCCATTATCCCCATTAAGTTTAGGTTTTCAGTCGTATTAGTGTAAATCTTCAGCCATAAAAAGTTTATAGGGACCCAAGCATGTACTCTAAACCAAGAAGGGGAACATATGTGACATGGATTTGTGTTGGGGAAAGTTTTATTTTTAAAATTGGTTGAAAAAAGTTTATAGACTATGTAAAATGTCTTATATGTGAAGAAAAGCTATTATTTATAAAAGTTCCAACATGAATTTCAAGTATTTTAGATAGAATGGTGATTTTATCCAAAGAATCATGTTAGAATAGTGTTATTGTATTCTAATTTCTAACCTCATGATTTATAAGTAAATGTCTTCCACTAGTTGGGAGAAATGCCCCCTTAAACTTTGGTTATTCAAACTTTCTATTATTCTTCAATGAGTATCTCCTTGAATAGATGCATTCACTGAACACTGTAAGGTTTGTCCTCATTTTAATGGTATGTTTGAGTTATTACATAAACAAACTTGTTAGAATATCCTTTGTGGTATTTAGATATGTATCTCTCTCCCTATGTATATGTTTACCTTTTAGGTGTTGAATTGAAATGTTTAACTTGATTTTGATCACTCACAATTGTCATTTCGCATGCAATCTCCATTTAAAAGTTGTAGTATAGCTTGAGATTAAAATTTGTTCTCATAAAACATTCATTCTCCCTAACTTCTTCCAAATTGATATGTGAGCAACCAACATTCAATGCAGGATTTTGATTATGTTCATTTATAATTTTCTCTAACTTCCTTGACAAACTTCACAAATAATATCTTTTAGTTTTACATTGCTCACATATATTTTCTAGTCATTTTTTAACATGGTTGTCTTTATTTCCTCCCTTATTACTCATGTTGATGGGAATCATCACTTGATTATTTACCCAATTGTTGAACAAGTAATCTTCTACCAACTTGCAATGTGCTTGTATCCAAAAGTGGCACTACTATTGAAACTACTAAACTAATTAGTAAAAATAGTAGAAAATGTAAAAGAATTAATGATTCAATTAACTAACAATAAGAGGAAAAAGAACATAAGTAGTGGGGACACCTACACACCCAAGAGTAAAAACCTAACTTAAAGCACAAGTTATGAATTGATTAGGCCCCTATTAAGTGAAATTGTAATTTTATAGTATTTAAATATGATATTAAGTGAAATTGTAATTTTATAATATTTAAATATGATATCATAAAGAATTGATTAGGCCCCTATTAAGTGAAATTGTAATTTTATAGTATTTAAATATGATATTAAGTGAAATTGTAATTTTATAATATTTAAATATGATATCATAAAGAGATAATATTAAAACATATTACAAAATTCCGATATTATATAAAACAACAATTAATGTGGAGAGTCAAATGTATAATAAAGATCATATAGTTAGGTACACAAGGTATCTCTTATTTTCCTTTTTCATAAGAGATTTNTACTTGCTTCACTTGGTTACCTTTCATATACAATAGAACAACACCTTCAACTCTAATCATATTTGTCTTGTGATCTGCGGGTTTCACATAGATATTTTGATTGTCATCTATAATTTTATCAAGCCACTCACAATTCTACACCATGTCCATGGTTGAACTAGAATATATGTATTAAGCCTCATCAAGGTTAACTTTTACTAGAATATATGTATTAAGCCTCATCAAGGTTAACTTTCACTAGAATATATGTATTAAGCCTCATCAAGGTTAAAGGTTAAATTTTATTAAGAGATTTCAGAACATATTTGGATTTTTAATTTTATCATGTTTTTTCGTAACATCTTGTCCCATATTTGAAAAAATGTATTAGCTTTTTACAATATAAACATTTCAGTTTTTAATTCCATTTTGATCCATATTAGTTTGAGAACGAAACAAGAAAAATAAAAAATTATAGCAGAAAACAAAAAAATATTGTGAAACCCAACTTTTATTAATGAATAAGATAGAAAAAAATAATTTTAGTAATATTTGGAAAAATGTATTAGCTTCTCACAATATAAACACTTATCTATGACAAGAAAGATATGTTGGTTATGCTTCATTTACAAAAAGCTTTATTTCACACTCCATTGCATGCTTAAAGGGACTTCTTCATCTCAATTATATATGAGAGAATGAGAGGAGAACAATTCCCATGATGCATGTGGGATAAATTGGTCTAAATTTATAAAATACCATAGGCATGTAAAACACTAGGACTTCCTAGGTGGTCACCCATCCCAGAATTACTCTAGCTCGAGTGCACTTAAATGTAGTTATTTAAATTATGCATTGGTCCTAATGGTTAAGAACATGTGTTCCTCTTAAGAGATCACAAGTTCAAATCCAGTGGGGGTGGTCACAAGTTCAAATCCAGTGGGGGTTGGGTATGTATACCTCTGTAGACTTTAAACAGAAATAAAAATATCTCTTGTATAATGTTCCATGTATAATGATTTGAGATGTTGGGTCTTAAATCAATTCCATCTTAAAACTTTAACAATATACTAGTCCTCCAACCACCAAATAGATCAAACACAAAATATTATACTTAACTTATTCAATCTAATGCATAAAGTTAGAAATAGTTATTTAATTGATGACACCATATCATAAGCATTGAATCAAGATATATACAATCATAAATAGTCTAATATCTCAATTTAAAAAAACAAAAAAGTGAACATGTACATTGGCATTAGTTATATACTTGTTAAGAGCTCAACATATTACTTGTAAAAATTGAATTTGGGTGAGGAGGATAACAACCATTCCTTCAACCACCCAAACTAAATTCAATTAACCAAAATTAAATAAAATTAATTTTATTAATTATTGTCTAAATGATTTGATTGTATAAAAACTACTAAAATTATTTTTAAATTTAGCTACAACTTTATACAGTTTAAAAATAATAGAAATATATTTTATACACATTACAATTTTAACCATGTAATTTCTTCTTAATGCAAAATGACTTTGAAAATTTTGAACATACACTATAATATATTTGAAGCATTTGTTTTGGAAAATTAAGAAAACATATTATTTTCGTGATTATAGTATTTCCTTACAATCTATTAATTAAAAAAAACAAGCTTGAATAACAAATTTAACTAACTATTTATAAAGGAAACGATAACACAAACGTTTTTATTTTTTTGGAAAATGAAAAGTCATACATACAGTATTAAAAAAAATAACCATGCAAAACACAAATAAATAAATAACTTCACTAGAATATTTGATAAATGAGATATAACTTGATCTTGGAAATAGATGTAAAACTATTCACAAGAATGAAAATGGTGGTGTTGTCCCATGAATTTAGTTGCATAATGATAATATTAAAGTATATTCATTTTTTATTTTGAGTTTATAAATTAAATAACAGTTTGATTAATATTATAGATAATTTGATCAAATTAATTTATAATAACAATCAATATTATAAATTATTATTTTATGTATTGCTTAATATGTGATATATGTTAATAGATCATTATTATATATAATTTTAATGGATATTTTATTAATTGATAGGTTAATAGATTTTAACACAAATAATTCAAATCTCCATCAAAAAATAGTATGTCTAAGATACAAAAGTCGATTAATTGATAGGTTAATAGATTTTAACACAATTAATTCAAATTTCCATCAAAAAAATAGTATGTCTAGGATACAAAAGCCCTCGAAAGAAATAAATTCTACCCATGTGTTGCTCTCTTCAAAAAGTTACAAATAAATGAAAAACTAGGTAAGAATCACATAATACCATGAACTAAAGGAATATATAATCTAGTATTCATCTAGAAAGGTCAACTTACCCATGTATTAATAAAGGGAACATCCTCCATGTGCCAACTCACCATGTCCCATTAAAAAGGGACAAAAGGAATATTCCCTAACTAATGTCCCTTCGTATGTACCTAATGCATGTAAAATATACATCATGCCATGCAAATAATCCCTAATATACTAAAACAACACAACAATCCCATCTTGATTTGTTCAAGGTAATGAGGTGAATGTCGTACCATGACACCATAAATGAAATGTGTCACCTTCCACACAAAACAAGGAATTGTGTATCACCAACCCCTAATAAAGATCAAAGAGGAGTTGTTGGTAACCATGAATTATGCATTGAACACCATACATTGTATCATCGATAACCTATGTGCACTCACCAAATACAACAATGTAGAGTACAATGACCATACTGCTATGTAGATTCGACCCTAACAATTCCCCCACTTCAATTGTTGACCCACCCTCATGTAAACACCCCTTGATATGTATCATTTAGAAGAAAGGCTATCAACTAATCTCAATCCTTAGAAAATCTATACCCCACAAAAAAGGATCGCTCTATGGTCATCAACCCATCTCACTGGACTACCTTAGTACCATTGTGGGTTGTGATTGAGCATATAGAAGTTGGTTTTGACTATGATGATGATCTCAATAAAAATGTAGGTAAGGGGAACAACATATGGATATTTAATGTAATTTCGGAAGTTATTCTTAAGTGTAATTGTGAAAGGGTTTATTGATAAGTCATGTCTTTTAGGTATTTTGGAGTATAAATAGAGGTTATATCGAGTCATTTTGAGATCACTAATCAAACATAAGTACAAGAGAGTAGTGTGCACTTATATAGGAGGCTATTATTGGTTCGTGTATGGGCCTCTTTGGTCTTGATTTCGTGAAAGAGCATTGTATGACATTGTACATGCTAGAGGAATCTACACTGAGGAAAGTTTGCAGGGTTTTCTCCCCCTTTAGGGTTTCCTTGAAGATATATCTTATTGTTTTGTGGATATCTATCTTTCATTTGTTATCCTTTTTCATATTAACTAATAATAAAATAATATAATACTTTAATTATTGGAAAAACATAAAAAAAAAAAAAACAACACACCACCACATCCATCCCCATCTGAAAGAAGTACTACAAGTAATTCTAGAATGCATAATTGTAGATGTACTCACTCATGGGTAATTTCTCTCATACTTGAACCTTTGACATACACGTACCCTACCATGCATATGATCCTTTGAAATTAAATCCATTCACTATCATTTATCTTGAAAAGTATCCATATGTAGATTGAATACTGCTTAAATTACTCGATCACCATATGAATCCACCAAGAAGAATCATCCATCCCAATTTAACATTGACAATGATCACAACTATGAACAAGTTGCATCTACAACTAATCTATGAGGTGCTACAAAATCATGCTAAACCAAGCATTGATCCTCTCCCTACTCTATCAAATGATCTTGATCACCTTGCACTCATTAAGTCAGACACATGCAACATCATATCCACTTGTAAGTTAAGACTATTATATCATAAACAAAGGGAACCCAATAAATCACAAAGCCAACCCAAACTCCTACTATCACTAGCTATCAAGATGCTTAGAAATAATTGACTTGAGCCAAACGATCATTAAGGATCATCAAGAATATTGTGTGACATACTACCCATGTGATAACAACATCCTACAAACCAAGTTTATATCACTATCATCAAAATCAATCCCAATCTACCAATGCAACGTTAATCTAAACAAAATTAAACCGCTAAGGCAATTAACCCCTCAACACCCACATACCTAATTCCCTCCTTAAGGGTTGATTATTCCTCTATTCACCCTCGAGGGAATCCAACTCCAATGAAAATTTGATATAGATGTGGGAAATAGGATGCAAAATATGCAAAATGTGTAGATCTTGGAGATGCAACAACTTGATCTGCATAGCATGCATTCAAGATAGAAAATAGAAAATGAGGAGAATAGAGAAGCACATTAAAAGGGGCATGTTGAGGAATCCATTTATGTAGAATATGGAAACACATATGATATCAAGGAATATCCAAAAGGAAATATACACTTGTCTCACAAAATGCATATACACGAGGGTACAAGCCACAACATAGAGGTGCAGTTAACCAACAAATGTCCCTTCAACCAAACCACCTATAGATCCACCAATAGATGTAACAAATTCATGCAGAAATGTTATCCCTACACCATCAACATAGAGCATAAGACCATAGGACGGGGATGGTGCATCGTTATCAATACAATCCATTGAAGCAACTTCAATGTAATAGTGTATCCATGCATAGGTAGGGACATACCACTAGGTTTGCAAAATTTACACCAAATTGGTGTGCAACAAACATAGGAACAATAAATCAAGTAATGACACAACTAACGACAACCATGTCGAACGAAAATGGAATATCAATAGAACGACATGGATTTCAAGAGAATATCCTTTATCCTTCTTCTAATAATCTTTTATACCACCTTGTAGATGTTATTACATAGCTAATCATGCCTAAGGTCCTCAAGACAATGGTGGTCATCCTTCTTGGGGATGAGGGATATAAAGATGGCATTTAATGGTGCACGAATATGGTCATTTATATGTGATTCCTCCACCACTTTGAGTATCTCATTTATGATAATATCATATATCCCTATAAAGAAATCAATGGTCCAACCATCCAGACCTCGGCTTTTATCTTTTTGGAAGTTGTGGAGGAATTCTCTGAGTTTGTCTTTAGTGACCTCGTCCATGAGGGTCCTCTTATCTTCCTCATCAACAAAAGTTGGGAAAAAAAGTGACAGGCTCACAATGGTATCAAGTGAATCTCTTCCATCTACTTTGAATAGGTTATGGAAGTGGCTTGTCGCCAACTGAGCCAAACCTTCAAAGGAGGTGATGGGCCTACCAGAGGGATCATTGCGTCCATAGATAGTATTCACCATTTTCCTCCCTTTTGTGTAGGCATGAAAAAATTTTGTATTCTCCTCCCTACTTTGTAACCACAAGGCTCAACTTTTTAATCTCCAGGATTTTTCATTTGCTTCCAAAAGATGTCTTCTCTTCTTTTCCATGGCTAGCAATGCATCTTTTGTTTCGATGGAAGCATAGCCCCCTCCCTATGAATAATTGATAGATTGTAAGGTTTATTCTACGTCGATCAGTTCTTGTTCGTCCTTCTTCCTTTTTTCGATGAGCCCACTCTACTATGGCCTTTTTAAGTTTTAATAATTTTTTGGAAAATTGGACTGCAGCCCATTCATTTTGATCGATGAGGATCCATTTCTCCTTGACTAGGGAGATAAAATCTTCCTCCTTTGGCCAAGATGAATTAAATTTGAATGGGTTGGATGGTTTATAAGATCTCACAACAACATCCATAAATATCAGGTGATGGTCTGATCCATTATTTAAAAAGTAAAGGAGTCCCCAATAGTTTTTTCTGAAATCGGGAGACAATCTATTCTTTTAGCAATATAGTCCACCCCATCCCTCTTATTTTTCCAAGATGGAAAAATATTTGTGGGTGCTATATCTATCAATCCCTTCTCACCTATTATGTGATTGAAGAAATCCAAGAGGGAGTCTGGAAACACTCTATGTCCCTAGGATTCAACCATCCCTAGGGAGAAGTTGAGATCGTGACACAAACCCCCTGCCCTCAGGCCGAGATCCGCTCAGGATCTTCACTAAAAACCACGCCAAGGATTAATTAAACTCTTTGTTTAAGCCACAAAGGACTTTGGGTTTCGGGAGTTTGAGAGTCCCGATGTATTTCCACAACTCTCGGCAAATGTCGAAATGCGACACGTCAATGAAGGTTGACTACTCCAACGTGATAAGCACATGCCACCTGTTACCCACTAGTTTTGGCTTTTGGGACTTTGAGTGAACAACCAACAGTCGTTCCTCTTCCCTTATGATTCCCCGAACTCTGAAATGTCGAAATGTCGAAATGGGCTCAACGTCCCATGGAATGCAAGGCCGATGGCCTTTCGATATTTTCACCGAAGCTTCACCCCTGTTTTGACTCTGTCGCACGTATCCTCTGATTGATACTTGGGACCCACCTTTCGGCGTTTCTCTCTTCACAATTTCGGGAGTTGCGTTGACAATGCAACTCTACCTCTTGAGTCCCGAAATCCCAAAACCTGATTGGTGTGAATGGCTATTGCCCCTCAACTTTTCAGGAATTTTTCCTTTCCCTCTTCGGGATTTCGTGAACCGGGAGTTTGAAACTCTCGATTCCAAAGTCACTACCTCCTCTACTTCCCGAACCCCGAAAAACCGAAATGCTGAAATTCCACTCCAAAGACACACCGTGCTTTGCGACTTGGGATTTTCCATGCAAAGAGTCTCGGTTCCTTGTCATCGTAATTTCTGGTATGTCGAACCTTGAATTACCAAAATTATGAAATTCCACACCTGATAATCCTTTAGCGATACGGGAATTTGCGTGACCAAGGATTTTGGACTGCACTCCAAACTTGCGAATCTCGAATCCCTGGAATGGTCTAACGACTCAAACAGACCACGATCAACGGTCCACGTTGATTCTTGATGTCAGGGTAGCGGATTCATCCAACTCCTAACCACTTTAAAACTCCTCTGGATCCTACAATTCTCGTGATTTCGCGAGTTCTCCATGGAGAATTCTGACCACCAGATGCACTCCTCAATGACTCTTGTCCAAACGACTCAGTGTTCTCCCTCCTGAACTTAACTTCTACGAGATGATTTCGATCTCCGTCTCCCTTTGAACACTTCAAAGGTGTTATCCTTCTTGATCTTTCACTTGTAAACTCAAGCTTCCCAAAAGGATCCCTGCTCGCACTCCTTGCGAAAAATCTTCAGATAACCTCTAGTTATTTGAGTCTCCAACCCTATGCACTCTTTGCAATAGTGGTCCTCTCAATCGTCCCCTTAGTTGATAAGTTCTAAGGCTCCAACCAGCCTGTGCACACCTTGCATGGCTTTGTGCTTCACCTGCACTTCAGCTGGTATGAGAACAACGGTATCTCTCCTGAGCTTTCTGAGATGAAACTCAGACCCTCGTCAGCGCACACCTTGCGGACATTCACTGCACTCCTTGCAGGAATTCTTAGGAAGAGAAATGATTGAAACTCCTTCTTCTCCTCTCTCAGAGTAATTTCTCCATATCTGTTCATATCTCCAAGACATAAATGCAAGTACGCTTCTCCTAGCTATTACATTAATATCTGCTCATTAATTTTTTCAAAACACTTCAAAATGTGCGCTGGTGATTTTTCAGCTGTCTCCCGCCTTTATGCTGCTTGCTTGGCTGGCTGCTTACGATGCTCCTGCATCATACTCCCTCGCTTGAAAATTTTCATGAACTCCTATTCATGAGCTCTTGCACGGTCTGTCCATGCTTATGATTTGTTGCTTCATCCTCCCAACTGGCATCTTCAACTGGATGTCCCTTCCATTTGACCAAGTATTCAAAATACTCTTTTCTCCTGGTCTTTTTGCTAACCCTTTTTTCAATTATACTTTCCATCTGTGGCTCTACAGCTACAGACATTTATTTTGTCCATTGAATTTCTTTATGTTCCTCCTCTTCTCCTGCTTCTTCATCTCTGTAAGGGTACAAATCTGCAAAATTGAATATCGGTGAGATTCTGACCCCATTAGGTAATTCAATCTCATATGCGTTTTCCCCAAATTTCCTTATGACCTTGCACAGTCCAATATTTTTCATCTTCAACTTATTATGCATTCCCCTTAGGAACCTTTCCTTCCTCAGATACGCAAGAATTAGATCACCAACTTCAAATTGAAGTTCTCGCCTGTGTTGATCTGCTCTTCGCTTGTATTCTTGACTTGAACTCTACAATCGCTCCTTAATTTGGCTGTGAAGCTCCTTCATTCCTTCTACAAAGTCCTCTGCACTAGCACTCCTAAATTCATTTTGTTCCAAATCATTCAATTTAGAAACTCCCCTTGGATGCATTCCATATACAATTTGGAATGGACTCTGCCCTATGCTCCTATTGAGTGAATCATTGTAAGAGAATTCCGCCTATGGAAAAATGTGATCCCATTGATTGTGGTGTTCAATCACTAAGCTTCTTAACAAATCTCCCAAACTCCTGTTTACGACCTCTGTCTGTCCATCCGTCTAAGGATGATATGTTGAGCTAAAAGAAAAACTTGTCCCAAACTTATTCCATAAGGTCCTCCAAAAATTCCCTATGAACTTGGTATCTCGATCAAACACGATACTCTTTGGAAAGCCGTGAAGTCTGACGACTACCTTGAAAAATAGGTTCACAATATGAGTTGTGTCACTGGTTTTCTGGCATGGTATGAAATATGCCATTTTTGAAAATCTTTCGACTACCACAAAGATCGAATCATATCTTCTCTGTGTCCTTGGTAGTCCCAATATGAAATCCATGCTCACTGCATCCCACGACATTTCAGGTATGGGTAATGGTTGGTATAACCCTCTGTTCTGTTTTTTTCCTTTCGTGTGCTGACAAATTCTGCACCTGTCCACAAATTGCTTAACATCTATCCTCATCCCTGGCCAAAAATATGATCCATTCAACTTTGAGAACATATTGTCATGATCGAAATGTCCGGTCAATCCTTCGTTGTGTTTTTCCTGCAGCAAATTCTCCCTCATGGAGCCTTTCGGAATACATAGCTAATTTCCCCTGAACAATAGTTCATCCTAGATCATGTATTCAGTCCATTGACTTTTTCCCCTGAGAATTGGATTCTTATATGCCTCATATGCCTTTTTAAAGTCTGGGTCATCCCTGTACATTTCTTTTAGGTTATCAAAACCCAAAGTCTTGACTCTGAATTCCTGCATAAGCAAACATTTCCTGCTCAAAGCATTAGCAACTTTTTTAGCAGTTCCAGAAATATGCTTAATCACAAAAGTAAACTTTTGCATGTATTCAACCCATTTAGCATGTTTTTGGTTCAACTTCTCCTGTTGAGTCATGAATTGCAAAGCGTGATTATCGTTTTACAAAACAAACTCCTTGGGAACCAAATAGTGTCTCCATTTCTTCAATGCGTGTATGATGGCATAGAATTCCTTGTCATACGTGGAGTAATTAACCTTTGCTTCATTCAGTTTTTCGTTGAAGTATGCGACTGGCCTATTGTCTTGGCTCAAGACCGCTCCAACTGCAAATCCACTCGCGTCACACTTGACCTAGAATGTCTTGCTAAAATCTGGAAAAACCAGAATTGGTTGCTCAATGATCTTTTTCTTCAACAGACTGAAGCTCTTCTCTGCTTCCTCCGTCCAGTGAAAAGATTTATGTCTTTTCTTCACCGTATCCTTCATCAGTGCACTAATTCCACTAAAGTTTCGAATGAATTTCCTTTAGAAGCTAGAAAAACCATGGAAGCTTCGAACTTCAAACACGCTCTTCGACGATGGTCATTTCTTAATCGCCTTTATCTTTTTCGGATCCATTTTTAATTCATTTGCAGAGATAACAAAACCCAAATAAATGAGTTTTGTCCTCATAAATGATGATTTCTTCATATTAATCAACAATTTCTCCTACTGTAATCTCCTCATTACTACAACTAGATGCTTTAAGTGTTCTGCTTTTGTCTTGCTGAAAATTAATATATCGTCAAGATATACAATGACGAATTTCCCTATGAAATCCTTCAGGACTTCGTTCATCAACCTCATAAAAGTACTGGGCGCATTCGTTAAGCCAAATGGCATGAAAATCCATTCATACATCCCCTCATTCGTCTTGAATGTTGTCTTCCATTCATCACCTTCTCTCATTCAAATTTGATGATACCCGCTTTTCAAATCAATCTTTGAAAAAAAAATTGCTCCACTCAAGCAATCCATCAAGTCGTCCATCCTTGGCAATGGAAATTTGTATCTGATGGTAATCTTATTGATCTCCCTTGAGTCTGTACACATTCTCCAGCCTCCGTCTTTCTTCGGGCTGAGCACTGTCGGAACAGCGCATGGACTCAAGATTTCTTGAATCAATCCTTTGTCCATTAAGTTCTGGACCTGTCTCTTAACTCCTTCATTTTCCTGCAGCGTCAACCAATATGGTGCTTTGTTCAACAAACTGGCTCCAGGTATAAGATCCATATGATGGCTTATACTCTTGATAGGTGGAAACGAACAAGGTAGTTTGTACACTACTATATCAACAAACTCTCCCAACAACTCCTAGATTTCATTTGGTAAATCATCTATCCTTGTACTGGTCAAAACAATTTTGGGCTTCCTGACCACAGTAAATTGTGTGTCTTCCTTCTTCTTAAACTCATCAAGAAGTTCCTTCCCACTCATGAGAAGTACAATCTTCCTCATTTCTGTTTTCACCTCTTTATCCTTAATTGGCAGCAACATGTGAGTCCAACCATTTTTCTCCAGGGTGTACGTGTTCTTTCTCCCATCATGAACTACGTTTTTGTCATATTGCCATGGTCTACCCAAAAATAGATGACAAACATCCATGGGAATGACATCACATAATATTTCATATTTATATCCTCCTATTTTAAATTCAACTAAACATTGTTTAGTGACATTTACCTGATGTCCTTTTTGTAGCCACGAAACTCTGTATGGGCTTGGATGTAGAACAGTCTCTAGCTCCATATTTTCTACCATCTCTGTAGATAAGAGATTGTTTGTGCTACCGCTGTCCACTATGACCTTGCATACCCTATCCTTAGTTTTGCAAGCAGTCTGAAATAGACTGTTTCTTTGGGTTGGGTTCTCTGCTTCCTTCTCCGACTTCAAGAGAACTTTCCTCATCATCAAAGATCTTCCACCCTCAGCATCTTATACCTCAACATTCCATCCTTGAGCTTCAACAATGTGAGTTTCACCACCATCTTTCTTCTTATCTAGACACTCATAGGATTTATGTCCGATTTTTCCACAGACGAAGCATTTCACTTCACCTCCCCTTCCTCGTCCTCTTCCTCTGGCTCGAGGAAAAGTATTCCTATCAGCATACTTCCTTCCTTGAGATCTTCCTCTTCTCTCAGGTTGAATTTGAGGTTTCTTTCCCTCTTCTTTAGGTTTCTAAGTTCTGTCTTGGGCAATTGTTTTTCCTCTGGCTTGAATTCTAACTCAGCCTCTTTTACCTTGCTTCCGGCTCAGCTTCTCTTCAGCTTTCAAAGCTATTTGATAAGAATCTTCCACATTTCGAATGGTCATCATGTTCATTTCATCTTGAATGTCATATCGCAGACCATTCATGTACCTGGCAACCTTTTCATCATTGCTTTCTCGATGATCGACTCTGATGTTTATCCTGTAGAATTATTCAGTGTATTCCTTTACTGACATCAGCTTCTCTCTCAAATTTTGCATCCTCCGAAACAGAGTGATTTGATAATCCTTGGGTATAAATTTGGCTTTCATCTTTGCAACCATTCGATCCCAGCTTTTGATTTTCTACTTGCCCTTGCAGCATCTATCAAACTGCAGTTCATCCCACCACAGTGTTGCATGCCCTTTAAGTCTGGTAACAACATGTTTGACTTTCTTATGCTGACTTTCTTATGTTTTTCTCTGGCACCTATCCTTGCAACACCCTGAATAGGCATTCGTCTACACCATCTTCGACTGAAACTTCTTCTCCTTCGTTTCCAACTTCATTTTCACTTTTAGCTTCGCTAATATACCCAACGTCGACTGTGCGCCTCTTTTTTGTCTCCATAGCATCAAGTCTGGCATGTAACTCATGCATTTCTCTTTCCACTGTTGGATCATGCATTGGCCTATCTCTTCTTCTTGGCGACATGGCTGGAAATTTTTCTCTTTTATCTCTACTACAGAAAGCAAAGAATTGGTTCTGTGCTCTGATACCACTTTGACGCAAACCCCCTGCCCTCGGGCCGAGATCCGCTCATTATATTCATTAAAAACCATGCCAAGGGTTAATTAAACCCTTTGTTTAAGCCACAAAGGACTTCGAGTTTCATGAGTTGGAGAGTCTTGATGTGTTTCCACAGCTCTCGGAAAATGTCGAAATGCGACACATCAACGAAGGTTGACTGCTCCAACGTGATGAGCACATGCCACCTATTACCCACTAGTTTCAGCTTTCGGGACTTTGAGCGAACAACCAATAGTCGTTCCTCTTCCCTTATGATTCCCCGAACTCTGAAATGTCAGAATGCCGAAATGGGCTCAACGTCCCATGGAATGTGAGGTCGATGGCCTTTCGGGATTTTCACCGAAGCTTGACCCCTCTTTTGACTCCGCTGCACATATCCTCTAACTGATACTTGGGACCCACCTTTCGACGTTTCTCTCTTCGCAATTTCAGGAGTTGCATTGACAATGAAACTCTACCTCTTGAGTTTCGAAACCCGATTGGTGCCAATGGCTATTGCCCCTCGACTTTTCAGGAATTTTTCCTTTCCCTCTTCGATATTTTGCGAACCAAAATTTTGAAACTCTCGATTCCAAAGTCACTGCCTCATCTACTTCTCGAACCCCGGCAAACCGAAATGCCAAAATTCCACTCCAAAGACACACCGCGCTTCGCGACTTCGGGATTTTCAATGCAAAGAGTCTCGGTTCCTTGTCATCGGAATTTCCCGCTATGCCGAACCCTGAATTACCAAAATTATGAAATTCCACACCTGATAATCCCTTTCGCGATCCGGGAATTTGCGTGACCAAGGATTTTGGCCTGCATTCCAAACTTGCGAATCCCAAATCCCTGAAATGATCTGACGGCTCAAACAGACCACGATCAACGGTCCACGTTGATTCTTGATGTCAGGGTGGTGGATTCATCCAAATCCTAACCACCTTACAACTCCTCTGGATCCTACGGTCCTCGCGATTTCGTGAGTTCTCCATGGAGAATTCTGACCACCAGATGCACTCCTCAATGACTCCTGTCCAAATGACTCGGTGTTCTCCCTCCTAAACTTAACTTCTACGAGAAAATTTCGATCTTTGTCTCCCTTTGAACACTTCAAAGGTGTTATCCTTCTTGATCTTTCACTTGTAAACTCAAGCTTCCCAAAAGGATCCCTGCTCACACTCTTTGCGGAAAATCTTCAAATAACCTCTGGTTATTTGAGTCTCCGACCCTATGCACTCTTTGCAACAGTGGTCCTCTCAATCTTCCCCTTAGTTGATAAGTTCTAAGGCTCCAACCAGCCTGTGCACACCTTGCACGGCTCTGTGCTTCACCTGCACTTCAGCTGGTATGAGAACAACGGTATCTCTACTGAGCTTTCTGAGATGAAACTCAGACCCTCATCAACGCACACCTTGCAGACGTTCACAACACTCCTTGCAAGAATTCTCAAGAAGAGAAATAGCTTAAACTCATTCTTCTCCTCTCTCAGACTTCATACATTCAACATGAAATCACACATAACACAACATTGAAACAAATGCATAATGACGCAGGGGCGCGCCACCCAGGCACGTCCGCTCTCACAGGACCTTCTTCTTCTCGGCCCGAAGAACTCGAAGGTTCTTCTATTTCCCTATCGGGAAATATGCACCCACAACAATCTTCCCCCGAGGTCTCTCCTTTACCACTGGGAGATCAGTTAAATCTCGCTATCTCACGAGTTCGGGACTCAAAGCCTCCAACTCTTCCTTTCAAATCTTGCGATACCGGATCCGACGATATGAGTATAGCTCCTTCCACATGCAACCGTGGTCTAGGCTTAATGTTAGCGCCTCTCGCAACCTCCCCGGTTGAACCGTCGATTTTTCACCCTCCTAGTCCGCGAGTCCCCGAGATGCGCGGTCCCACCTTATGCTTTGCCATGCGTCCACACGAACCTCGGCTCCTCGGCACTTCGCGACTCGGCGTCCACACGAATCTCAGCTCCTCGGCACTTCGTGACTCGTGAATCCTTTCTGCCACCTGTATCCCACTCGCGCTCCGCTATGGCCCACACTATCATCCATCTGTCGGGATATCGCCTTCTCACAACCTCGCGATCCCCGTGGCCAAATTCTTGGACCTTTTCTTGCGAGGTCCCGAGACACGATCCCTCGCTCAGATCCAACGGTCGTCCTGTGATCCGGATCCAAGGGTTGTCCTTCTCTCGCGACCTCGTGACTTGGAGTACCCAATGTTTGGGCTCTCACCCAGCGAACTCCCGCGTTCGCGAGATCTCTCGATCTCTCGCCACCTGTCCTCCTCAAATGGACGGCTACGATCCTCTCGCCACTTTGTTGCCTCGCGTCCTCGTGCCTCGCGACTTTAAACACCCAATACTTGGGCCTTTACCCTACGAACTCCCGAGTTTGCGAGATCTATCGATCTCTCGCCACCTGTCCCCTCAGATGGACGGCTACGATCCTCTCGCCGCTTCGTCGCCTCGCGACTTTGAGTACCCAATTCTTGGGCTTTCACCTTGCGAACTCCCGAGTTCGCGAGATCTCTTGATCTCTTTCCACCTGTCCTCCGCAGATGGACGGCTACAAATCCCTCGCTACTTCGCCACTTGCGAAGCTAAAGGGGTTCCCCTTCGGTCTTCCAATGTCCGAGTCTGCGAGATGAGAATATCCTTACACGTGTCTCCCTCAACGAACGGCTCTGATCTTGTAGGGATATCTCTATTCTTGCTACACAACTTTTGGGGCTTCAACTTCCGAGTCCCCGATACACGATACCACATGTAGATCCAACGGCTCCTGTGACTCGGAATCGACGACCCTGCCCCTCCTGAGCTTCAAACTCTTCGGAATATTCTCGTCGTAACCTCCTTGCACCTCTGCAAGATCTAACGAACCTCGGAACTTCGCGAAATCTCTTTTGAAGATTTCGACCGTCCGTTCTTCCTTGGTTAATCCATGAAATGAAAAAGGGTATCTCTCCACGAGATTCCTTCGTCGCTTCGCCAACCTGCGACGTTTCTTCCTGACTTCAAATCACACTTATCTATGTTGATCTTCAGTGACTCAGAGGCCTATCCTTCCTTAGCTTTACTAAATTACTTCAACCTCAACGAGGTTCTTCGCACACACTCCTTGCGGCAAGCCTGCGAACACTTCAACTGTTCGAGCTTCCTTTGACTCTGCGTATGCCCGTAGCAGCAGTCCTTCAATACTTCGCTCAGTGTCATGACTGAGACTCTCCTTAGCCTACGCACTCCTTGCCTGGCTTGTATAGCCCAATCTCACTCTTGATGATATGAGAACAAGGGTTAACTCTCTGAGCCTTCTGTCAACGCACTCCTTGCGGACGACTCCAACTGCACTCCTTGCAGGAATCCTTGCTCTAGAGAGAAACAATTGTAACTCACCTCACTTCCTATCAGATTTCAATCTTAACACACAAAATCATACACATAGCATAATAACAAATGCATAACAGGAAGTAATATTCCTAAGCAGAGCATTCAACACACATACACAGAGAATAACACAACAACCATGAATCTGAATCACTTCTTCTATTAATTCAAGATCTGTACATGGGTGTTCTTCTACAGTTCTCTGCTATTCTCCTATGCTCTAGACTCTTCTTTCTCCTGCTGCTAATTGAACTAACTTACAATGATACAATGAGGGTGTCTATATCCCGTTTCCCTCTTCCTTCGAGAACTATCTAATCTAAGAATTCAATTCTATCTACCTGCAATTACTACTATAGATGCCTCTGTCTATCTCAGACGAGAGCATATGGCTCGAGGTCTGATTACATTTTTACCAAGGCACCTAAATTAAATGATCTCATCAGTGCATCAACTTCAAGGGAAAATTTAAAAATTCAAAAACTTGCATTGGACGTCTTCCAGCTGACTTTCTGATTCCACGTTGGTTTTGCTTGTCATGAGGGATGCTCCTGCATCATACTCCCTCGCTTGAAAATTTGCATGGGCTCCTGTCCATGAGCTCCTGCACGGTATATCCATGCTTCAAAATTTCTGCTTCAGTCTCCCAGCTGGCATCTTCAACTGGGTGTCCCTTCCACTTGACCAAATATTCAAAATATTCTTTCTTTCTGGTTGTCTTACCCACTCGTTTATTCAGTATATGCTCCATCTGTGGATTTTTTGCAACTGGCATCTGCTTCTGCCACTGGACCTCTAGTTGATCATCACCTTCTTCTCCTGCTTCATCAGCTTTATATGGATATAAATCCGAAACATTAAATATCGGAGATATTTCGATCCCATCCAGTAACTCAATTTCATAAGCATTCTGTCCCATTTTTCTCAAGACCTTGCATCGTCCAATTTTCTTCATCTTCAGCTTGTTGTATGTTCCTCTCAGGAATCTTTCCTTCCTCAAATGTGCCAGAACCAGATCACCAACCTCAAACTGAAGTTGTCTCCGATGTTGATCGGCTCTGCGTTTGTATTCTTGGTTTGATTTTAGCAACCGCTCCTTCACCTGGCTGTGAAGTTCCTTCATCACTTCAGCGAATTATCTTGCACTAGCACTGCTAGTCGCAGTCTGTTCTGAATCCCTCAATTCAGAAACTCCTCTTGGCTGCATTCCATATAAAATCTGAAATGGACTTTTTCCTGTGCTCCTGTTCACTGAATCATTGTATGCAAAATCTTCATGCGGTAGTATGCTATCCCAGCTGCTATGGTGCTCTGTCACCAAGCTTCTCAACAAGTCTCCCATACTTCTGTTGACCACCTCTGTCTGCCCATCCGTCTGAGGATGATAAGAAGAACTAAACATCAAATTAGTCCCCATCTTCTTCCACAATGTTCTCCAGAAATTCCCTATGAATTTGGTATCCTTGTCCAAAACTATGCTTTTCGGCAATCCATGAAGTCGAACAATCTCCTTAAAAAACAAATTTGCGATGTGAGTCCCATCGCTGGTATTCTGGCATGGAATGAAGTGTGCCATCTTAGAAAACCTGTCAACTACCACAAAGATGGAATCGACACCTCTTTGTGTGCTCGACAATCCTAATACGAAGTCCATACTAATCTCATCCCACAACTTCTCAGGTATGGGCAATGGTTGATAAAAACCCGCATTCTGCTTCCTTCCTTTTGAATCCTGGAAAATCCTGCATCTGTCTACAAACCTCTTGACCTCTGACCACATCCCTAGCCAAAATTATGACTCTCTCAACTTTGCAAATGTCTTATCATGACCAAAATGTCCTGCTAATCCACTACTGTGATTCTCTTTCAACAAGTTCTCCCTCATGGAGCAATTTGGAATACACAATTGATTGCCTTTGAACAACAATCCATCCTGGATCACATACTCTATCCACTGGCTTCTGTCTCTAAGAACTGGATTCTCAGTTGCTTCATAAGCTTCCTTAAAGTCTGAATCATCTGCATACATGTCCTTAAGATCATCAAAGCCTAACATCCCGACTTTGAACTCCTGCAACAGCAAACACTTCCTGCTCAAAGCATCAACAACTTTGTTAGTAGTACCAGAAATATGTTTTCTCACAAAAGTGAAATTTTGCATGTATTCAACCCATTTAACATGCCTTTGATTCAACGTTTCTTGTTGAGTCACATATTGTAATGCATGGTTATCACTATATAAAACAAATTCTTTCGAAATCAAATAGTGCCTCCATTTCTTCAATGCCTGTATGATGGCATATAATTCTTTATCATATGTGGAGTACTTTTCTTTTGCCTCATTCATCTTCTCGCTGAAATATGCAATCGGCCTATCTTCCTGACTCAAGACCGCTCCTATGGCAAACCCGCTTGCATCACATTTCACCTGAAATGTCTTTTGAAAATCAGGCAACACCAAAATTGGTTGCTCTGTAATCTTTCATTTCAACAAATTGAAACTCTTCTCAGCCTCTTCCGTCCATTGAAAAGATTTATGTCTTTTCTTCACTGTATCCATCATTGCTGCACTAATTCCACTGAAATTTCTAATGAATTTCCGGTAGAAACTAGCCAATCCATGAAAAATCCTTACCTCAAATACATTCCTTGGTGATGGCCAATTCTTGATCACCTCCACCTTATCTAGATCCATCCTCAATTCATTTGCAGATATAACAAACCCCAAATAAATGAGTTATGTCTTCATAAATGAGGACTTCTTCATGTTTATCAGCAGCTTCTGCTGCTGTAATCTCTTCATCACAATAGCCAAATGCTTCAGATGTTCATCCTTTGTCTTGTTGAAAACCAATATGTCATCCATATACACAATGACAAATTTCCCAATGAACTCCTTCAGGACTTCATTCATCAACCTCATAAAGGTACTTGGTTCATTCGTCAAGCCAAACGGCATGACAAGCCATTCATACAAACCTTCGTTTGTCTTGAATGTTGTTTTCCATTCGTCACCTTCTCTCATACAAATCTGATGATATCCACTCTTCAAGTCTATCTTTGAAAAAACAATTGCCCCACTTAAGCAGTCCATCAGATCATCCATCCTTGGCAATGGGAATCTATACCTGATAGTTATCTTGTTAATGGCTCTTGAATCAGTGCACATCCTCCAGCCTCCATCTTTCTTCGGACTGAGTACTGTTGGAACAGCACACGGACTCAAGCTTTCCCTGACCAAACCTTTGTCCAACAACTCCTGGACCTGTCTTTTAACCTCTTCATTCTCCTGTGGCGTCAATCTGTACGTGGCTTTGTTTGGAAAACTAGCTCCTGGTATGAGGTCTATATGATGACTCACGCTCCTCATCGGTGGCAACGAACGAGGTAATTCGTCCACCACAATATCAACGAACTCTTCCAGTAGTTCCTGAACTTCTTCTGGCAAATCATCCACTCTTGTGCTAGTCAGAACAATTCTCAGTTTTCTGACCACAAAGAATTGTGGATCCTCCTTCTTCTTAACTTCTGTAAGAAGTTCCTTCCCACTCATGAGAAGTACTTTGTTGCTTACTTCCGTCTTCACCTCTTTATCTTCAATTGGACACAACATATGAGTCCTCCCATTCCTTTTCAGGGTATAGGTGTTCATCCTCCCATCATGAATTACATTTCTATCATATTTCCATGGTCTACCCAACAATAAATGACAGACATCCATAGGAATAACATCACATAAAATTTTATCATTATATCCTCCTATCTTAATGTTAACTAAGCACTGCTTAGTGACATTTACCTGATGTCCCTTCTGTAGCCATGAAACTTTGTATGGGCTTGGATGATCAGTTGTCTCCAGCTCCAGCTTTTCTACCATCTCGGTTGAAACGAGATTATCGGTGCTTCCACTGTCCACGATGAATTTGCACGCCCAACCCTTGGTCTTGCAAGCAGTCCTAAAAAGACTGTTCCTCTGTGTTGGATTCTCCATCTCCTTCTCTGGCGTCAAAAGAACCTTTCGCATCACTAGAGATCTTCCGCCTTCAGCGTACTCTGTCTCAACATCTCGCCTCTGTGCCTCGGCGATGTGAGTCTCTCCAGTTTCTTTCTTTTTCTCTGGACACTCAAACGATCTGTGCCCATTCTTTCCACACGTGAAGCATGTAATTACTCCACCTCTTCCTCTTCCTCTACCTCTAGTATGAGGAAACCTATCATTATCAACATATCCCCCTCTCTTCTCAGTTTGTTGTCCTCGCTGCTCAACATATGGCCTTCTCTGTGAGGTTCCACCCCTTTCAACTTTTCCCTAAGGTTTCTTCCATTCCTCCTTGGGCTTCTGGTATTTATCTTGGGCAACTGCTTTGCCTCTGGGTTGACTTCTGCCTCTGCCTCTGTGACTTTGTTTACGGATCAACTTCTCCTCAGCTTTTAGAGCCAATTGGTAAGCATCCTCCACCGTTCGGATGGTTTCCATATTTAATTCATCCTGAATTTCATACCTCGGGCCATTCAGATACCTGGCCACCTTTTCGTCATTGCTTTCGCGATGACCTGCCCTGATATTCAACCTGTAAAATTCCTTAGTATACTCCTTCACTGTCATCATCTTCTGTCTCAGGTTCTGCATCCTCCTGAACTGAGAAATTTGATAATCCCTGGGAATAAATTTTTCCTTCATCTTTGCAATCATCTTGTCCCAGCTCTTTATCTTCTGCTTGCCTTGGCAACGCCTATCAACTTGCAGTTCATCCAACCACAAGGCTGCATGTCCCTTTAATCTTGTGACGGCATGTCTGAACTTCTTATCATCTTCGATATCTTCATAATTGAAGTAAGTATCAAGAGCTCTAATCCAATCTAGCATCTCTTCTGCATCCAGACTCCCTTCATAAGCTGGAATGTCCATTTTTGTCTTCGAACTCATCCGAGCGATAGCCTTAATTAAACGCTCATTGGCTGCATCTTCTGCTGGGATTTCTTCTTCTTCATGTCCAACATCACCTTCATCCTCGAATTCACTGATATCTCTTGCATCAACGTTTCACCTTTGTGATGTCTCCATGTCCTCCATTCTGGCATGAAGATTTCGCACTTCTCTCTCCATATTTGGATTCTGCACTTGCCTACCTCTTTCTCTGGACATTTCCCTTTCCTCCTCTGGATCGGGTGATTGTCTACCACTTCTCCTTGGCGGCATGGTGAATTCTCCTTTTTCTCTGCTACAGAAAGCAAAGAAACTTTTCTATGCTCTGATACCACTTGACGCAGGGGCGCGCCACCGAGGCACGTTCGCTCTCACAGGACCTTCTTCTTCTCGGCCGGAAGAACTCGAAGGTTCTTCTATTTCCCTATCGGGAAATGTGCACCCACGGCAATCGTCCCCCGAGGTCTCTCCTTTACCATTGGGAGATCAGCTAAATCTCGCTATCTCGCGAGTTCGGGACTGAAAGCCTCCAACTCTTCCTTTCAAATCTTGCGATACCTGATCCGACGATACGAGTATAGCTCCTTCCAAATGCAACCATGGGCTAGGCTTAATGTTATCACCTCTCGCAACCTCGCAACCTCGCAACCTCGTCAGTTGAACCGTTGAGTTTTCACCCTCCTAGTCCGCGAGTCCCCGAGATGCACGGTCCCACCTTATGCTCTGCCACGCGTCCACATGAACCTCGGCTCCTCGGCACTTCACGACTTGGCGTCCACACGAATCTCGGCTCCTCGGCACTTCGTGACTCATGAATCCTTTGTGCCACCTGTATCCCACTCGCGCTCTGCTATGGCCCACACTATTCTCAAGTTGTCGGGATATCGCCTTCTCACAACCTCGCGATCCCCGTGGCCAAATTCTCGGACCTTTTCTTGCGAGGTCCCAAGACACGGTCCCTCGCTCAGATCCAATGGTCCTCCTGTGATCCAGATCCAACGGCTGTCCTTCTCTCGCTACCTCGCGACCTCACGACTTGGAGTACCCAATGTTTGGGCTCTCACCTAGCGAACTCTCGCGTTTGCGATATCTCTCAATCTCTCGCCACCTGTCCTCCTTAGATGGACGACTACGATCCTCTCGCCACTTCGTCGCCTCGCGTCCTCGCGCCTCGCGACTTTAAACACCCAATACTTGGGCCTTTACCCTGCGAACTCCTGAGTTCGCAAGATCTATCGATCTCTCGCCACCTGTCCCCTCAGATGGACGGCTACGATCATCTCGTCGCTTCGTCGCGTAGCATCCTCACGCCTCGTGACTTTGAATACCCAATTCTTGGGCTTTCACCTTGCGAACTCCCGAGTTCGCGAGATCTCTTGATCTCTTGCCACCTATCCTCCATAGATGGACAGCTACAAATCCCTCGCTACTTCGCCACTCGCGAAGCTAAAGGGATTCCCCTTCGGTCTTCCAATGTCCGAGTCTACGAGATGAGAATCTCCTTGCACGCATCTCCCTCAACAAACGGCTTTGATCTTGCAGGGATATCGCGTCTCGCGATATCGTTGTTCTTGCTACACAACTTTCGGTGCTTCAACTTCCGAGTCCCCGATACACTATACCACGTGTAGACCCAACGAATCCTGTGACTCGGAATCGACGACCCTTCCCCTCCTGAGCTTCAAACTCTTCGGAATCTTCTCACCATAACCTCCTTGCACCTATGCAAGATCTAACGATCCTTGGAACTTCGCGAAATCTCTTCAGAAAATTTCGACCATCCGTTCTTCCTTGGTTAATCCACGAAATGAAAAAGGGTATCTCTCCACGAGATTCCTTCGTCGCTTCACCAACCTGCGACGTTTCTTCCTGACTTCAAATCACATTTATCTACGCTGATCTTCAGCGACTCAGAGGCCTATCCTTCCTGAGCTTTACTAAATTACTTCAACCTCAACGAGGTTCTTTGCACGCACTCCTTGTGGCAAGCCTGCGAACACTTCAACTGTTCGAGCTTCCTTTGACTCTGCGTATGCCCGTAGAAGCAGTCCTTCAATACTTCGCTCAGTGTCACGAATGAGACTCTCCTTAGCCTGCGCACTCCTTGCACGGCTTGTATAGCCCAATCTCACTCTTGATGATATGAGAACAAGGGTTAACTCTCTGAGCCTTTTGTCAATGCACTCCTTGCGGACGACTCCAACTGCACTCCTTGCAGGAATCCTTGCTCTAGAGAGAAACAATTGTAACTCACCTCACTTCCTCTCAGATTTCAATCTTAACAGATGAAATCATACACATAGCATAATAACAAATGCATAACAGGAAGTAATATTCCTAAGCAGAGCATTCAACACACATACACAGAGAATAACACAACAGCCATGGATTTGAATCACTTCTTCTATTAATTCAAGATCTATACATGGGTGTTCTTCTATAGTTCTCTGCTATTATCCTATGCTCTAGACTCTTCTTTCTCCTGTTGCTAATTGAACTAACTTACAATGATACAATGAGGGTGTCTATATCTCATTTCCCTCTTCCTTCGAGAAGTATCTAATCTAAGAATTCAATTCTATCTACCTGCAACTACTACTATAAATGCCTCTGTCTATCTCAGATGAGAGCGTATGGCTCGAGGTCTGATTACATTTTTACCAAGGCGCCTAAATTAAATGATCTCATTTATATTCAGCGCATCAAATTCAAGGGAAAATTTAAAAATTCAAAAACTTGCGCTGGACGTCTTCCAGTTGACTTTATGATTCCACGTTGGTTTTCTTTTCGTGAGGGATTCTCCTGCATCACATAACAGAGAAACAAATCAACTGTAAACATACCTTTCAACAAATGTAAACAGTAAGCATCATAACACCATGAAAGTTGAGTCAAATATTCATATATTAACTCAACTGCTCCTGTACATGGGTTCTTCTCTACAGCTCTCTGCTACAGCTCTACAACTTTTGAAATCTGAATGATCATCAAAAACAAATTTCCAAAATACAAGGGTGAGGGTGTCTATATCCGCTTTCCCTCCTACGTTTCTAAACTGTCTAATCTAACATTCATATCTACCTACTTTACATTAACAGTCTTAAATGCCTATTACATCTGACAGATGAGAGTAATTTCTCCATATCTGTTCATATCTCCAAGACATAAATGCAAGTACGCTTCTCCTAGCTATTACAGTAATATCTGCTCATTAATTTTTTCAAAACATTTCAAAATGTGCACTGGTGCTTTTCCAGCTATCTCCCGCCTTTATGTTTCTCTCTTGGCTTGCTGCTTATGATGCTCCTGCATCATACGCCCTCGCTTGAAAATTTTCATGAACTCATGTTCATGAGCTCTTGCACAGTCTGTCCATTCTTATGAATTGTTGCTTCATCCTCCCAATTGGCATCTTCAACTGGATGCCCCTTCCATTTGACCAAGTATTCAAAATACTCTTTTCTCCTGGTCTTTTTGCTAACCCTTTTTTCAATTATGCTTTCCATTTGTGGCTCTATAGCTACAGGAATTTGTTTTATCCATTGAATTTCTTTCTATTCCTCCTCTGCTCCTGCTTCTTCATCTCTGTAAGGGTACAAATCTGCAACATTGAATATCAGTGAGATTCTGACCCCATCGGGTAATTCAATCTCATATGCGTTTGCCCCAAATTTCCTTATGACCTTGCACGGTCCAATATTTTTCATCTTTGGATTATTATACGTTCCCCTTGGGAACCTTTCCTTCCTTAGATCCACAAGAATCAGATCACCAACTTCAAATTGAAGTTCTCGCTTGTGTTGATCTTCTCTCCGCTTGTATTCTTGACTTGAACTTTGCAATCGCTCCTTAATTTTGTTGTGAATATCCTTCATTCCTTCTACAAAGTCCTCTACACTAGCACTCTTTAATTCATTTTCTTCCGAATCATTCAATTCAGAAACTCCCCTTGGCTGCATTCCATATACAATTTGGAATGGACTCTGCCCTATTCTCTTATTGAGTGAATCATTGTAAGCAAATTCCGCCTATGGTAAAATGTGATCCCATTGACTGTGGTGTTCAGTCACTAAGCTTCTTAAAAAATCTCCCAAGCTCATGTTTACGACCTCTATCTGTCCATCCGTCTGAGGATGATATGCTGAGATAAAAGACAAACTTTTCCCCAACTTCTTCCATAAGGTCCTCTAGAAATTCCCTATGAACTTGGTATCTCGATCAGACACAATACTCTTTGGCAAGCTGTGAAGTCTGATGACTTCCTTGAAAAACAGGTTCGCAATATGAGTTGTGTCACTGGTTTTCTGGCATGGTATGAAATGTACCATTTTTTAAAATCTGTCGACTACCAAAAAGACCGAATCATATCCTCTCTGTGTCCTCGGTAGTCCCAATATGAAATCCATGCTCACTGTGTCCCACGGCCTTTCAGGTATCTGTAATGGTTGGTATAACCCTGTGTTCTATTTTTTTCCTTTCGTGTGCTGACAAATTCTGCACTTGTCCACAAATTTCTTAACATCTGTCCTCATCCCTGGCCAAAAATATGAGCCATTCAACTTTGAGAACATCTTTTCATGACCAAAATGTCCGGCCAATCCTCCGTTGTGTTTTTCCTTCAGCAAATTCTCCCTCATGGAGCATTTTGGAATACATAGCTGATTTCCCCTGAACAATAATCCATCTTGGATCATGTGTTTAGTCCATTGACTTCTGTCCCCGAGAATTGGATTCTCAGATGCCTCATATGCGTTTTTAAAATCTGGGTCATCCCTGTACATTTCTTTGAGGTTATCAAAACCCAAAGTCTTGACTCTGAATTCCTGCATAAGCAAACATTTCTTGCTCAAAGCATCTACAACTTTGTTAGCAGTTCTAGAAATATCCTTAATCACAAAAGTAAAATTTTGCATGTATTCAACCCATTTAGCATGTTTTTTGGTTCAACTTCTCCTATCAAGTCATGAATTGCAAAGCGTGATTATCGTTGTACAAAACAAACTTCTAGGGAACCAAATAGTGTCTCCATTTCTTCAATGCTTGTATGACGACATAGAATTCCTTGTCATACATGGATTACTTAAACTTCGCTTCATTCAGTTTTTCGCTGAAGTACACAACCGACCTATCATCTTGGCTCAAGACAACTCCAATTGCAAATCCACTTGCATCACACTTGACCTAGAATGTCTTGCTAAAATATGGCAAAACCAGAATTGGTTTCTCAGTGATCTTCTTCTTCAGCAGATTGAAGCTCTTCTCTACTTCCTCCATCCAATGAAAATATTTATGTCTTTTCTTCAACGTATCCATCATCGGTGCGCTAATTCTACTGAAGTTTCGGATGAATTTCCTGTAGAAGCTAGCCAAACCATGGAATCTTCGAAATTCAAACACGCTCTTCGGTGATGGCCAATTCTTAATCGCCTTTATCTTTTCCGGATCCATTTTTAATTCATTTGCAGAGATAACAAAACTGAAATAAATGAGTTTTGTCCTCATAAATGATGATTTCTTCATATTAATCAACAATTTCTCCTACTGTAATCTCCTCATTTCTGCAACTAGATGCTTTAAGTGTTCTGCTTCTGTCTTGCTGAAAATTAATATATCGTCAAGATATACAATGATGAATTTCCCTATGAAATCCTTCAGGACTTCATTCATCAACCTCATGAAAGTACTGGACACATTCGTTAAGACAAATGGCATGACATCCATTCATACAACCCCTCATTTGTCTTGAATGTTGTCTTCCATTCAACACCTTCTCTCATTCGAATTTGATGATACCTGCTTTTCAAATCAATCTTTGAAAAAAAAATTGCTCCACTCAAGCAATCCATCAAGTTGTCCATCCTTGGCAATGGAAATATGTATCTGATGGTAATCCTATTGATCGCCCTTGAGTATGTACACATTCTCCAGCCTCCATCTTTCTTTGGGCTGAGCACTATCGGAACAACGCATGGACTCAAGCTTTCTCGAATCAATCCTTTGTCCATTAAGTTCTGGGCCTGTCTCTTAACTTCTTCATTTTCTTGCGGCGTCAACCGATATGATGCCTTGTTCTGCAAACTGGCTCCAGGTATAAGATCGATATGATGGCTTATACTTCTGATAGGTGGCAACGAATAAGGTAGTTCGTCCACTACTATATCAACAAACTCTCCCAGCAACTCCTGGATTTCTTCTGGTAAATAATCTATCCTTATACTGGTCAAAACAATTTTGGGCTTCCTGAACACAATAAATTGTGTGTCTTCCTTCTTCTTAACCTCATCAAGAAGTTCCTTCCCACTCATGAGAAGTATAGTGTTGCTCATTTCTGTTTTCACCTCTTTATCCTTAATTGGCAACAACATGTGAGTCCTACCATTTTTCTCTAGGGTGTATGTGTTCTTTCTCCCATCATGAACTACGTTTTTGTCATATTGCCATGGTCTACCCAGCAATAGATGACAAACATGCATGGGAATGACATCACATAATATTTCATCTTTATATCCTCCTATTTTAAATTCAACTAAACATTTTTTAGTGACATTTACCTGATGTCCTTTTTGTAGCCACGAAACTCTGTATGGGCTTGGATGTACAACAGTCTCCAGCTCCAGCTTTTCTACCATTTCTGTAGATACGAGATTGTCTATTCTACCACTGTCCCCTATGACCTTGCATACCCTATCCTTAGTTTTGTAAACAGTCTGAAACAGACTATTTCTTTGGGTTGGGTTCTCTGATTCCTCCGTCTTCAAGAGAACTTTCCTCATCATCAAAGATCTTCTCCCCTCAGTGTCTTCTGCCTCAACATTCCATCCTTGAGCTTCGGCAATGTGAGTTTCACCACCATATTTCTTCTTATATGGACACTCATAGGATTTATGTCCGATTTTTCCATAGACGAAGCATTTCACTTCACCTCCCCTGCCTCTTCCTCTTCCTCTGGCTCAAGGAAAAGTATTCCTATCATCATACTACCTTCCTTGTGAGCTTCCTCCTCTCTCAGATTTAATTTGAGGTTTCTTTCCCTCTTCTTTAGGTTTCTGAGTTCTGTCTTGGGAAATTGTTTTGCCTCTGGCTTGACTTCTACCTCGGCCTCATTGACCTTGCTTCAGGCTCAACTTATCTTCATATTTTGGAGCTATCTGATAAGCATCTTCCACATTTTGAATGGTCATCATGCTCATTTCATCTTGAATTTCATATCGCAGACCATTCATGTACCTAGCAACCTTTTCATCATCGCTTTCCCGATGACCGGCTCTGATGTTTATCTTGTAGAATTCTTCAGTGTATTCCTTTACTAACATCAACTTCTGTCTCAAATTATGCATCCTCTGAAACAGAGTGATTTGATAATCCCTGGGTATAAATTTGGCTTTCATCTTTGCAACCATTCTATCCCAGCTTTTGATTTTCTACTTGCCCTTGCAGCGTCTGTCAGCCTGCAGTTCATCCCACCATAGTGTTGCCTGCCCTTTAAGTCTGGTAACAGCATGTTTGACTTTCTTATCTTCCTCGACATCCTCATAGTCGAAGTATTTGTCTAGAGCTCTAATCCAATCTAGAAGTTCTTCAACATCCAAGTTTCCCTCATACACTGGAATGTCCATTTTTTCTCTGGCACCTATCCTTGCAACATCCCTAAATAGGCGTTCATCTGCAGCATCTTCAACTGCAACTTCTTCTCCTTCATTTCCAACTTCATTTTCACTTTTAGCTTCGCTGATATCCCCAACATCGATTGTGTGCCTCTGTGTTGTCTCCATAGCATCAAGTCTGGCACGTAACTCACGCATTTCTCTTTCCACTGTTGGATCAAGAATTGGCCTATATCTTCTTCTTGGCGGCATGGATGAAAATTTTTCTCTTTTCTCTCTGCTATAGAAAGCAAAGAATTGGTTATGTGCTCTTATACCACTTTGATGCAGACCCCCTGCCCTCGGGCCGAGATCCGCTCAGGATCTTCACTAAAAACCATGCCAAGGGTTAATTAAACCCTATGTTTAAGCCACAAAGGACTTTCAGTTTCGAGAGTTGGAGAGTCCTGATGTATTTCCACAGATCTTGGAAAATGCCAAAATGCGACACGTCAAATAAGGTTGACTTCTCCAACGTGACGAGCACATGCCACCTGTCACCCACTAGTTTCAATTTTCGGGACTTTGAGCGAACAACCAATAGTCGTTCCTCTTCCCTTATGATTCCCCAAACTCCGAAATGTCAGAATGTCGAAATGGGCTCAACATCCCATGGAATGTGAGGTCGATGGCCTTTTGGGATTTTCGCCGAAGCCTGACCCCTCTTTTGACTCTATCGCACGTATCCTCTGACTGATACTTGGGACCCACCTTTCGGTGTTTCTATCTTCACGATTTTAGGAGTTGCGTTGACCATGCAAATCTACCTCTTGAGTCCCGAAACCCAATTGATGCCAACGGCTACTGCCCCTCGACTTTTCGGGAATTTTTCCTTTCTCTCTTCAGGATTTCGCTAACCGGGAGTTTGAAACTGTAACACCCTGTTTCCCCCAGTTTGTAAAAATAACTATACTGGCCAAGAACTGTGGGAAACTCAAAAATGTGAATGTGTGATGTGAATGGACCTTTTGAAAAAGGTCGATGAATNATATATATATATATATATATATATATATTGCAGGATTGTTGAGAGGGGATATGATGAAAAAGAGACCACGATGGCTGAAGAAAGGTTGTGGAAAGAACCTGGAAAGGTGGCGTTAACTTCCGTCGAAACCAATACTGTATTTGGACTTCACTGGCCCTGAGAACCAAGAGCGGCTCGCTGGCCCCGAATTAAATGACTCGCCAGGATTGGTAGGTGGATGGATCCTCATGAGTAATGAGGGATGGGGGGGGTGAACCGCCCATCCATAGAGCCATCAGGCATGACCAGTGCGAGGGAAATTGTGCCACACACAACCTCACAATAGGAAAAAGGCATGAGGGAGAAGCGAGAAGGGGGAAGACGCGAGGGGAGAAAGAGAACTCTGGAAAATACAGAGTGAGTGATAGCAGAGAAGGGGGAGAGTAACCCTCGTTCTTGGTCACTGGAAAACTGAGACATAGTCTCGCAGCATCGTGGTCTCAGCTTAGGGGTGGCAAGTGGTAAATCCATTGGGAGTCGTTGAGCCTACGGTTGAGTGGAAACAAGCACCCCTCTCAGCAGTTGCATTCACATCTGGTGTTATTTCTGATACGTGTTTTACATCTTGCATCTTGAAATTTATATGCTGACATGTATGCTCACAGTCTGTGTAGTTTTATGAGTGGTTTGGGTATAAGACTTCCTGTGTAGTGTCTTGATTCAGAAATGGTGATTGCATGCTTATAATGGAAGGACTATGTATGGCTTATGTTTTATAAATCGCTATTTATATGCATACTGATCTAATTCAGACTTCAAGTCTGTGGTTGGGAAATCTATGTCCTTATTCATCCTCAGGTAATACCATGGATAGATCTCCCTATAGAGACACCCTTCTGAGAAATCTCACCAAGAATCTGGAAAAGGATTCGAAAGCGCAAGCCTTAGTAACCCAGTACAAGGAAGAATGATCGACGGATGAGATCCTGTCGGAAGGTCTGTGGTCATTCACGACCATTAGATTGGAGGAATACACGAGAGTGTTAAATGCCTTAAACCTTTTTCTTCATTCATCTTCGTGAGTAGCGAAGAAATCGAGACCGTATATCCCCAAGGTCCGTGGGAGTATCTGGACCGTTGGTTTTTCCACGTCCAGGGAGCAGCGGGAGAGTGTACAGTGCGGGATAGGTCTGAGCCATCAGATCTTGGTATAAATAGTCGATAGCCATTGGATATGTCGAGAGTTGCACGAGGTTTACAACCTCACGCGAAGAGAAGTAGAGCGAAAGTCCCAAAGGGTTTGTATCGGGATATCAGCATTCGGAAGTTCGGGAGTCCGGAGGACGAGAGTCTGGGCACTCGACATCAGAAATCGTGAAACTGTGAAAGAATTTAAGCCATTCGTCTGAGAGTGGACGCATGTCGCAAGATCACCCATATTGGGGATTCGGACATTGAGAGTCATAGAGAGAAGTCTTTCGACTTCACGAGCGGCGAAATCACGAGAGAATCAGGACCGTCCGTTTAGGGAGGACAGGTGGCAGAGATCTAGGGATCTCGCGAACTCAGAGGTTTGCAAGAAGAGAGCACAAGAGTTGGGTGCTCCAACTCACGAAGTCGCGAAGTGCGAAGTGGCGAGGAGAAAAATCTGAATCATTGGATCCAGGAACGGGAGGACCGTTGGATCATAACTCCATGGAGATATCGTATATCAAGATTTCGGGGGTTCGGAGTTTGGAAGGGATCATGTTCGACCGTAGAAGTCATGAAGTGCCAAGATTTGAGGCTCATGAGAACACGTGGCACATCCATCAGGTGGGGCCCGCGTGGTTGACAGGCGAACACACGTCGCCTGGAGGGAGGAGTCAATACTCCGTTGACTTCTCGTGTCTCGGGAATTCGTGAGATAAGAGTATGTGAGCTCGACGCTACAACTCGCAAAGTCGCGAGTAGCGAGAAAGCGAGAGGAAAGATAATATCGCTTCACGGGGGTTCGTGAAGGGAAGGTGCCAAGATTGAACGCTACAACTCGCAAAGTGGCGAGTTGCGAGAAGTGCGAAAGGAAAGTCAACCTTCGCTGACTTTCAAGTCTCGGAGGATCTCACGAGGAAGGAATGAGAGTTCAACCTTTGAACTCACAAAGCAGCAAGAGGAGCTAGCATATAGCCTAGCCAGTGGTCGCACGCAGAGGGCACTGACAGAAGGAAACTACACCCATTTCGTGATCTCGGGTATCGCGATATCGGGAAGGAAGAGTCAGGAGTTTTGCGTCGCGAACTCACGAGATTGCGAGTTGCGAGAAGTGCGAAGAGGAAGTCAACCATTGTTGACTTTCGCGTCTCGGGATTTCGAAGAAGAAGAGCACGAGAGCTCGACACTTCAACCTGCAAGGTTGCGAGTAGCGAAAAGTGTCAAAGGGAAGTCATGCATCGCATTTCCCTAAATCATGAAAAGTCGATGAGCACTTGGCTAGCTTAAGCACGTAGACATGGGATAGGGTCATGTGGACAAGACCCCAAGGGGGAAACCTGCCACTCGCTAGCCCTGTCGGGGTTCGGCACTTCGCCGTGTCGTGGTTTGCAGAGTCGAAAGACTCGACGCTATAGTAGTGCTGAGTCATGACGAGAAAAAGAGTGTCATACTTGTTCGGCCTATGGTCGCGACCCACGATCACATAGAAGTGGACAAGGAAGGAACTAGCCTATGCTAAGACCCCCGTAGGTATTTTGGGGATTCTGATCCTCGAGAATTCGACGAAAAATTTTGTTTTCCTTAGTGGGTATGTGATAAATTGGTATCAAAGCATGGTTACAACACTTGGCCTGCTTGGGCTCATGAACGGGTTGCACAGAAGCTCCGTTCGGAACACTCCTAAAAAGAGTAACCCCCTGTCTTAGCCTTCCTAATCAAAAGACAAAGTTAAGAATGAAAAACCCCGATTGTGTGTACATGTGAAAATATCAATTACGTACTGGTTATAAATAAATATAAATATTGACAAACAACCAGCGTTTTTCCTTTTGCACACAAGCGGAAGATCAACCACGGGAAATTATCAATGCATAGTATGGTGACTCACCAAAAAGTGGGAGAAGGCTGCCACAATAGAGATGAAGAGTTTGATGAAAGGAGGGCAGGAGGGACTCCTCCAGATCTAGCCGAGACTATGAGAAGTCTCATGGTCGAATTACAAAGCTGCAAGGCCGACAATGAAAGGATGATGAAAGAACAAGAAAAGCAAATAGAAATTAACGCAGTTTTACTGCAGAGTCTATCCGATCTACAAAGACAAATGTAGCATGAACCTGAAACTCAGAAAGATGGTCATATCAGTGGTCACACTGAGAAGAGTGTTAACACTCTGTAATTTGCCCAAGGCTGCGGAGGCAGTCACAAAGGTAACCTTGAACCACTTGGAGTCTTGGATCTAGCCCTCCAAGACTCAGAGAGGGCTCTCTCTTTTCAATTTAACTTGGTTTATATGGGATGGATGTTAGGCTAGCTATGAAAGTATGGATTTGGGGTTTTTGAAATATTTAAATGAGGATGTGTTTGACGAGTTTCTTAGATCACCATTGGGCTATGGGGTCTGTTTACAAGATAATGATCAAATCAAATCTAGAGGTAAATGTCTCCACAGGGCAAGATAGTAACATTTGTTGGATCGTCTTAAGCTTGAATGGTGTCGATTGAGGAAGAAATGGGGGAGGAAAATTGAGCAAATGAGAAATTAAGAATTCATAAACTGAGCTTTAGAAGAAAACATAAAGATTACCAAAGGATTAGATGCAGAGTATTCACCAATAAATTCTTCTCTATTACTATCATTCGATAATAGGAAATTGAAAACAAATAGCATGATAACTGGAAGAAAACACTTAACACAGAAGAGGAACGCCACCAATGCTGCTACACAAGAATCATGTTAATCATTTCCTCCATTATTGATTAGTCATTCTGAAATTACAGACAAAAAACCTCCGAGGGTAGCGAGGCCCACATTCCAACAAAAAGGGAAAAACTCACACAGGTCGAACCTTGTGTACCTCTGATTCATCCAATATATAACAGTCTATAGCCACATTAGATCTCTATGAGTCGAACTCCTCTAGCCTACAAAAGTGGATATGTTCCTATCTTTTGGTTGATATTTTAAATGCTGGGAGTTTGGGATCTCTACTTAATTCCAAAAATAGAAAACAATTAACAAATTAAAACAACATCTGTAAATTGTCTCTGAGTTGTTACAGCTAATGAAAACAAACTCCTTAAAATTTGGAATGCTGGAGCTACCATTTGTATTTACCAAGTTTTCCTTTAGAACCTGGAATTGCTCTGCCACCTGTGACTGCATTATAAAATTGATGACAAGTGTGATGGATTGACAACTGTGTACAAGCCTAATATTTTGTTTGCTGCCAGATATCTCGTGCTCCTTCTTAACCACTTGGAAAAATCCCTTTGATCGTTAAACTACTCATTTAGATGCCTCTGCCATCTGTCAAAGAGATTTTTAAAGGCTCCTTGGATATGCTCCTGTAAATGCTCAACTGTAATTCGAATTCCATGATGGAAAGTGCCACTTGTGCTCTAATGCTATTCCAAAATATTGAACAGATTCGCCACCTTGTCTCTTTGACCAATACAATTGCAGCAAGATGTGCAAGCTCGTTCCATTTCATGAATAATGCCCGCAAAAATGAAGAGGGCATTGCATCTGCATCCCAAAATATATCCTCGCTCTTCCCATTTAGATATGTATTTCCAACTAGTTGCACAGTGCCTTCTTGGTTTTTAGTTTGTTGTCCCCAAATTTTTGAGACAGAGAGTGGCATTGGTTCATCAGCGAGGGCTGATGCATTTCCCAAAAAGGCAAGCTATTGAGCCTCTGTTCATGCTGAATTGTCTAGTAAACTTCACTGCGCCAATGATTGATTATTCATTCTTCCAATCTTAGGAAAATTTCATCCTCGGAAAGTATCAAACTGTCTTCTTCAAAGACAATATCTTAAGTGAGACATCTCATTCTTTCGTCTTCATTCTGAGCATATCCAGTTTCTGCACTATGGTTTTGATGCCCTCGTTTGTCCTCATTGGTTCTCTCTTCTCCTAATGTCACATCCTTACGATATTGTTCTCTTAAGGCAATATCTGTTGCTTCAACTCCAGATCCTATAGATTTTTGCATCACATTGCCAGAATGTACCAGAAGGGTCTGTATAGTATAAACAAGGCCCATTCTCATCATGCCCCCCAATTAGAAGGGATACTCCAAACGGTCGTGACATAGAATCTTCATCACCTTCTCCAAATCAAAGTGCAAGATCACACAAAGCTTGCGTTGTGGACTCAGTTCTCATAGGCTCACCATAGGAGAACCTATGGTTCTGAGTTTCAACGCGTGCATGTTCCACAAGTGTCCGAGCATCAGCTATCAATCCACTCATAGCACAACCAATATGTTCGTCAATCTCCATAATTTTTTCTACGCTGCTTGGCTCCAGCAAAGGTGATGTGATACGCTTCTCCACTGCCAGTATGATTCCCCGCTTTGTTTTTAACACCACTGCAGTGGGACCAAGCTTGATTGCTTCCATGGCGTATTCGACCTGGAAGATCCGCCCTTCTGGAGAAAAGGTGTTGACTCCTCTGTCATACTTGCTTTTCTCTACGGACTTTGGCTTTCACCTCACACACATTCTTTGCAAGATCCACTGTATGGACGTTACCAACATCATTTCCGAACACAGATGGAAAAAACCTCTTGATGGTTCCGACTTCTTTAATAGGATTGATAATATTGACCTGGCTCTCGGATGTTGTAGTGGTCGATGCTTAGCTCTGATATATGGTCATTTCTTTTTAATCTGTGGCCCTGCATCCTTCATTCTAGAGTACCATGTGCCAATGTTTGTGTTGGCTACCATATCCCTTCCAGACCTGTGCAGTAATATAATAAAAAGACTCAAGGGCCTCTGAAGCACTCCAGTAGATATTGGGTGACAATATATGTAAAAAACGTTCATCAACCCACATACGCAATTTTTCTTCATCTTCTGCATTTGACATCGCCTTCATTCTGAAGATCTCTCCTTCTATGACTTCTGCAATTAAAAGAATATCATGATGCCATCTGTGGATGGGATCTCTGGCTTTCAATTGTCTTGTTGCTTGGCGCATTGCATTTGGGCATTGGCTTGCATGTTTGTTGTTGTAACCCGTGTTTTGTGTGTTGCATGATGATGCGTGCTAACCCCTGACAAGTGTTGCGTTGTTGTGTGATAGGTTGCGTGGAGCTGGAGCATTGTATTTGGCCCCGGCTTGTATGTCTGTTGTAGGCTTGTGAAAGGTGCTAAGTCTCGGTGTCAGGTACTTGGAGATTGGCCTTCGGCCAATATACCTTTTGTAAAATAATTTTTCAAACAATTTATATTTTGATACACAAAACAGATTACTCTTCATGCAAACCGAGGGGCCAAATTTATTTTTTTTTACTAGCCACAGGCTTTCGGTGGTTAGAGGTACACAAAAAATGGGCTTTAAGCGACCGAAATCTCTCACTTTTGGTAGCTAACATAACATGAAACTCTACTCTCAAATCACCTCAAATGTTATCACACCAGAGTTTTTGTTTTCGACATTTTGACCTAGGACAATCCGGATGGAAGAAGAGGAAAATGGATTGCTATCATTTTAGAATACGACATAGAGATTAAGCCTACAAAACTAATTAAAGGTCAAAGCCTTGCTAAATTAATGGCTGAATCTAATTTCCATGCTCTTGACATTAATTTTTTAGTTGCAGCAGATGAACAGGGCGAGATGGCGACTCCAAGCGTGAGAGAGGTATTTCTCAACTCTCAGTGGTACACAGACCTTATATTCGTTTTGCAAAATTTACAAGCTCCCCCTGGTTTGACTAAAACTAAAGCTAGATTTTTGAAGTTGAAAGCCTTAAAATTCTGTATTCTAGAAGGCAATCTGTATTGGAAAGATCCTGGAGGTATTCTATTGAATTGTTTATTGAAAAATGAATCTGACAACGTGTTACAAGAATTTCATGCAGGAGAATGTGGAGGTCATCTCAACTGGAAGGTCATAGCCAACAAAATACTCAGAGCTGGATTCTATTGGCCCACCCTATTCATCGATGTACATCATAAGGTGACTGCATGTCATCAATGTCAATTGTTTGAAGGAAAAAGGAAACTCCTCCCTCTACCTCTGAAACCGATCTCAGTTGAGGCCCCTTTCCAGCAATGGGGGCTGGACTTCATTGGAGAAATACACCCTCCTTCGTCAGCCCAGCACAGGTGGATTCTCACTGCCACTGATTATTTTACCAAATGGATCAAAGCAATACTAAGCAGGAAAGCCACTGACTCTGTTATTATCAAATTCCTTGAAAATAATATCGTGTCTCACTTTGGATGTCCTAGAAAGATTATAACTGATAATGCAGTTGCTTTTCGGTCGAAGAAGCTCATAGATTTCTGCAACCAGTATCACATTGGTTTGGGGCATTCCATAGCTTACTACCCTCAGGGGAATGGGCTGGCGGAATCTTCAAACAAAACCTTGGTAAATATCATCAAGAAAACATTGCAGGAAAACAAGAAATCGTGGCATAACAAGTTGGTGTTCGCGTTATGGGCTGACAGACTGACCACCAAAAGGTCAATTGGTATGTCACCATACCAGTTGGTCTATGGCACAGAGGCAGTTTTCCCCACTTCTTTAGGAGTCCCTGTCATGAAGTTGCTTCAAGATGTACAAGCTGAGCCAAATGACTCACAGAGAAGGATCAACCAGATGATCCATTTACAGTAGTCTAGGGAAGAATTTTTCAATAAGACTCAGGTAATCCAAGAAAGCATCAAGAAGATTTTTGACAAAAGAACCAAGGAAGATGATTTTGAGCTAGGAGATTTGGTGTTGAGATGGGACGCCAGAAATGAAGACAAGGGAAATCATGGAAAATTTGACAGTCTGTGGAGAGGACCATACATGATCCAAGCTTTCAAGGGAAACAATGTTTTCTTGCTAAACGATGCTGATGGGATAGATCTGCCAGGAGGACCTGTAAATGGCAGGATGTTGAAACATTATGTGCCACCTCAGTAGAGACTCAAGTTTGCACTCTCCATTGTACATACCATTTTTATTTTTATTTTTCGCCTGCATTTTCTGATTTAATAACATTAGTCAGTTGGTTTAAGCCCAAAGAGAAGGCCCTAAGCTGCTGACCACTGTTCTTCCAATTTTTGAGAATAAAGCCAATCAATCAACGAAGGCTACTAGGCAGAATTTTTCGGAATGGCAGGAACCAGGATTCTTGGCACTTCACAGGGCAAGTACCATCCCTAGGTGGAGCCGCTGTTATCATCCTATAAGTTATAGGATCAACTGGTGACTGGGATATTATATGTCTCTAGTGTTTTTGTTGACAAATTATTTTTCATTCTGCAAATAATTTGAAAAAGAAAAAGAAAAAGAAATGAAAAAGAAAAAGAAATGAAAAAGAAAAATAAAAGAAAAAAGAAAAAGAAAAGAAAAAAGAAAAAAGAAAGAAAAGAAAAGAAATAGAAAGAAAGAAAAAAAAAAAGAGGGCATAAAAGAATTTCAATAAAAGCCCCATGCAATAATAGTAACTTGGTCCATACCTTTCAAGCATGGCCAAGTTCTTTTTAAATTGATGTTGATAGGGTAGTGAATGAGTTTGGCTAAACAGTTTAATCTTAGCCAAATTGTCTAGGTTAGATTAGTGAATAAATCTGGCCAGACTGTCTAATCTTGGTCAGATAGCCCCAAAGTAGAGTAAATTATTAACCCAATAGTCTAATCTGGGTTAATTGTCATAGGAAGCTAGGGTAGAATATAGGTTAGTTTCCTTATCGCTTCATTTTAATAAAACCAGCTTGATGTAAATGTTGCACCGTGTTTCAGATGCTTAAAAGATCATTTGGTCAAGCCCCATGGTGGTGTCTACTTGAAAAACCTTGGAAAAACCCATAAATTGTATTTATCCTAAGTTTTTCCCCAGCGCATGTGTTTCCCTCTCCCCACTTATGCTCCTTGCACATATCAATGGTCCTGATCGTGGCGCCAAAATCTACGATGGACATATATTTTCGGACCCCCCCGACCGTTCTACCTTTAACGAAAGGCGGGAGGTCCGGAATCGCTGATAAGACCCACATGCATCTGGACGGCCCAGGATCGAGCGCACAGATCTACGGTCAACATTGGATTCCGGACCCCCCCATCCGTTCTTCCTTTAATGGAGGGGGGGGGTCCGGAATGTGTGATAAAAGGCGTGCAAAGATCTGCAGCTAGGAAACAAGCGATCAGATCAATGGCTTAAAAT